>CM064502.1:50772057-51231114 GCA_032716605.1 Paralithodes platypus
GACAAAAGGCAGGCTGGCTGTAACAAGTGTTTCCACAAAGCCAAAAGAGTGACAGAGCCAAATTCAAGGGACGTTGGGGTCAAAATGCCTGGTCACACGAAGTTTAAAGCAGTCTAAATCATAGGATGAAGGAAAAATTTATTGAAGGAGAGAGTTCCCAAGTTCACTTGTTGAGAAGAAGAAAGAATGAGAAAAATTGCCAATTCTTGGGTTGGAGAGCTGGACAGGAGTGGGAATGTGTTGAAAGGCGGTGCCTCGCACTCGCCGCAAGGGAGGGGGTATGCACTGAGAGAGCTCTGAAGAACACTGATTGTTGTAATAGCGATAGAAGAGTGAAAGAGATGCAACATTGCGGCTTGTAGAAAGAGGTTGTAGGGAACTAGTAAGAGGAAGTGAGTTGATGAGGCAAAAAGCTTTGGACTCGACTATTTCGAGAAGTGCGGTATGGGCAGAACCTCCCCACACATGCAAACAATACTTGTTACATGGGCGCACTGTGCCCCAATACAGAGCAATAAGCTGTGCGGGGGTGAAGAACCCACGGAGACGGTTGAGCACATCTAACTTCAATGAAGCTGTCTTAGCAAGAGTGGTAATATGATCTTTCCATGAAAGGTCGGGTAAAAAAGATACACCAAGAATATTGAGAGAAGATGAAGGATTGATTTGCGTATTATCTGCCCACCAAAGTTCGTGACAATCAGATCATAATTTTGTTAGATATCTTGTTTACAATCAAACAGACAAACAGGCAAACACATGAAGGCAAAAAACATAACCTCCTCTAACTTCGTTGGCGAAGGTGAATATAGAAAATAAATAAATAGACGGAGTCAAAGAGATGGAAGATGAGAGTGAGAACAAATAAATAGATGGCGATCACAAGATAGACAAAAGCAAGAGAAATATAAAGAAAAAGAACAAGGAAAATATTATGATAACAAGAAAAATACAATTAAGTTTAGTTCATTGGGGGACCCGCATAGGGCTGTTTTTAGATAGCACAATATGAGGGGGCAGCATGATATGGAAAGTCGTGAGGAACAAGACAAATAGGCAAACAAATGGAGGAAGAAACCCAAGTACGAAATGCTAAATACTTAAAATGTGAATGCAATAGAAAGTACAGAAGATTCATAAAAGGGATTGCTAAACGTAGGCTATGAAACGGGAAACATTACAGAAGTAAGAAAATGGAGAATAAAAGAGATGAATGGAAAGCAACAACGTAGGGAGAACTAAGACATTTTACGAGTATCGAAACAAAGGAAGGAAAACATAATGAATGAGAACCAAGGAGAATAAAGTAAGAAACGCGAAAGTGGAACGAGAAAACACTGAGAATTACAAAGGAAGAGAGAATAGGAGGAGAAGAGGACGGACGAAAACAGTCAAGCGCTAGACAAGAAGCAGGACAAACAAGAAAAAAAAAGAAAGACAAATACGGTCGCGTTAATAAGTCATGGCCCAGCTGTCATTACGTTTGGCTCGTTGTGTGCTGTATTTATGTCTGTCAGATGTTGAATAGGGTGGGTAAGTGTAGGAACATGTTTGTATATTTCACTCGATATGAAGAAATGAAGCTTAGATATTGCTGATACCAATTATTGATCAAAACATACTTGGTGCCGAGCCATCACTTATTAGCGCGACTGTACACAAGAGGACAGACGAAGAAAATGAGGGGAGAGGAGCAGGATGAACGAAGCAAAGGCCGAGAAGAGAAAAGAAGGAGAAGCTGATAAAATAATTCAAGACAAAGGAGGAGGCTTAAGAGAGAGAAGGAGGGGAGAGGAGCAGGATGAACGAAGCAAAGGCCGAGAAGAGAAAAGAAGAAGGAGCGGATAAAATAGTGGAAGACAAGTAGGAGGCTGAGGAGAGAGAAGGAAGAGAGGTGAGTAGGAAGTGAAAAAGGGGGGGGGGGCAGTGTTGTGTTAGCTCTCCATCAAAATCAATGAGTAACGTAGACAGCTGAGGAATACATTAGCAGCCCCTTCCATACCTGGCCCTGACTCACCTGTTGTCTCCCTTACTCACCCTTACCTTTCTCACCCACCTCATTATTATTCATTCTTGCCTCAATCACCCTCACTCATTCACTCTCACTCTCTTTTAAGGGGGTACTAATAGTTTTTTATGGACCTCCTTCTCCCTCGTGTTTAGCATATTAGTTTTGAGATTTTAAGACGTTTCTTCCATTACTTTGGCGATTTTAATACTTTTCGTCCTATTTCATTGTCAATTTCAAGACTTTTCGTGCCATTTAGGTGTCTATTTTTTCCTGGCGAGCAATAGCGAGCATGTAATTTTAAGAGGAACCGGCCTTCGGCCGGGAAATTTTTCTATCAAAATTTGTACAAATATATTTTGAAGGGGGGTCTAGGGTTTTTTTTTTAAAGCTTGATGGAGGTCTAGCGAGGAAACTAACAAATAAATGTAATAATAGCCCCAATAAACAAGCACTAGCCCCTTAACTCACCCGTTGTTCCCTTAGTCATGCTTTCAGTCCTCAATATCCATCATTACCCACACCCTTACACACCCTTGCCTCCACCCTTCCACACCCTTGTCTCCACCCTTCCACACCCTTGTCTCCACCCTTCCACACCCTAGCCTCCACCCTTCCACAGCCTTGTCTCCACCTTTCCACACCCTAGTCTCCACCCTTCCACACCCTTACCTCCACCCTTCCACACCCTTGTCTCCACCCTTCCACACCCTTGCCTCCACCCTTCCACACCCTTGCCTCCACCCTTCCACACCCTTGTCTCCACCCTTCCACACCCTTGTCTCCACCCTTCCACACCCTTGCTTCCACCCTTCCACACCCTTGTCTCCACCCTTCCACACCCTTGTCTCCACCCTTCCACACCCTTGTCTCACCCTTCCCTCCACCCTTGTCTCCACCCCTCCACACCCTTGCTTCCACCCTTCCACACCCTTGTCTCCACCCTTCCACACCCTTGTCTCCACCCTTCCACACCCTTGTCTCCACCCTTCCACACCCTTGCTTCCACCCTTCCACACCCTTGTCTCCACCCTTCCACACCCTTGTCTCCACCCTTCCACACCCTTGCCTCCACCCTTCCACACCCTTGTCTCCACCCTTCCACACCCTTGCCTCCAGCCTTCCACACCCTTGTCTCCACCCTTCCACACCCTTGCCTCCAATCTTCCACACCCTTGTCTCCACCCTTCCACACCCTTGCCTCCACCCTTCCACACCCTTACCTCCACCTTTCCACACCCTTGCCTCCACCCTTCCACCCCCTTACTCACCCTTGCCTCCACCCTTCCAAACTCTTACTCACCCTTGCCTCCTCCCTTCCAAACTCTTACTCACCCTTGCCTCCACCCTTACTTACCCTTGCCTCCACCCTTACTCACCCTTGCCTCCACCCTTCCACACCCTTGCCTCCACACCCTTACTCACCTCACCCTTCCACCCCCTTACTCACCCTTCCATACCCTTGCCTCCACCCTTCCACACCCTTGCCTCCACAACCTTACTCACCCTTGCCTCCACCCTTACTCACCCTTGCCTCCACACCCTTACTCACCCTTGCCTCCACCCTTACTCACCCTTGCCTCCACCCTTCCACACCCTTGCATCCATCCTTCCACACCCTTACTCCCCCTTGCATCCACCCTTCCACACCCTTACTCCCCCTTGAATCCACCCTTCCACACCCTTGCATCCACCCTTCCACACCCTTACTCACCCTTGCATCCAACCTTCCACACCCTTACTCACCCTTGCATGCACCCTTCCACACCCTTGCCTCCACCCTTCCACACCCTTGCCTCCACCCTTTCACACCCTTGCCTCCACACCCTTACTCACCCTTGCCTCCACACCCTTCACCACTCCATCAACATCAGTGTAACGTAGGCAGCCGCTGGAATACATTAAGGGAGCCCACCTCGTTTTTTTTTCTCTTTCTCTCCCTCTCTCTCTTTGGCTTGTATCCATTCGGCCCCATTCAGCCTACTGTTTTAAGACGTTTACCCCATACAGGTGTCAATATTTTCCTGGCGAGCGGTAGCGAGCCAGCATATATATATTTTTGTTTTGTCAGCAAGCTAAATGTTTACATTTGTCAATAGAAAAAAGTCTCCGGCGAAGCCGGATTTCTCCATACAATGCTGGCTCGCTTTCGCTCGCCAGGAAGAAATCGACACCTGAATGGGAATAAACGTCTTAAAACAGTTGGCTGAATGGGGCCGAATGGATACAAGCCAGGGAAAGAGAAAAACGGAGATACAGAAGAAAAAAAGCAAATGACCCCCCTTAACCCCTTGAAGCTCTGACGCATTTTAGCAGTTTATTTTTGGCTATCATTAGGCGATTGTATGCAGCTTAGGAAGGATCTGTGGGTATTACAAGGGTAAAGACCATCTCAATCAACCCTCTGACTTCCATGTACCCTTTCTAATCTGAACAAAATCGTCTAATAATAGCCAGAAAATAAAAAGTGCGTCATCGATCCTCAGAGAGTTAACAGCCCCCCTGTATACTTGGCACTGACTCACCTGTCGTCCCCCTTACCCATCCGCACCTGACCTCCCTCTCCCTTACCCACCCCTGTCTCCCTCAACATTACTTAAGGGAAGTTGGGGCGTTTTTCTAGACCCCCTCATGTTTAGTCCCTTAGTTTTCAGACTTTAAGATGTTTGCTCCATTATTTTGTAAATTTTAAGCTCTTTCGCCCCATTTCTTTGTCAATATTAAGACATTTTGTGCTATTTAGGTGTAGATTTTTTCTGGCGAACGATAGTAAGCCTGTAATTTTGGAATAACCGGCCTTCGGCCGGCACATTTTTCTACCAAAAAATTTACAAATAAATCTAGAAGGAGGATCTAATGGAAGTGTTGTTGTTTTTTTAAAGTTTGATGGAGGTCTAGGGAGGAAACTAAAAATATAATAAATATATGAAATAATCGACCCAAAATCGAACCCTTCCCTCTTAAGCTTGCCACCCTCACCCACCATCTTCTGCCGTCTCCTTATATTCAACTTTTCACCCCTCTCTCTTACCTATACTCTCCCTTACTCATCCTTGCCTCCCTCACTCTTATTATTCCTTGCCTTCCTTACACTTACTCAACTTACCTACCGTACCCTTACTCACTTTCCTGGCTACCCTATTGTCTCCCATACCTCCATCTCCTTTACTCATCCTTATCTCCCTTACTCGCCCTTGCTTCTCCCACACTCACCTCTCCATTAAAACCAGGGAGTAACGTAGAAATGTTATCAGCCCCTATACTGTATTTAAGTAACACCCCGTTCGTTCTTAACATTAATCATCAACTAAAAACCCCAATGCACTTGAATAAACTAATAAAAGCATATGGTCCTCCCGGGATTTGAACTCGGGACACCACACCCAGAACATTCTTATTCTTACCTCCCTCACCATTGTTCATGCTTACCACACTCACAATGACTCGTCCCGATCTTATATACAGTGTCGTAAATATATATACTGGTATAGAAATATGTTGATAATAAAACAAATGAAACACAAGGGTCTAGCATAAATAATGTATTTATCGTGTCAACGGAGACAAATAGGGAGCACACGTATATTTTTCTGGTATTTTTATATTATCTAACGATTGTATTTACTTATAAAGAACTGTCGGAGAGGGTTACTCATGATTTGTGGAGGTAGTGTATATTCTAAGCTGAGTAAAACACAACGTTATAAAGTAGAAACAATTAAATTTATAATTTATAAATGTATAAACAACATTTTGCTACATATTCAATACCTGTAGTTACGATCGCATTTCGGTTCTGGCTGAATATAGGCATCCAACTAAAAGATAACAAGTAAACCTAAGACAGGTGAGAGACCACGAATATAATGGGAATTAACCCTTCGAGTCCCAGTGACGTGTGCTATATTTTATTCTACCTATATTTCAACGATATTATGCAGCTGAAGAATGATCTGTGGTGGTTAAAAGGGTTGGTTGAGATAGTTTGAAGCCTTATTGTTGCTAGAGATCTTTCCTAAGCTGAATAAAATCGTCTAATCATTGCCAGAATATAATTACAGGATGACACCGTTAATCAACGGGTTAGTCAATAAATCTCCAATAAACAACAACCATTGACCTACCTTATGCCTGGCGAGGGTGGGGTGGATCTTGAGTAGTCTCAGGATTTCGTTGAAGTCACTTTTCGCGGAGGCCACCAGCCACTCTTGTCCCTCCGGCCCAAACTGTTCAGGTCACAAAACAAACACTGTATTATAGTCGGATGAAATTAACTTAAAAGCCTATTTCACCCTCCTCATACTTGCTGCTAATTTGTTCAATATATTTTCAAGCCTTAGATACAATAACGATTCCATTATATATATATATATATATACCGGTATATATATATATATATATATATATACCGGTATATATATATATATATATATATATATATATATATATATATATATATATATATATATATATAGTGAGAGAGAGAGAGAGAGAGAGAGAGAGAGAGAGAGAGAGAGAGAGAGAGAGAGAGAGAGAGAGAGAGAGAGAGAGAGAGAGAGAGAGAGAGAGAGAGAGAGAGAGAGAGAGAGAGAGAGAGAGAGAGATTTTTGTCAGAAGAAGAATTAACGGTAGTACCGTCAGTGGAAAAGTGGAGAGAAAGACGAAAATTAAAATTGTTGGAGAGGCTAGGAAGAGCTAGAGTTTGAGTTTATTACATTTGTTATTGATGAGTTTTTGGCAAATCGAATAACAAAATTGGCTTGATTCCGGACAGAAACATATACTGTAGACTGTAGAGTATGAAATTCTTGAGTTTGAATGGAACAGTACAGTTTGAATGCTCCTCCTTATTGCGGATAGCAGTAGATCAAGCATGAGTTAACCAAGACTTTTCTGCATGAGATTGAGAAAAAGAAAAGGGAATGTATGCTTCCATGTCCGAGAGGATTACCTCAATAATGTGTTGGGCACAATCTGAGGGCCCCTGGCCACGGAAGCAAAAATAATATCAAGGGAAATCAAAGAAGTACTGCCTGAGCACCTCAAAGTCAAAGTCAAAGCAGCATCAAAGTGACACAAGCTACGCCAGGTGGGAGGGTCAGATGGCTGCACTGGAGAGATAGGACAGGTAACAGAGATAAGGTGGAGATGGAAGGAGCCCAAAAGAGAGAAAATATTTACAGTGTAAGCAGAAGGGATAGAGGCTAGACATAAGTCAAAGATGTTTGGCTAATCTCCAAGACAGTCAGGGATGCGATTTGGGTGCTGAACTAACTGCTACAGCTCATTTAGGATAGAAATAATGAAGGCTTGTTCTCCAGGTTGAAAGGAGAGCCAATGGCAGTGGTGAACATGGAAATCTCCTAACATGGACCTTTCTGAGAAAGGAGAGGTTGATAGGATGTGTTCCACTTTATAATTTAGATAGGCTAGTCGAAGAATTTGGAAAAGTCAGTAGAGTATGGCGATAGATAGACAGCACTGAAATACTTAGTTTGAGAGTGACAGGAAATTTTGAGCCAGAGAGTTGAGAATTGAGACAAGTCAAAGTTGCGAACATGAGAGCAAGCGACTTTGTTCTGCACATACACAAAACATCCATATTTGGTTTGGAAACTAGAATAGAGAAAGTAGGAGACAGTGAAGGGGCTGCTGGCAATTGCTTCAAACACAGGAGTCTCTGTGAGGATATGAATATCACAGTTATTGGAGCAGAGATGACGTTCAACAAAGGGATCTTGCTAAAGTTACTAGAAAGATTGTCAAGCCGTGATCCAAGATATTTAGAGGGGTCGTTAGCCAAGGGTCAATGTATGAGGCATGTATGCCCCCCCCCCCCCCCCCCTTCCCAAAAAAATAAATAAATAAAATAAATAAATAGATAAATAAAATAATCAAATACAAATAAATAAATAAATAACATAAATAAATAAATAAATAAATAAATAAATAGCCAAATTTTCCCTATAGAGTGCAGAAGTTACGGGAACTTCTTATGAATCACCATCATCAAATCCGACGCCCTGCTTCCAGAGGAAGCGCCCTAAAAAGGATGGCCATGGCAGAAACAGCCTCAAGGCTTCTAGACATGCCCCAAATGACCCACTCCACAGTGCCATTTCCACTAAGTGGAGTACTGTATGACTAATAACACTGAAGGAGCAGACCCAGAGCAGTCCCTCACCCAGATGGCAGTTTCACCAATGTTTTGCTATTTTATTTACCCCAGTGGGGCCCTGGATGAAAGCATACCAAGCACAGGAATTTTCTGAAGATAGGAACCAGTTGTCCACTGCTCCAGAAGCTGATTGCACCACCAAAGTGGCGGGCAGTGGGGTCGCCGCATCCCTACGCCAGAGAGAGAAAGGCCGACTTGTGCCAGAGGGCTGTGAGAGTAAGACTAGGGAACCTTGGGGCACACCATTATGGCCCCACTGCATTCACCACTCTCAGGACAAAAGTTAGAAATAAGAATGATGATAAAGGTAAAGTAGAGGACACCAAACCTCACTCTGATAGATCCAGCCCACTTATGAAAGTAAGAATAAATTTAACATTTGAATGTTTTTGAAGAGAGTGACTCGACAATGGCAAGGAAAGCTGATACCGGTGAACAAAACGAGAATGAAAGTATAGAAACGAAACCAGTACCACAATATATATATATATATATATATATATATATATAATATATATATATATATATATATATATATATATATATATATATATATATATATATGTATATATATATATATATATAATATATATACAGTATTTATAAATAATTAAATGACAATATTACTTAGTCATATATAAACAAAAGGTAATTGAAGTGTATGCGCCCTCGCGCTTGTGTGTGTGTATTGTTAAGTAAGGGTGTGCGAGCAATTGACACAACACATACGTACTGGAGCCCGATCAACAAAGCGATAGACAGTCATGTATTTGTTTGTGTAGGCCGGAACACCGTTGACTGGTTGACTTCGGATAAGGGGAGGGGGGAAGGGAGGGGACATGAGGGGGGGAGGGAGGAGGGAAGATGCGAGGGGGTAGATGTCATGCAGAAGTGTGTGTTTGTTTGTGTGTGGGAGGGAGATACACGTGTCAAACTACAGGTGTCAACAAGGGTACATGGCGCAATACATGTGGAGACCCAGACACACAGTGACAGGTGTCACCCGGAGATGACACACACCAATAATATGAATTATGTGCAACATTTATATATAATGAACATGCTGATCATGAAATATAATAATATGGTCTTAGTGTAGGTAAACTGGGTCAATACAAACTAAGCATACAGCTGTACCGGCATATACTATATATACAGTATATACTGTATACAGTATTTAGAGGATTTTTTTTTTTTTTGGTCTATGTGAGTGAGGGAGGCAAAAGGCAGAACTGCCTATAGCGAGTGCCTCCCCCAAAGTTGAAGGAGTGACAGGGCCAAAATCAAGGGACGTTCGAGCCAAAATGCCTGGACACGCGGAGTTTGAAGAAATTTAAGTCATAAGAAGAGGGAAAGACTGATTCTGGGAGAGAGTTCCAGAGCTCAGCTGTTGAATAGAAGACTGAGAGTAACGTTTCACTCTTGGGTTGGAGAGTTGCACAGAGTAGGGGTGGGATTGTGTTGCAAGACGGGTACCACGTGCCCTACGTAAAGGAGGTGGTATACACTGGGAAAGCTCTGAGGAACACTGATTATTATAGTAGAGATAGAATAGCGAGAGAGATGCAACGTTGCGGCGAAGAGAGAGAGATTGCAGAGAGTTGGTGAGTGGACGGGAGTTAATGATACGAAAGGCCTTCCTTTCAATTTTGTCTAGGAGAGCGGTGTGAGAGAAACCTCCCCACACATGTGAACAATACTCAATACAAGGACGCACTATGCCCCTGTACAGAGCAAGAAGCTGAGCAGGGGTAAAGAACCCCCTAAGGCGGTTGAGCACACCCAGCTTCTGGGAGGCTGCCTTAGCAAGACTGCTAATATGGTCCTTCCAAATAAGAGCAGAAGAAAAAGAGACACCAAGAATATTGAGAGAAGATGAAGGATTGATTTTTGTATTGTTGAAGAATAAGGGATAGTCCGCAGGGAGTTCCTGACGGGTAGATAGATGGAGAAATTGGGTTTTGGAAGCATTAAAGGTAACAAGGTTTTCTCTGGCCCAATTGGAGATAGTAGTTAGATCAGAATTTAAGTGTTCTATGGCTTCATTCCGTTTGTCGTTGAGGAATTGCTGGCTTGGGCGTTCTGAAAAACTATTGGAGTAGTGTAAGGTTGAGTCGTCTGCGTATGAATGGATGGGAGTTGAGGTACAGTTGAGAAGGTAATTTATAAAAATTAGAAAGAGAATAGGAGATAGGACAGAGCCCCGAGGAACACCGGAGTTTATAGGGTGAGGAAGTGAGCGATGGCCGTCCACAACCGCAACTATGGAACGGCCGGAGAGGAAATTAGAGACAAAGGCACAGATGGAGGGATAGAAACCGAAGGAGGGTAGTTTAGAAATTAAAGATTTGTGCCAGACTCTATCGAAGGCTTTCGATATGTCTATTGCAATAGAAAAAGTCTCACCGAAGTCCCGAAAGGAGGATGACCAAGAGTTAGTAAGATATGAAAGAAGATCACCAGTAGGGCAACCCTTAACCCTTGTCTAGCGGGGGGTTTTGGGCTTATTTGGGCATATTCAGGCCCTCCTGAATGATAAATCAAGTATCTGCATGAACAGAAATATATTCAGCAAAAAAACTAGGTGCTAAAAGCTTCAAAATGAGACCAGAACGAGCTACGTAGCACTCGTGGTTCTCATACAGTGATACCAGTAACATGGGAGTTTAGCGTATAGCGGCATATTTTTCCCAGCTATGCTCACTACTGGCTACATAGTGGGGTAGATATGTGAAACATATGTGGAAATTGTGCGTTTCTTGATACAAGTGTCAAAATTGGCACACACAATAATAAACTCAGTATAATCAAAATTAGCTATAGGGCCATCAAAGGTTTAGCCTATATTGGCTTTGGCAGACCCTTTTCAATTAATCTCCATAAGAGTACTGAAACACCGATATTTACCCCAAACTGTATACTGTGGTAGAGATGTCAAACTAGTCTCAAATGACTCGTCTGAACTAGGGAAACAATAAATGTTCAGACAATGTTTATAAAAAAGTTGTCCATTTGACTTGTACTGGTCCCTGTAGTTCAACAAATTAGTGGCAATTGGCAACAATTCTTACCAATTTGAAGCATGATAATAAACTTCAGGGACCAGTACAAGTCAAACGGTCAACATTAGCCAAACATTCTCTGAATATAAGTTGTTTCCCTTGCCCGGACGAGTCATTTGAGACTAGTTTGACGTCTCTACCACAGTATACAGTTTGGGGTAAATATCTGTGTTCCAGTACTCTAATGGAGATTAACTGAAAAGGGGCTGCCAAAGCCAACATAGGCTAAACCTATGATGGCCCTATAGCTAATTTTGATTAGACTGTGTTTATAATGGTGTGTGCCAATTTTGACACTTGTATCATGAAACACACAATTCTTCCACCTATCTGCTGCACTAACACTGCCGGCCTCTCGAGAACACAGGGAACATGAGTTAATGGGCGGCGGTAAGCCCTGGGAGTCGGCTGTCTTGGCCGCTGCGCTCCCGGCCATTTGCACTCGATTTTAACCCTTTAAAAGCCTTAATAATGCTCCTAACTTGCTGCAAATTGGAGGCGGACTTAAGTCCGCCGCCACTCTTAAGGGGTTAAGGAAGCCATACTGGCGATCTGAGAGCAGATTATGAGAAGAGAAATGCTTAAGAAATTTGGAAGCAAGAATAGTTTCAAAAACTTTAGAAATACAAGAGATGAGAGCAATTGGACGATAGTTGGAGGGTTGAGAGCGGTCACCCTTCTTTGGGACAGGTTGGATGAGAGCAAACTTCCAGCATGAAGGGAAGACGTTAGAGGATAGACAGAGACGAAAGAGTTTGCCTAGGCAGGGAGTCAGCACGGAAGCACAGTTTTTTAGTACAACAGGAGGAACACCATCCGGACAATACGCCTTATTAGTATTAAGCCCAGAGAGGGTAGAAAGTACATCTTTAGAAGAGATTAGGATATTAGGCATAAGTAAGAGAGAGGAGGGTTGAGAGGGAGGTATAGCACCGGAATTATCCAAGGTGGAGTTTCTAGCAAAAGTTTGAGCGAAGAGTTTAGCTTTGTCAGAGGAAGAAGTGATGGTTGTGCCATCAGAGTGGGAAAGGGGAGGGAAAGACGAGGAAGAGAAATTGTTGCAGAGGTTTTTGGCTAGATGCCAGAAAGCTTGGGAAGAGCTAGAGTTGGATAGTGCAGTGCATTTATTATTGATGAAAGAGTGCTTGGCAAGTCGAAGAACAGATTTGGCTTCATTCCGGGCAGAAACATAAGAAGAATGAGAGTCTTGAGTTTTAAGGTGTCGGTACCGTTTGAATGCTTCCTCCTTATTGCGGACAGCAGTAGAACAGGCGTGAGTAAACCAAGATTTTTTAGCATTAGTCTGAGAGAAAGAGAATGGAATGTATGCTTCCATGCCCGATAGGATTACCTCGGTAATGCGTTCAGCACTCTCCGAGGGTCCCCGGCCACGGAAGCAGAAATCATTCCATGGGAAATCAAAGAAGTGCTGCCGGAGAGCCTCCCAGTCGGCAGCGCCAAAGTGCCACAAGCGCCGCCGGCTAGGAGGATCGGGTGGCCGTACTGGATAGATAGGCCAGGTGACAGAGATAAGTTTATGGTCGGAGGAGCCCAAAGGAGAGAAAAGATCGACAGTATAAGAAGAAGGGTTAGAAGTTAGAAACAAGTCAAGAATGTTGGGCCGATCTCTGAGGCGATCCGGGATACGGGTGGGTTGCTGAACTAACTGCTCTAGGTCATTTAAGATAGAAAAGACGTAGGCTTGTTCACCAGGTGGGTCAGTAGTGTGAGAGGAGAGCCATTGGCGGTGGTGAACGTTGAAATCTCCTAAGATGGAGATTTCTGAGAAAGGAGAAATGGATAGAATGTGTTCCACTGTAGAGTTTAGATAGGCCTAGTCAAAGAATTTGGGAAAGTTGGTGGAGTTAGGGGAAAGATAGACAGCACAGAAATATTTAGTAAGAGAATGACAGGAAAGTTTGAGTCATAAAGTTGAGAATTCAGAGGAGTCGAAATCAGGAACACGAGAGCAAGTGAGTTTGTTGTGCACATATGCACAACATCCGCCTTTGGCTTTGAAACTAGGATAGAGAAAGTACGAGGATACAGAGAAGGGGCTGCTGGATGTTGCATCAGACACCTGAGTTTCGGTGAGTAAAAGAAGATCAGGTTTGTAGGAGGAGAGATGGTGTTCAACAGAGTGAAAATTAGAGGAAAGTCCACGAATGTCGCAGAAATTAATAGAAAGAGTAACAGACCGAGGTCCAGGTAAATTTGTGGGGTCGTCAGGGGAGGGTCGGGCGGGTGAGGGGGCATTTATGGACCCCCCCCCCCCCCTTCTCCCCCAGGGACTCCGAGGCTGGGCTAAAATTTATCATTTGGTTTTGATTTTGGTGTGGAGGAATGAAGTGTAGTGTGCACTGTGCATGTTTAGTGTAGTGTAGTGAAGTGGATAGGAGGAGGAGGTGTTTGTGAGAGCTAGCTGGATTGCTCTCAGTGTTAATGAGGCACAAAGAAAATCAGTAAGAGAGGCCAAGCAAATGAAACAGGAGTTCCAGCGACTCTTTATCTTCATATATATATATATATTGAGTATATATATCACAAATACACGTGAGCCACTAAATGTTTCTAATCTCTCAATGGGGTTCGAACCGCCGACCGTCAGGACGATAGCCGACGCTTTAATCAACTACACCACGGCAGTCTAAAAGACACTCAACCCTCTATCTTATTTATGTTAAGGAGAAAAGGATAGAGGGTTGAGTGTCTTTTAGACTGCCGTGGTGTAGTTGATTAAAGCGTCGGCTATCGTCCTGACGGTCGGCGGTTCGAACCCCACTGAGAGATTAGAAACATTTAGTGGCTCACGTGTATTTGTGATATATACTCAATATTTGTAACTCTCATGCTCGGTGGGTTAGAATTAAATGAAATCAATTTCGGCCCGAGTTGCGTCGGGACATTCAGAAACCCTTGTATGGTATTCTGGAATATGGATCCTACGACTAGGTATGAATTGAAATATATTCGCCTAGTGGGTTTCCCTTCTCCTTAACATAAATAGGATAGAGGGTTGAGTGTCTTTTAGACTGCCGTGGTGTAGTTGATTAAAGAGTCGGCTATCGTCCTGACGGTCAGCGGTTCGAACCCCACTGAGAGATTAGAAACATTTAGTGGCTCACGTGTATGTGTGATATATACTCAATATTTGTAACTCTCATGCTTGGTGAGTTAGAATTAAATGAAATCAATTTCGGCCCGAGTTGCGTTGGGACACTCAGAAATCCTTGTATGGTATTCTGGAATATGGATCCTACAACTAGGTATGAATTGAAATATATTCGCCTAGTGGTTTCCCTTCTCCTTAAAGGTGGGGGCGCATGGGTTGAGATAAACATGGAATGATAATCGCCAAGCTGTACATAATTATCTTGCAAAATGCAATGGCACTGAAATAATTATTAACAATGGTATAAAGGATTTTGTGGATAGTCTATACCGGGCCTGTGACGTCACAAGAGTGTAAGTCCACCATCCAGTCTAGGATAAGGATACTGGTGTGACGTCACTATGACGTCACAGGCCTGGTATAGACGATCCGCAAAATCCTTTATACCATTGTTAATAATGATTTCAGTGACATTGCATTTTACAAGATTATTTTTCCATGTTTACCTCAACCCATGCACCCCCACCTTTAACATAAATAGGATAGAGGGTTGAGTGTCTTTTAGACTGCCGTGGTGTAGTTGATTAACCCTTAACTGGCGGCGCGCAACATAAGTCGAGTGAAAGAAATTTGGACTATGTGGCGGCTCACAACATAAGTCGTGTGCCATTTTCAGCACGTAATGTTGCTGAGAGAGAGAGACAAGTGGTGGCAGGAGAGTAGCGAGCGTATGACTGCTCCAGACCACCGCGGTGGACCAACTGACATGAATCCCACCCTCCTCCACCCTCTCACACTCGCTACACAGTGAATTGTGTGGGGAAAGTACCGAATTACATGGTTTTTGCACTCGTGTTGCGCGATTGTTGCAAGAAAACTAGCGGTAGTACAAGGATCGTTGGGGTGTCATTGGAAAGCTCTGTTTATGCCCTTTCAGGGATAGATACTTGTTTTACGATCTGAGTCTTATTTAGGCATGAAAATGATCACGTAAACAACCCTATTTTGGGTAAAAACACCCCGCTGGTGGCTACATATTATTTACCGCCTAGGCCGCTCGTTAGGTGTTAAAGCGTCGGCTATCGTCCTGACGGTCAGCGGTTCGAACCCCACTGAGAGATTAGAAACATATATATATATTATACATACTGTAAATATATATACATACTATATATATATATATATACTGTATATATATATATATACCAGTATTTATACCAGTATAATATATATATATATATATATATATATATATATATATATATACCGTATACTGTATATATATATATATATATATATATATATACACAGTATATATATTGCATATGAATCATATTTAGGAATATACATATATACAGTATATAGGGTACTATATATAGAAAAATATAAAAAGTAGTACTATTGATACACTTACCGAATGTATGGAAGTTGAGTCGTCGTCATCCTGTGGACAAAAGAAAATAAATATTATATTAATTTAACAAAATAATGTTTAAGAAGAAACCACAGGGAAGCTAATTATAAAGTTGTTAAAAGTATTTGAATAAATATATATATTTTCTTAATATTCAACATGAATGCTTAACCCACATCGCCTGGCAGCGTTTTGCATCTTTGCGGTCTCTCTCTCTCTCTCTCTCTCTCTCTCTCTCTCTCTCTCTCTCTCTCTCTCTCTCTCTCTCTCTCTCTCTCTCTCTCTCTATCTCTTCTCTCTCTCTCTCTCTCTCTCTCTCTCTCTCTCTCTCTCTCTCTCTCTCTTCCTCTCTCTCTCTCTCTCTCTCTCTCTCTCTCTCTCTCTCTCTCTCTCTCTCTCTCTCTCTTCTCTCTCTCTCTCTTCTCTCTCTCTCTCTTCTCTCTCTCTCTTCTCTCTCTCTCTCTCTCTCTCTCTCTCTCTCTCTCTCTTCTCTCTCTCTCTCTCTCTCTCTCTCTCTCCTCGCTCTCTCTCTCTCTCTCTCTCTCTCTCTCTCTCTCTCTCTCTCTCTCTCTCTCTCTCTCTCTCTATATATATATATATATATATATATATATATATATATACCTGTATAATGTATATATATATCAGATGGCAGGGCTCGCTGTTATCTTGCAAATGGTAAAGACTAGAACACCAAGTGTATCAGTTTTGATGATGAAAGAAATATAGAGAGTTTGCACATTTTTCCCGCATTTCTGGTGTAAACTTAAGAAGTCCCTGTTTTGTGCCATCTTCGGTTACTGATATCTCCGTATAGAAATTGTCTAACCTAGGTTATATAAACTGCGTGTGTGTGTGTGTGCGTTAATGTGTATCCAATAATATGAAAGTGTTTACTTTTAATGATTTGATGTACTTTATAACTATACGATGTTAATCTTGTACTATAACTATACGATGTTAATCTTATGTTGGACTACAGTTGTAGTTTAAATTCTAAATTTGTGATATTCAAATTTTGTAAAGAGTTTTTATTATATACTAATGTAAAAATGTAAGCTGTGGTCAATAAACTGTGTGTGTGTTGAAACAATGAGACAGCTACAATAAACACGCAAAGACCCAAGACACTGGGACCCGGCATTAAGACGGGTGATAAACTCATGTTACATCTGAAGCACCTGAGCCAAGGAACCAATCAAACACCCACGCTGCCCACTTCAATCCTTGGACCACTTAGTTACAACAAGACGATTAGATTTTAGTTTAGGAACGATCAAAGGGTTAAAATATGTTATATATATTTAATCATACAGTATATACAATAGGAATCAACTTAAGAAAGATATTCAATTTGTCGTAGCAAAAGTGGGTATGAGTACTTTAGCCTGGCAGTTTGTCGGGTTTACTAGTTTGCCAGCTATCTGAATACAATTTGATAAAATTTTACACACCTAAGTTAAGTCACTGGTAATCTGTCAATATCAAGTATAAATGTACAGAAATACATACTGTTTGTATATTTATACTTGATATTGACAGATCATTTGAATTTAAAGGCAATAATAGGGTTGGGTGGTGGCTGATAACTACCGTGTTTGATGGAGGAGCAATAATGGTGTGGTGGTTCTCACAGGTAAGCCACGGTAGCTTTGTCCGTTTCTTAGTCATTAATTATTATGTTCCTTCCAACAACCAACCATACTCCTAAAATCGATTAATGAAATTTACAAATTTACAAATGTGAGACTTTAACCTCATGACACAGGGACAAGGGGCTTATTTCTACACTTTTGGTAATGCACTATATTAACAAAAATTAGGGGAAGGTGTGAAAAAAGCTGTGTCAAAATATCATACTGATCCAACTGTTTGTTAATAAGTTATTCCCGAAAAACGATGCCACACGGCCTCTGAAACCCATAGTAGTTTATTACGAACATTGTGTAGATAAATACGCTGTTAATTATGAGAGCGGATACAAGCGCTTTTTCCTTAAACTTGTATCATCAACATTAGTCTGGCAGCTTATGAGGTAAACTTTATTAATACTTGCAACGCCTAAATGTATTTATTTTCATTTTAGTTTCTATATACTGTAGTCTAGTGGAAAGTATCCCAGAAGTGACACGGGAAAAATGTTGACCATCGAAAATTGACGCTAAAAATTCCTGTGTGAAACCTGCTTAACCACTTATTTTCCGTATTTCTTTACAAAACTAAAAATCAATATTATCTAATAATAGCAAGATTAAAAACACGAAAGGCGTTTTCGTACTGAAAGGGAAAGGTGTCTTCCGTATTCAATTACCTTTAATAGTAATGACAATTAGCAAAACGTTTTAACAAAAAATCATCTTCCTTAAATTAAAACATTAGTTTTAACCCGTACAGCCCCAGCGACGCGCCTGACGCGTCGGCGATGTATGTAACGCACAGCCCCAGAGACGCGCCTGGCGCGTCACCCTAATTGCGCCGACCGTGACCTCAGGTGTAGCCACTCAAGAGGGCTCAGATTTGTATGGGAACTGTGTACGTATCCCACGCAACCGTGCCGATGGTTGAAAACTCTCAAAGTCCACGTGCGTGCGCGCGAGCGCGCAATAACCTGGTTTTTTGGGATAATTGCCTTCAATTTTTTACTCTTGTAAAATCCATTTTCGGGGGCTCTGTAGGACCATTTTTTAAGCTTTTTGAGCGATTTTTCGTGGTTTTTCCTTCATTCCTAACCCATTCGCTATTGTTTCTGGAATAAAACCATTTTTTGAAAACCGGCCGGGTTCTGGTGCGCAAACATTACAAAACTAGCCGGGGCTCCACGGGTTAAAGTCACTTGACCTATTATTTTACTCAAGAACTTGTTGTTATAAGTGGAAACTAAATCTAGAGATACATATCCTACACACTATTGTAAGTATTATGTGATCAAACTTGTTTTTGCAAAATACTTGAACACTGTATGTTAAATTTCCTTTACGCTAGCAGACATTAGAAGCGAGTCGATTAAGTATATAACGCATTACCCATACAAGAACAGTAATATTTTTTTCCGACATCTAGTCAATTGCTCGAAGTTTCAGTTTGTGTTCACTCAAAATAGTTGACGTTAAAAGATATAATGGCTTTCCATGGTTTTCAATAAAATTCGTAGCAATAGTGAATTCTTTCCTTGCAGTCACAAAAGGCATTTATGAGACCAACGTCAACAAATGTCAGAGTTAAAGGTCATGGCCAGGTGGGTCAAAATTCATTGCATTCCCTGTATTCCATTCACTTTTTCTCCTTGGTGGTAAAAGGCAAAGTTCAATTTCTAAGAATAAATAATAAATAATAAATCTACTTGATGTGTGTGTTTTTATTATTTATATATATTATATATATTATTTATATATGAAAGATGCAAATGGAGAATTACTAGTGGAACCAGTTGAAGTGAGGAAAAGATATGCCCAGTATTTTGAGTCTTTGTTAAATGCAAGAGATGGAAGAGAAGCAGTGATTGAAGCAGTGGTGGATGGTGATAGGTTACCCGGCCACCCAAGTGACAGGGAACGAATGAAAGTATTGAGGAAAATGAAGTGAAAGAAGCAGTGAAACAAATGAGAGCGGGAAAAGCAGAAGGTTTGGATGGTATTGCTGTGAGAGTGTATAAAGAAGGGTGGAGATGTGATAATAGATTGGTTGGTGAGACTTTTCAATGTGTGCTTTGCTGTGTCAAGGGTACCAATAGACTGGAAGAGTGCATGTATTGTGCCGTTGTACAAGGGGAAGCGAGATCGGCAGGAGTGTTCAAGTTATAGAGGTATTAGTTTATTGTCAGTGGTTGAAAGCTGTATGGCAGAGTGTTGATAGAGAGGATAATAAAGTGTACGGAAGTTGCAATAGGAGAAGAACAGTGCGGTTTTAGGAGGGGAAGAGGGTGCGTGGATCAGATGTTTGCAGTAAGACAGTTATGCGAGAAGTATATAGAGAAGCATAAGGAGATATTTTGGGCTTTTATGGATTTGGAAAAAGGGTATGATCGTGTGGATCGTGAAGCAATGTGGAAGGTGTTAAGGATTTATGAAATTGGAGGAAATTTGTTAGAAGCAGTTAAGAGTGTTTATGAAGGGAGCAGAGCATGTGTTCGAGTAGGAAATGGTGAGGTGAGTGAATGGTTTGAGGTAAAGGTAGGTTTGCGACAGGGTTGTGTAATGTCACCATGGCTGTTTAATATGTTTATGGATGGTGTGGTGAGGGAGGTGAAAAGGAGAACTATGGGAAGAGGATTGGGTTTAGTAGGAAAGAATGGTAGAGATTGGGAGTAGAATCACTTGCTGTTCGCTGATGACACAGCATTGGTAGCGGATTCTGAGGAGAAACTGCAGCGGGTAGTCAAAGACTGGTGTGGTTTGTGGAAGGAGGAAACTGAAGGTGAACGTCAATAAAAGTAAAGTAATGGTGTGTAATAAGGGAGATCATAGGGTGAATCTAGATGTGAGGCTGGATGGGGAAATATTGGAACAAGTAGAGTGTTTTAAATATCTAGGAGGAACAATAAGCAGGAGCGGAGGTATGGAAATGGAGGTAAAGTAGAGAGTGTGTGAAGGAAGGAAGGTTTTCGGAGCAATGGGAAGTATGTGGAAGACGAGAAATCTCGGAATGAAAGTAAAAAGTGCACTGTATCAAGGAATTGTTGGGCCAACAGTGATGTATGGGGCTGAGACATGGGCTCTGAAGAAAAAGGAGCAAAGAAAGCTGGATGTGATGGAGATGAGCTGCTTGAGGAGTATGTGTGAAGTTACTCGTAGAGTCGGTTTGAGGAATGAAGAGATACGTAGGAGAGTGGGACAGCAGGGAACATTTGTCAGCCAGAGTGGACAGAAGGGTGCTGAGCTGGTATGGTCATGTTGAACGAATGGGAGATGAAAGGCTTACAAAGAGAATATGTGACTCAGATACAAGGGGAGATAGAAGGGCAGGAAGACCCCCATTGAGATGGAGAGACTGTGTAAGAAAAGCTTTGGATGATAGAGGAATGACTATAGATCAGGCAGGGGAATTGGTGGTGGACAGGAGTGAATGGAGAATGCTTGTGAATAGTTGAGTGAACACGTGGTCATTTGGGGGAAGGAGTCGGGCGCAAGTTGGACTAGATAGTAGTCCATCAGGCGCCTGGCCCGGGGAGACGATTAATATGAAGGGTGCGCCTGGAAGTGTGGTGGGAGGGCTTGTGGCTTTGGCTCCGCTGCTTGTTTGCCTGCCGAGATCGGAACCTCTCCGGGTGGTCAGGGGCCGGGGGAGTGCTGGAGCGACCTTGGTGACCCTGGTCTCTGAATCTTCTCCTGGGTGACCTAGATGTGTGTGAATTTGTGTTTTTATCTGTGTTTGTTCGTTATTTTGTGTTGTTTTTGTGTTTTCCCTGTTCTTGCTCTGTCTTGAGTTGGCCACCCCCAAGAAAGAAGGAAAAAAAAATTATATAGAAAATAAAAATAGAAAAAATTGGGATTGGGCCTGATCATATACGTAGAGAGATAGAGAGATATTTTGTTATTTCATTTTTCATGTTATGTTGTTTCTATTCAGGCTCTGTCTCGAGTCGATCACCCCCACCTATGGGGTATGTGCCTGAGATATAAACATACTGTACATACATACATACATACATACATACATACATACATACATATAAACATACATTCATACAAACATACTTGCACAAATATCTGATAAATAGTCATAAGACTCATAACCAAAGCTTCAACCAGAACCAGTCTATTGGTCGCATTCGAAACCATTTCAATATTATGATAACGCCATATAATATGTTAGTTTGCTAACATTAGCTTATTATATTCAACTTGTAAGAGCTAGAGGGTCAATTGCGATAGCTTTTATCCCACTAATGTCGAGACTCTTTTAAACATGTATAAACTAAATTAATGATAAATGTTATTGGAAATGGCGACATAGGTACTCAAGGAGCTAGTACTAGAAGAAAAGAGTGCATATATATATATATATATATATATATATATATATATATATATATATATATATATATATATATATATATGCTTCAGCTAACTACACGGCGAGAATATAATGTAATTTCTATATACGATACTTAATTTCCCTTATATTATTATAGTATTCATGTTTTATAGTTTGTTCATGTGAATGGAAGCCTCGATTTATTTTTTTCGACGCCGGACTTAATTTGGGTGCAGCAGGTATTGAGAGAGCGTGGGCGGCCAAGAGCTTTGTGATCACTGAAACGCCCGCCCGCCCAATTGACTTGCTGTGATGTTATCAATGGCAAGCCGTAGAATTTACAGTATATCGCTTGCCTCCAACATGGTTACCTACGGCTATTATTTTGGTTTAATGTTTTTTTGTAGTTGCCAAATGGTTTCGATTTTGTTTTATTTCTATACAGGGTGGCGCATAATTCGGTTACCCACTAGACGAGACAGAGAAAGGAGCGAGGGAACGCGAACGTGGTCCGGGACCCTAAGAACTGGAACTTTGAATGTTGTCTCTGTTCGGGCTCTGTCTCGAGTCGGCCACCTCCAGCTATGGGGCATGTGCCTGAATATTATACCTACATACATACATACATGCATACATACATACATACATACCTGGCAGAAATTGGCATCGCTGCCTTTCTCTACATAGTACGGTATATAGCTAAGCGGTTGGCTGTGTGAATCATCCTATGGATATTTTCTTTTGAAAGACAAATCTTCACAACCATTATATACATTGACGATGGTCCTGTCGGAGTGGAAAAGAGAAGGGAAAGACATGTAAATGTGTAGGATAGGTTTTTGGTTAGATGCCAGAAAGCTTGGGAAGAGCTAGAATTTGAAAGTTCATTACATTTGTTATTGATGCAAGTATTTTTGGCAAACCGAAGAATAGATTTGGTACGATTCCAGACACAAACATAAACTTTCGTTAGTACCGTTTGTATGCTTCCTTCTTATTGTGGAAAACAGTAGTACAAGCGTGGATAAACCAAGATTTGTTATGCATTAGATTAAGAGAAAGAAAATGGAATGCATGCCTCCATGCCCGAAATGATAACCTCGGTAATGCGCTCCGCATACTCTGAAGGGTCCCCGGCCACGGAAGCAAAAATCATTCCATGGGAGATCTAAGAAGTACCGGTACTGCCGAAGTGCCTCCCAATCGGCAGCGCTCAAGTGCCATAAGCGCCGCCGACCGGGAGGGTCAGATGGTCGCAGAGGAAAGACAGGACAGGTAACGGAGATAAAGTTATGATCGGAGGAGCCCAACGGAGAGAAAATATTTACAGAGTAAGAAGCAGAAGGATTAGAGGTTAGAAATAAGTCAGGAATGTTGAGCCTATCTCCAAAGCAGTCAGGGATACGAGTAGAGTGCTGAACTAAATGCTTCAGGTCATTTAGGATAGAAATAATGTAGGCTTGTTCAATTGGTTTATCAGTGAAATAAGAGGAGAGCCATTGGCGGTGGTAAACATTGAAATTGCCCAAGATGGAAAATTTAGAAAGGAGAGAGATGGATAGAATGTGTTCCACTTAAGAAGTAAGATAGCCAAATAATGTTGGATAGTCAGTAGAATTAGGAGATATAAACAGTGCAAATATATTTAGTCTGAGAGTAACAAGAAGGCTTAAGCGAGAGTTGAGAATTCATTAGAATCAGTTGGTAACACGAGAGCAAGTAAGAGTGTTAAGCACATACACACAAGATCCACCTTAGGATTGAAACTGAGGATAGAGAAGGAGGATACAGAGAAGGGTGTGCTGTCAGTTACCCCAGACAAATAGGTTTCCGTAAGGAAAATAAGAACAAGTCTGTTGGAGGAGAGGTGGTGTTCAACAGAGCATACATTTGAGGAAAAAACACAAATGTTGCATATGTTGATAGTGCAAGTGTGGGGGCATTTATAGAAAATTTCGGAAAACGATATAAATAGTATCTAAATTTAAAAATATAAATTTGTATTGTGTATAATTCGTCTTTTAGTCATTATTATTCATATAATTGTATTTACATTGCAACTTTAAAAATACCAGTACCTTCTACTACCTCTTCTACGTTTAATGGGGTATTATAAAAGGCAAGGTATGTAATGATTGTGAAGATATTATTTGTCAAACAAAGTATCCATAGGACCATTAATGCAGACTACCGCCTTGCTGTACAAATGTATTGAAAGGCAGCATTGCCAGGTGGGTAAGGTAACCGAATTCTGTACCACCATATATATATATATATATATATATATATATATATATATATATATATATACAGGGTGTTTTAAAACAACACTGACAGACCTCATCTGCTAATTAGTAAATAAAATAACGAAGAAGATTATCTAAGGACAAAATGCAAAATAATATACCGTTAATGATTTAAACCGCATAGAGTAAAATAATTAGTGACACCCAGGTATGAGCTATAATCCGAACACGGGCTAGTGTCCCCCCTCCCCCCAAATAGCCTACCTCTTGCCTCCCATCCCATCCCTCCTTCCCCTCACCCTCAGCAAACAGTTCGTTTCAGTTCGAGTTTTTCTTCGAAGCTTTGGAGTCATAACGAATCTTCTCATGTGTTTAATCATCTGCTCGGCCATGGTGCTATCTTCTTCTGGCATAGTGATTTTATTTACCTTATAATATCACATAAATATGGATTGTCGTTATTTAGGTGTCTCTGCCTTTGTTATTTTATACTCGTTAAGTCCAAGTGACATAAATTGTTTGTTTTGGGTACCATTAGATGATTTTAAATATTCATTAGTGAACACCGTATACTTGTATGTCTACAGCTACGTAAAATCGTCAAACTTCAACCATAAAACTGATAGACATATTTCGTTAGTAATCTGTGATAATAGTAACGTAATGAGGTATTTCTATTGAAACAGTAAATTGCGCAGGAACAATTTTTTCCCATTCAAACAGTTTCACGAACGATTAAATTACCTATAGCAGTGTTCGGATACCTGACCCAGACTTGAGATTCATTATTTTACTCTTGGTCATCGTTACAAATGGTGCATATCTTTTTACGCTACTTGGATTATAATACTTAGCAGTTTTCTTCTAATTGCAAAATATCATTACCAATTTTATGTTACTTTGATTTTGTAATTATTCATATGTGATTAGGTCATTAGATATCTCCTCTTTACCTTTTTTACTTGGTAATCATTCATATTATGTATCATATGTTTTGTGCTGAGCTCAGAACCCTGTTTGCTACATTTCTAAATAACCATTTATCTCCGTTACAATATATTTTTGGTAAAAATAGAATAGAAATATGTGTATTATATATTTTTATCAATGTGGTCATCATACTCTGGCAGTGTTGTTTTAAAACACCCTGTATGTATATATATATATACAGTATATGGTCAGGTTATTTGTAGCAGAGCATTAAGTGGCACAATTTCTGATGACAATGCCACGCTCTTCCACAATGTATTCACTTTAATATACCTCTTCTGGTAGTCTGCTTTTAGTCTCATCGCGGTAATAGTTATAAGTTCGAATATGTAACTGTTTACACTGTAGAAAAGCACTCGCTTGATTTTTTTTATTCAACTTTGTCATGTACTGTTAACATAATAGTATACATTGTGTCCTCCCACATTATCTCTTTCGCTACATAGTATATATATATATATATATATATATATATATATATATATATATATATATATATATATATATATATCTATATACACAGTATAAATGTTTTTACTTTGACATAATTTTCTATTCACTAATATTGTACTTACATTAATAAATTGTATATTTCCATTAGTTTGTGAATACAGTATAGGCCTATATATTTGATTTCACATACAAACATTTCAACTTCCACCCAAGATGTATTTTACTCTATTTGTCCCGTCCAGTGTTTTCCCCCTCTCATTTCGTTTCCTCTCTGCACTATTTAAAAAGTCCCCCCTTTTCTTTTATATTCGTGGTTCAGTTTCTGCTTCGATCTTCATTTATTTGCATGTATGTTTTTTCGACGGCTCCCCCTTTGTTTTTCAGGCATTGCTTCCAGTTATTTGTTTATCTCCAATCTCTCTCTCTCTCTCTCTCTCTCTCTCTCTCTCTCTCTCTCTCTCTCTCTCTCTCTCTCTCTCTCTCTCTCTCTCATGAATTAATATAAAATAAGGAGGTATGTAAGTGTAAGTTCCCATTTAGACTAATTTTGTTATATGCCATATAAAAACGTTCCATTGAGCATTTCCTAACCCATAAGGTTATACTTCATCCTATTTTCCTGGTACGGCTTTTTAGCCGGAGGGGGCGGAGGGTGGGGTGAAAGCCTTCTATTTTGCAGTCCTATTTTTCTACTATAAACTGTCCCTGTCTCTACTTGTAATAAAGCCGGACCACCTAGTAGGGATCGAAAGGTCTGTGTGGTCTGAGTATTAACTCTCTCTCTCTCTCTCTCTCTCTCTCTCTCTCTCTCTCTCTCTCTCTCTCTCTCTCTCTCTCTCTCTCTCTCTCTCTCTCCTCTCTCTCTCTCTCTCTCTCTCTCTCTCTCTCTCTCTCTCTCTCTCTCTCTCTCTCTCTCTCTCTCTCTCTCTCTCTCTCTCTCTCTCTCTCTCTCTCTCTCTCTCTTTCTCTCTCTCTCATGCAATTATTTACATATACTTTCCCATTCCATTCAGCACTTTCATTCTGTTATTTCAGCCTCAACCGGTATTTTCATCATTTTTCCATATAGCTCTATTGCCTCTATAAATGCCGTCGTTGTTGTTTGTTTTGTTGTTTGATATTGTGTGTGTTGTTGATTCTTTGGGATTATATATTTTCTAACTTTCCATGTTCCGGTATTGTGGGAAAAGGCTGCGATATTGGACAAACATGTAGAAAGGACCTAGAAGAATTTGATATCCAAATCCAATCCTGGAATCACAACTATTTCAAAAAGTAAATAGTTCGTTTTAATCTCAAGCATTACAGTATTACAGTGGCTCAAATTATATCCTTCATTGATAGCATTTTGTAATATTGACAATCGGTCACTTGACTGTAAGCGTTGTTAAGGAAAATATATTTCACCGTTTATTCAAATTAACATAATTACCTAATATATATATAAATAAATATGATGTTGAAAGCTCGGGAATGGATTGCAATAAGTAGTTACTATTAACAAGTAATGCTCAGGGGATATTTCAAAACTGGACTAAATAAAATCATGCGTTAGGCAGACTATTATATTCACATTTGTTGTAGCTATTTTATAATGCATCCATTGTATTTTTATATTGAATATAATATAATGTTACTGTGGTTCGGATCAATCGACTTGGGTATTTCCTTGGCATAAATCGAAAACATTGTCAACGTCCATTACAAATATGTAACTGTGTTATAGTCTATTCACTGTAAGTAGGCGAGAAATCATGACCGCTATCATCTGTAACTCAAAAAGGGCTAGAGCAAATTGGCTGTAAATTTCCATATGAATTCCTTGACTGACTCTTCCCAAATGGTAGACATATTAGCTCGATTACTCTAGTAGTTTTTTAGTTACAGAGGTTAGAGGTCATGATTTCTCGCCTACTTACAGCGAATAGAGTATAGGAGGTAGAGATACAATTTATGTTTGAAGTTGTGGTGTTCCATAACTTTTGACATTCACTGTGCACATATTACAGTACGAAAGACACGAGATAATACATTATGATATTTGTGATGTCATATTACTTACTTCGTAGTAGTAAATGACCCTCTGTATTACTACGTATACCCACATATATACAATGCTGTTATGTACTGTATGTATATGTGATAGTATATTATGTGTGTGTGTGTGTGCGTGTGTGTGTGATAGTATGCGTGTGTGTGTGTGTGTGTGTGTGATGGAGTGTATGATGGTGTGTGTGTGTGTGAGTTATTAAAGATGAAAGCTTACTCTCCCCCTACACCCGCCCTTCACCCATCACTCACCCTCTCTCTCTCTCTGTTTTTCCCGTATATCTGGTGACTGTCCATATAAAAGATACATGGCACAGAGAATAGGGACCGTCGTAACTTGCTTTATTTACGAGCAAGTGTGAAATAGTCAAAGTTGCAGCCGAAGGGAGACGGGAGGATTGTAGATTTGTTTTTATATATGCCTAAACATTCCTAGTGCTAGAGCTCTCTCTCTCTCTCTCTCTCTCTCTCTCTCTCTCTCTCTCTCTCTCTCTCTCTCTCTCTCTCTCTCTTCTCCTCTCTCTCTTCTCTCTCTCTCTCTCTCTCTCTCTCTCTCTCTCTCTCTCTCTCTCTCTCTCTCTCTCTCTCTCTCTCTCTCTCTCTCTCTCTCTCTCTCTCTCTCTCTCTCTCTCCTCTATGCAATTAACTACATATAATTTCCCATTCCATTCATCACTTTCATTCTGTTATATATATATATATATATATATATATATATATATATATATAATATATATATATATATATATATATATATATATACTGTATATTATCTCATAGATACACGTGAGCTACTAAATGTTTTTATAACCTCTTAAAGGCTCGAACCAAGTCGTGGGATCCTTATTCCAGGATACCCTACAGGGATTTTTACAAGTACCCCAACGCAACTCGAGTTGAATTGATTTAACTTAATTCTCGCCCAGCTATACACAAGAGTCATTAATATAAAGTATATTTCACAAGTAGGCTATACTTGATTGATATTAATGACTTGATATTAATCGAAAGTTTGTCAGTGTTTTCGTGGTCGTACAGCGATCTATAGCAATTTGTGTACTGCATCAAGCTTTGAACCTCTTGGAAGTATCTGGCAACAAGCAGGGAGGGTTGGTGCAACCAACTCAGCCGGTACTACCACAACATAATACAGTAATAGCTGAGGTACCCGGCGCTGCCCGGGGGAAAAACCAAGTATGGGCTGGCTATCTTGGGGGGGGAGGGGGGGCTCTCTCTCTCCATCTTAAAAACTGAGGGAGTTGGGGGGGGGGGGGGGTTAGGCTCTGCCCCCCACCCCTTAAAGCCTTTTCTGGCACCCCCTTAGTATGTATGCCAAATATGGGCTCTCCAACTTGAAAACTGAGGGTGGGGGGGGGGTGCTGTTCCACGCTTAAAACCTACTATGGCAACCCCTTAGTATGCATGCCAAGTATGGGCTCTTCATTTTGAACACTGAGGGAGATGGAGGGGGGGGGGGGCTCCCCCCACACACACCGGCTTAAAACTTATGGTATATAACAAACATAGTATGCATGCCAAGTATGGGCTCTCCATCTTGAAAACTGAGGGAGTAGTTTGTGAACAGACAGAAAAAGCCCTTAATATACTGTAGTAGCTGTATGTCGCCTTTTACATAGGACATATATGTACGTCGGTTGCAGTAAAAGTGTTAATAATATAGGCAAAACAATAATGTTTGCCAATTGTCCAGTTTCATATATTTTGATACATTAAAGAAAGGGAGACAATACAAAACCATGTGTATAGCAATCACCCCTTCTGTAGAAACAAAAATTCACACTAATTCAAGATAGTATATTTAAATAAGAACACACGGACAGAATGTAGGGGAGTTTGTTTTAAGACAAGTGACCGCGTTTGAATAGGAAATAAAATATCTACCAGTTATCCAGTCCCATACATACTGCAGAAACTCTCTTCCTAAAATCTCCCTCTCTCTCCCAGCCCTTCCCCCCACCCCCTCCCTCCCCACCACCACCAGGCCACCACCTCCACCTTCTTATCAGTGGGTGACGCGCGCTATCAGTTTAAATAATAGGACAAGTGTCTTGGATGGCCAAACACCTTGTCCCAGGGCTTGAGCACCGCCGCACCTTCTCTCGCTCTCGCTCTCTCTCTCACACTCACACACACACACACACACACTTCTACATCTGAACTCTTCGTTCATAATTGTTCGACTCACTTCAAAGCTGTTAAACACAACATTACCATATACATAATAATACCCGGTACCTTAAATCACTTATCGTTAACCAAATAGATTTGTATTAAAAAAAAAAAATACCAACGCATTAAGATAAATTTTGATAATTAGGAAACTTTAACGTCATAACTAATAAAAACTGAGTCTGATGATGATAAAATATGAATGCACGTCAAATATAAAACCACAATATATCGAATAGTGTCTACAATCAATGCCAACTTATTAAACATTCTCAGCATGGATTCATAAAGGGTTGGTTTTGTCTCACTAACTTTTGACCTTATTATGACCAAGTATACGAAACAGTAGACAATGGCAAAGAATATGATACCATTTATTTAGATTTCAGGCAGGCATTCGATAAAGTCCCCCACGAAAAGTAGAAGTTCGTGGAATAGGGGGAACCCTATTAAGATGGATTAGGTCATGGATAATTGGTAGAAAATGTAGAGTTAGCATAAATGGTATACAAACTGGGGTCTAGTAAAGAGATGATCCAACAAGAATCTGTTTTAGGTCCTGTGTTATTCGTATGTTTATTATTTACGACCTTGATGTAGGCATAACTAGGAAGATTAGTAAACACGCGGATGATATCAAAATAGGAAATTATGTATTCTGATAATGATAGTCAGGCTCTCCAAGGAGATGAATTTACACTACATGAATGGCCAGTAAATTAGCAGATGAAGTTCAATGTACATAAATGCAGTGTAGTAAAATTGACCAAGCTGATAGAAAATGCATAATATATAATTAGATTAGCAGTGATCTGAAACCACGAAACCAATGCATCAGTGTTCGAAATAAGGCAAATAGAGTTCTAGGGTTTATATCTAGAAACGTGAGTAACAAAACAGCAAACGTAATCTTGAAACTTTACCTAGCATTAGTGAGGCCGCATATGGATTATGCTGTTCAATTTTGGTGTCCTTATTACAGAATGGACACAAGTTCTTTGGAAGCAGTGCAACGAAGAATATCAAAAATTATCCATAATATTAGAAATCTTCCATATGAAGAAAGGTTGGACAAATTATGACTTGCATTCGCTTGAGGGGATATAATAGATATTTTCAAGTGGGTTAGTGGGATTAATAAAAGGGAAATCAAAAGTTTACTGAAGCTCAGTGATAGCGAAAGAACTCGAACAAATTATTTCAAAATATATACATTTCGTTTCAGAAAAGGTACAGGCAAGCACTGGTTTGGTAATAGAGTTGTGGATATGTGGATTTGGCTATCGAGTGCAATAGTAGGATCAAGAACGATAGAGAGCTTCAAGACAAAATTAGTTAGGCACATGGACGTGATGGGCTGGGTGTGAATGAGATCTGCCTTGCGCGGGCTAGTCGGCCTTCTGCAGACTCCCGTTTGCTTATGTTCTTATATACCAATACCTCGAACTACAAAAAAATACCCAAAAGTAAACATACTTTATATAATACAACACAGTTTGAACAAGAAAATAATGATTAAATACAATACATTTCCAAACCCCACCCACAAAGTAGCCTAATAATAAAGAATCATAAAAAGACGAACTCTAAACATTAATTCAGATCCACTACCAATACCAATATCACATCCTAAACCTGTCGTTAAGGGCAGGTTTCTAGTTTGTTTCCTACTCCTCCAGCAATCTTAAAATGTCACCCCCTTGACCCCCTTTCAATATAAATTTGTACATTTTTCGGTAGAAAAATGTCCCGGCCGAAGGCCGGTTACTCTTAAATTACAGGCTCGCTATCGCTCGCCAGGATAAAAATCGACCTAAATTGCACGAAAGGTCTTAAAATTGACAGAATGGGGCGGACATTCTTAAAATTACCAAACTAATGGGGCAAACGTCTTAAAATCTCAAAAGCCATGGGGCTAACCATGAGGGAGAAAGGGGTCAATAAAAAAATCCCTCAAGTGGAGACCTCCCCTTAATGATGTTAGTAGCAAACCTGTACTTGGATCATCATTATGCAGTATAAGCATCTTAAAAACACGAAACCTACCACAAAAACGGACGAGAGTAAAATCCAACGACTTTGGTTATTTACATTCTAGGCTAAGTTAACAGTATTTACATTCTAGGCTAAGTTAACATTATTTTTATATAACACTAATAGTAATGCAATTTATGAATAATAATAATAATAATAATAATAATAATAATAATAATAAATATAAATATAATAATAATAATACCATTTAAAGTGTGAAAAGGAACAACTTGAGATGGTTCGGCCATATGGAACGTATGGAAAGCGAGAGAATGACTAAGAGGGTGTACGAGAGCGAGATGGAGGGACAGAGAGGGAAAGGTAGACCGAATGAGAGGTGGAAGGATGGAGTGAGGAAGTACATGAACGAAGGCGGTGCTGGTTGGGGGGAGGGGCGTCGACTGACTGGGGACAGAGGTGCATGGGGGCGGTTCGTTCGTGGCCACCCCTTCGGGGATCACGGCGTCAGGCGATAGATAGATAGACCATTTAAAGCAACTATAGTTTAAATAATTGTGGTCAGTAAAACAAAAATTATATATCAATAGAACCAAAATACTTAAAACACACTGAAAGTTAATCAATGGAAAAGAACAATTCCGAAAATTGTTTGGCTCTCCCATTTAATACCGATGAATGAAAAAAATAAAAAATAATACAAAAAAAATAAAATAAACTAAACTATATATATTCCCCAAAACCCTCCTGTCTGGCGGTCCCAATTTAAGGGGGTACTACTCGCTTTTTTACGGACCTCCTTCGCCCTCGTGTTTAGCATATTAGTTTTTGAGATTTTAAGACTTTCCTTCCATTAGTTTGGCGATTTTAATACCTTGCGCCCCATTTTGTTGTCAATTTCAAGACCTTTCGTGCCATTTAGGTGTCTATTTTTTCCTGGCGAGCGATAGCGAGCCTGTACTCTTAAGAGGAACCAGCCTTCGGCCGGGACATTTTTCTATCGGAAAATGTACAGTACAAATTTATCTTGCAGGGGAGTCTAGGGGGTGTTTTTATAAGCTTGATGGAGGTCTAGCGAGGAAACTAAAAAAAATAATGAATAAATAAATGAATAGCCCAAAAAACCGGCCACTAGCCCATTAAAGCAGGCGAATCGAACCTGGGCCCTGACACTAATGGAGTTCCTCAGTCAAGTGTTCAGTCAACGCCAGCAGACAAGGGGACAAAAACTGCAGGTACCAGATTGCACTTATCTATGAGCTTGTTCGACCGACGCCGGGGGGAAAGGGGTAAGGACTATTTGGGGTGATAAGGAAAGCTGGGGTAATAGGTGTTGGTGGTGGTTGTGTAGTGGTGGTGTTGTTGGTGGTTGTGTAGTGGTGGTGGTGGTTGTATAGTGGTGGGATTGTGTGGTTGTGTTGGTGGTGGTGGTGGTTGTTGTGTAGTGGTGGGATTGTGTGGTGGTGGTTGTATAGTGGTGGGCTTATGTGGTAGTAGTGGTGATGGTGATGAGGATGATTGTGATATTGGTGGTGGTATTGGAGATGAAGGTGGTGGTGGTGGTAAGGATGGTGATGAGGATGGTTGTGATAATGGGAGACTACAGGTTTTCGTGAGTGTAGAAATGTGTATGGAGAGGGGGTTAACAATTGTGGTGGATGTAGAATGGTGGTGGTGGTGATCGTAATGTTGTTCTTGGACATATTGGTTACAGAGATGGTGGATTATTTAATGTTTTGTTCTATTAAGTTGCAGTGAAAAAGGCAATCAGGCTGTTCGTATTGATGGTTAAAGGGTGGCATATTGAACATTTGAAATGTATCTCTTTGTATGTATGCAAAAGAGTGTAAACGAAGAATGGTACAACTGGTGGTGAGTAGTAAATGGTTAGTGATGATAGTGGAAGTAGTGATGATGCAGATGGTAGTGGTGTTAGTATTGGCAATGGAGGGAGTAGTGCTAGTGGTGCAGGAATTGTTGGAGGTGGAAGTGGTGGTGGTGATGGTGGTGTTAGTGGAGTTGGTGATCGTGGTGGTGGTAGTGGTAGTGGTGGTGGTAGTAGTAGTGCAGGTGGTGGATCTGCAGGACCAGGTACAGGTTATGGGAGTGGTGGTGTGATGCAAGAAGTGGTAGTGGTGGAGACAGTGAGTAATAAATATTGTGGTGGTAGTGAAGCCAAACCAAAACAAAAAGTTGTGAAGAACAGGAAGTTTGAAAAAAGCCTCTTGAGAGTTAAACTGTGGTAAGGTGAAGGTGAGACGATGTAGTCAGTAATCGGATGAAGGTGTCTGGAGTGTAGTGCATGAAGAATATACAAGTAAAGGGTGAATATGCAATAGCTATTAATTGGAATATATAGGATTAAATATGCAACCAAGAGATATCAAATACATAGTACATACTGGACCTGTTTGTGTGTGTGTGTGTGTGTGTGTGTGTGTGTGTGTGTGTTGGACTTTTGCTTGTAGAACATTTTATGCTAACAAAAAAATCATCACCCAATCCCGAAGGTTTAATACTCCTATTTGTTCGTGTAGGATCCTTTTTATTTCTCAATCAACACCATTCCCATATACGCTGGGAAAACAATTTACAATAGAATCATTGTTGTCGCTGTCCATTGTAACCCAACCAGAATTAATATGCTTGTCTCCTGCCACTCTCCCCTTTGCTTATATCTGCTATCAAACAATTCTACGTCTCTCACACTTTCAAACGCAAACTCTTCCCTCTCTCCCACTTTATAATTCATCTCTCTCTCTCTCTCTCTCTCTCTCTCTCTCTCTCTCTCTCTCTCTCTCTCTCTCTCTCAAATTATTCGCGTTTACCGAATATATAGTAAAATCTTGCAAGTGTACAATATAGCATTACATAGAAAGATCAATTGCCGACTTGCGAGTTTCGTTCTATAAGGAAGTTCGAGCTGTAGCCAACTATATTTAACAGAATTATCAGCTAAAATACGGTCGTAGTACATTTATAAAAACATAAAACCCAATTCAACATACTCTTTATCCATTAGAAACCTACATTACTATTGCATTTCTGTTTAATGTCGATGTTCACGGCTCCAACTTCCTTATAGCCTCAAACTCGCAAGTGGTCAATTAAGGACGGATGGGCGGATTGTTTTGCTCCTTTATTTATCTAATTATTATTGTATTTAGTTTCCTCCGTGGACCTCCATCAAGCTTTCAAAAACCCGCCCCAATACACTAATTTTTCGATAGAAAAATGGCCCAGCCGAAGACCGGTTCCTCTTAAATTACAGGATCGCTATCGCTCGTGGGAAAAATCGACACCTAAATGACACGAAAAGTCTTAATATTGACAAAGAAATGGGGCGATAGGTCTTAAAATCGCCAAACTAGTGTGCCAAACGTATTAATATCTGAAAACTAATGTGACTAAACATGAGGGAGAAAGGGTTCTAGAAGAGTCAGTTGAGCACACCAGATTCTGGGAAGCTATTTTAGCAAGGGTGGTAATAATTATGGTCTTTCCAAGTGAGATCAGGAGAAAAAAAGAGACCCCTAGAATACTGAGAGAAGATGAAGGGCTGATTTGTGTGTTGTTGAAGTATAAGGGATAGTCCTCTGGGAGTTCTTTACAAAGGAGTACAAAGGAAATCAAGCAACAACAGATCTAGTGACCCTTCTAGGTTGCTTGTCCTCCAAAACACTGAGGATCAAGTGTCCAAACAGTGGTGTAGAGTGGGTAAGGGAACATTGGAAAAGGAATTACTGCCCTGGAACTAATGTCCGTGGCAGGATTAGGAAGTTAGTAGGGGACAGATGGGTTAATAACTGAGGGGGGGATAAACCACACTGTAGGTGGAGAAGTGCTTTGTGACATCCAGATTCGCCCTCCTGGAGTCCTGGTTTTTAATTTATTTCCATTTTCCTGAGTAGATGAACTATTATTGGTTGTAAAAAGTGAATCTACATTAATTTTGTCAAAGCCCTTTAATATCTTGAAGCACTCAATTAATTGACCTCACAATCTTCTTTTCTTAAGTGAAAACATTTTTGTACTTAAACTATCGTGATATGATTCATTTCTCAGTGACGGTATCGAGAGAGAGAGAGAGAGAGAGAGAGAGAGAGAGTACAAAGGAGTACAAAGGAAATCAAGCAACAACAGATCTAGTGACCCTTCTAGGTTGCTTGTCCTCCAAAACACTGAGGATCAAGTGTCCAAACAGTGGTTTAGAGTGGGTAAGGGAACATTGGAAAGGGAATTACTGCCCTGGAACTAATATCCGTGGCAGAATTAGGAAGTTAGTAGGGGACAGATGGGTTAGTAACTGAGGGGGGGATAAAATAAAGTTATTCATTTACAAACGCAGTCAGTCGCGGGTTTGGAGCGAGATATTTGTCTAGGGGGAGTTAAAATGAATCAACGGTGATGCAGTCTATAACGTTTCGGGGAAGCCCATTCCACAAGTTGACAACTCGATTGAAGAAGAAATTCTTAGATTCGTGTGAGTTAAAAGATTTACCAATAATTTTGCAACCGTTTCCCCGCGTGTAATTAGATTGGTCGATAGTGAAGTACTTACTACAGTTCATATTGTCGATGCCTTTGATGATTTTGAACACTTGAATTAAGAGAGAGAGCGAGAGAGAGAGAGAGAGCGAGAGCGAGAGCGAGAGAGAGAGAGAGAGAGAGAGAGAGAGGAGAGAGAGAGCGCACCACAAACGATACAATCAAGACGGATCCATCCACCCAAAGACCTGTCATTACCCACAGTATAAACACTAATGGTCAACAACTCTACCCAATTATAACTAACAACTACTCTAACAACATTGTATATATATTACACACATTTATATTTAACAAACGTATTATAAACCTTTGGAAGATAACATTAGCCCAACAGGGAAAAAAAAAAAAAAAAAAAAAAAAAAAAAAAAAAAAAAAAAAACAGTAATATCGCGTACTGCACCTACAATTATAACTAAATACTGCCCTGGCTCTAGTCTATTCGCTGCAAGTAGGCGAGGAATCATGACCTCTATCCTCTGTTACTCAAAAAGGGCTAGAGCAAATGGGCTGTAAATTTCCACATCTATTCCTTGACTGACTCTTCCCCAATGGTAGACATATTAGCTCGATTACTCCAGTCGTTTTATAGTTACAGAGGATAGAGGTCATGCTTTCTCGCCTACTAACAGCGAATAGACTATAGACCATAAACAAAACTATACACAGTAACTGGTTTCAAAAAATGGAACCTAAGTAATTTGATAAATATATACTGAATAGTTAATTGCAAAATGTAATTCACTGACATCCTATGCCATGGGGATTGATGGGCTTAAGGGGAGGTTTCTAGTTTGTTCCCTAGACCTCCATCAAACTTAAAATTACACCCTCTAGACCCTCTTTCAAGGTAAATTTGTAAAAATTTTGGTAGAAAAATTTCCCGGCCAAAGGCCGGTTCCTCTTAAATTACAGGCTCGTTATCGCTCGCCAGGAAAAAATTGACCCCAAAATGACACGAAAGATCTTAAAATTGACAGAAATGGGGCGAAAGTTCCTAAAATCGCCAAACTAATGGGGTGAAGGTCTTAAAATCTCAAAATCAATAGGGCTAAACCTGAATGAGAAAGGAGTTCAGTAAACAATCCCTCAAGTGGAAATCTCCCCTTAAGCTAGTCTGCGCTACTAACTAGTGCTAACAAATGCTTAGTATGACAAATGATGCTGATGTCTCAAAATGGCGACATATAACATTATTCACCTCATTCAGTCGTAAAATATAAGTCATGAGCGTTCTCAGTTCGTCAAGTGGAAGTGGAAAGGTTACAATCAAAAACAAAACACAATGTTCAAAATAGCCAATAAGCACAATCACTGACCCTACAATTACAAATCAAGTTTCCGCCTACATTCTTGTTTTATGAAGACTTTAAAATTAAATATTTAACTCTAACGATAATGTCGGCCCGCCTGGGAGAAAGGTACCCTGACCAGGATTCTAACTCACTAACTTACCTGAGTGAGTGGGTTCGAATCCTAGTCAGGGTACCTCTCTCCCAACCAGTAAATATTCAGTTAATCTTGCTTCATTTGTGCCATCCCCTCAACGACATAGATGAGGGTCTCACCTGTACAATCTCAAAATTTGCTGACGATACAAAAATTGCAAATAACGTACTCTCAAAAGAACAAGTTGACGATATGCAACACAATCTAGATAAATTGTCATTTTGGGCCCAAATTTGGCAAATGAGTTTCAATGCGGATAAATGTAAAGTACTACATATCGGATACCTAAATGAGAACGCAAACTATTCGATGAATGGCACTCGGCTTAAGAATGTAAACAGAGAAACCGATCTGGGAGTAACAATATCGAGTAACCTAAAACCGAGTCAACAATGTTCAGAAGTTGTTAAGAAGGCAAACAAAATAATTGGCTTTATAGGCAGGTCATTTGAGCATAAATCCAAAGAAGTTATCCTAACCCTTTACAATTCCTTAGTCCGCCCTCTTCTGGAATACTGCGTTCAATCCTGGTGCCCTTATTACCAAAAAGATATAAACAAGCTAGAACGAGTTCAACGTAGAGTTACCAAAATGATACCTAGCCTAAAGAACAAACCATACGAAGAGCGTCTTAGAGAATTAAATCTATTTCCTTTAACCCAGCGCAGATTAAGAGGTGACTTAATTCAAGTGTTCAAAATCATCAAAGGCATCGACAATATGAACTGTAGTAAGTACTTCACTATCGACCAATCTAATTACACGCGGGGAAACGGTTGCAAAATTATTGGTAAATCTTTTAACTCACACTAATCTAAGAATTTCTTCTTCAATCGAGTTGTCAACTTGTGGAATGGGCTTCCCCGAAACGTTATAGACTGCATCACCGTTGATTCATTTAAACTCCGCCTAGACAAATATCTCGCATCAAACCCGCGACTGACTGCGTTTGTAAATGAATAACTTTATTTTATCCCCCCTCAGTTACTAACCCATCTGTCCCCTACTAACTTCCTAATCCTGCCTAGTCCTAGTCCTAGTCCTAGTCCTGCCTAGTCCTAGTCCTAGTCCTGCCACGGACATTAGTTCCAGGGCAGTAATTCCCTTTCCAATGTTCCCTTACCCACTCTAAACCACTGTTTGGACACTTGATCCTCAGTGTTTTGGAGGACAAGCAACCTAGAAGGGTCACTAGATCTGTTGTTGCTTGATTTCCTTTGTACTCCTTTGTACTTTGTACTCCCCTCGCATTTTCCCCTGAGGTACTAGGGCTTCTGGTAACGCCCATGATTATTATTTTTTTTTTTTTTCAGATTTGGTTTACATCCTGAAAAACTTGTCCCTGGAGTTCACATCCTGAGAATAACTTTCCACCATCATTCATTGAATCATTACACAACACTTTTGCAGCCAATCGTAAAAATAAATACCTCGTGAATAGATGGTAACTTAATTAGGTTGAGGGAGGCAAGTAACGAGTTACACAGAGTTACACATATATTCAGACCACACAGGCCTTGCAATCCCTACTAGGTGGTTCGGCCTAATACTACTAGAGACGGACAGTTTATAGTAGAAAAATAAGACAGCAAAGTAAGAGAGAGAGAGATAGGTAGAGTGAGTGTTTTATATTTATATACCGTATAATTATATATATATATATATATATATATATATATATATATATATATATATATATATATATATATATACGGAATATATATATATATACGGAATATATATATATATATATATATACAATACACAAAGAGATGAACCAGAACTGAAGATGTCATCACTCTTCTTAACCGAACCTTCAATCGCCAACTGTACAATTATTACCAAGTATACAGTATCTATATATAAAGACGTTGGGCTGTCCGTTCTGTAACCTGTATTTACCTCCTTCACTGTTCGCCCAGGCCCGCCCTCGACCCTTGCCAATTGGGGCGGGTTTATCAGATTGTGGCTATAGGGAGAATTAAGGGGACAGTGGCTGTTTGTTTGGTCTATTAAGTAATTTATTCATATTTGTTTTCAATTTATTCCCTAGACCTCCATCAAGCTTAGAAAAACACCCCCTAGATCCACCCTTCATGATAGATTTGTACATTTTTCGGTAAAAAAAATCCCGGCCAAAAGGCCGATTCCTCCTAAAATTACAGGCTCGCTTTCGCTCGCCAGGAAAAAATCGACACCTAAATGGCACGAAGGGTCCTAATATTGACAAAGAAATGGGGTGAAAGGTCATAAAATCCCCAAACTAATGGAACCAACGTCTTAAAATCTCCAAACTAGTGGGGCTAAACATGAGGGAGAAGGGTGTCCATAAAAACGGTCCGTCTCCCCTTAAACCAATATATTTACAGTGTTTACTATAGGCATGATGATGATGACGCCTTAATTAAGGGGGTACTACTACTCGCTTTTTATGGACCTCCTTCTCCCTCGTGTTTAGCATATTTGTTTTGATATTCTAAGACGTTCCTTCCATTAGTTTGTCGATTTTAAGACCTTTCACCCCATTTTTGTCAATATTAAGACCTTTCGTGCCATTTAGGTGTCGATATGTTCCTGGCGAGCGATAGCGAGCCTGTAAATTTAAGAGAAAGCGGCCTTCGGCCGGGACATTTTTCTACCGAAAAATGTACAAATTTATCTTGAAGGGGGGTTTAGAGGTGTATTTCTAAGCTTGAAGGAGGTCTAGCGAGGAAACTTAACAAATAAATGAATAAATTACTTAATAGCCCAAAAATCCGGCCACTAGTCCCTTAATTCGTGTTATTTTGTTATTAATAGACGATGTTACGCAAAGAAAGGAGTCGGGATAGTCAAAATAATGATTAACCCTTACAGTACCAGGGAGGTCCCTTTTATCATAGTCTGACAACTACTAGACGACTTTATTCAGCTTAGGAACGACCTCTAGCCATAATAAGGCTTCAAACTATCTCCACCAACCCTTTTATTAACTACCAAAGATCGTTCCTAAGCTATATATAATATCGTCGAAATATAGCTACAATAAAATATAACACATCGCTGGTACTCAAAAGGGTTAAGAGGGGTGACCTGCTTTTGGTCTGTCCTTTTCTAGCTTTCTCTGGCTTGTATCCATTTGGCCCCATTCAGCCTACTGTTTTAAGACGTTTATCCCCATCCAGGTGTCAATTTTTTTACTGGTGAGCGGTAGCGAGCCAGCATATTTTTTATTTTTGTTTGACAGCAGGCTAAATTTGTACATTTTTCGATAGAAAAATTTCTCCGGCGAAGCCGGATTTCTTCATATAATGCTGGCTCGCTATCGCTCGCCAGGAAGAAATCGACACCTAGATGGGGATAAACGTGTTAAAATACTTGGCTGAATGGGGCCGAATGGATACAAGCCAGAGAAAGAGAGAAAAGGACAGAAATAACAAAAAGCAGGTCACCCCCCTTAAGCTAGGCTGTGTCCTTTCATTACTAAAGGCCATTCCTGAATATATAATGTCTGATGTTTGCCACATAAAGGAAATGACACCATCATACTGAAATAGTTAATCCCTTCTATATCGGCGACGTCTTTTGATATTCATTTTAGCTATATTTAGAGGATTTTGATATTCATTTTAGCTATATTTAGAGGATTTTGATATTCATTTTAGCTATATTTAGAGGATTTTGATATTCATTTTAGCTATATTTAGAGGATTTTGATATTCATTTTAGCTATATTTAGAGGATTTTGATATTCATTTTAGCTATATTTAGAGGATTCTCATATTCATTTTAGCTATATTTAGAGGATTTTGATATTCATTTTGGCTATATTTAGAGGATTTGATATTCATTTTAGCTATATTTAGAGGATTTTGATATTCATTTTAGCTATATTTAGAGTATTTTGATATATATTCTAGCTATATTTAGAGGATTTTGTGCAGTTTAAGAAGGATCCGTGGTAGTTAAAAGGGTTAAGTGAGATAGTTCGAAGCCTGTTAATTGTTAGAGGCCCTTTTGAAACTGAATAAAATTGTCTAATAGAGCCAGAATCTAGTTAAAATGCCAGCGCCGGTACAGAAAGGGTTAAGAGCCATAGTGAACAGTCACATGGTAAAGTCGTGATACAGAACCACAGTACAGGCTTTAAGGGGAGGTTTTCAGTTTGTTCCCTAGACCTAGATCAAGCATAAAATTACACCCCCTACACCACCTTTCACGATAAATTTGTACATTTTTCGGTAGAAAAATTTCCGGCCTTTTTTCCTCTTAAACTACAAGCTCGCTATCGCTCGCCAGGAAAAAATCGACACCTAAATGGCACGAAAGGTCTTAAAATTGACAGAAATGGGGCGAAAGTTCTTAAAATTGCCAAACTAATGGGGCAAACGTCTTAAAATGCCAAAACCAATGGGGCTAAACATAAGGGAGAAAGGGGTAAAGAAAAAAATCCCTCAAGTGGAAATCTGCCCTTAAGGGGGTAGTGCTTGTTTTTTGGCCTACTGTATATATTTATTTATTTATATATTAATTTTCTCGCTAGACCTCCATCAAGCTTGAAAAGATACCCCCTAGACCCCCTTTCAAGATTAATTTGTACATTTTTCGGTAGAAAAAGGCTGATTTCTTTTGAAATGTCAGGTAATGGTCATTTATTAAGTACAAGTTCGTCCAGTGAAATTCACTAGCGCTTGGAAATCATATTTTAGTTTAATAAAGAATGGTGTAAATAATAAGACAGGATTCTCCCAACAGAAGTGAGCTTATCAGTTGAGCGAGTACTAATGCCTTGCTACCACTAAATACAACCTTCGCGGATGTTCGACTCTCTCCCTCCCTCTTAAAATAATACATTGTTGAAACTACTAAACGGTTCGCGATGGTTGTCGTTTGTAAGTACCGTGATTAGTAGGATATAGATAATGTTCGAGCTATGTTAACAACGTAAATACCGTCATCTGCACACTATATACAATGTTCCGACAATGTTAACAATCACTTTGTAAATAAGAATGTTCCTCAAGACACTAAGTGACTCCTCGTTAGAACTGTTGGCAAATAGCAATGATTCTAGATAGAAGCCTGTAAATATTGCCAACAAAAACTTAACTACCTACATGTAGGAATGTAGGATAACATTAGTAGTAAAATCCACTAATAGTGAAAGCTATATAATAGTAGACTTTTTAAAGAGTATTCTTCTTCTTCTTCAAACCAACGTATAAGATCATGGGAATACAGACATCTACCACAAGCCGATATCTCCAACCCTGACATATCCTGTGTACGGTCGCGCTAATAAGTCATGTACCAGCCGTCATTACGTTTGGCTTGCTCTGTACTGTATTAATGTCTGTCAGATGTTCGATAGGGTGGGTAAGTGTAGGAACATGTTTGTATATTTCACTCGATATGAAGAAATGAAGATTAGTTATTGTCGATACCAATTATGGATCAAAACATACATGGTGCCGAGACATCACTTATCCCTTTCCCGTTTTTATGACGCAGAGGTTGCCAGATTAGCAATAATAAATAGAGTTCTCTCACTCTTATAATTACCCCTCCAAAATTAGTGTTCTGCCCACAGCTAACTCAAAGACAACTGCAGAGGTTGAAGTAACTAAATTAAAGGTTTCTAAATACCCCTGATGGTAACAAAGGCTTTAAAGTATCCCTAATAGGCTCAAAATTGCGTCAAAAACGTGAGAGGGTTATTAGCGTGACTGTACACTCGGATACCATAGTCTCTGGCCCACTCATAAGAATTCCTGGACCCCCTATGTTTTTATGTATGCAAGTATAATTATCTGGATTGATTATTGGATAGAACTTGCTTCTCAATAAATAGCATATATATATAGTTATTCAGTCGATGTACAGAAAATTATATTCATAAATTGGTTTCCAGAGATATACATCCATAATTAGAAATAGGTGAAGCCCACGAATATTTATGAGTGGGCTAAAGACTATGGTATCCGAGTGTACAATCGGGGTTAATAAGTGTTGTCATAGATTCCAGTGGTTTTCGCTCAACAAGTGTTATTGGTATCTTTATAGTTACTGGGAAAAGTGCTCAACCCTCAGAGTATTAGTCAGTGTCCGAAACTTTGTGAAATATCTGACAACACTTATTAACCTCGACTGTACAATCAATATCGATATTTCGCTAAAAAAAAAAAAATGCACATAAAGTGTTATTTTTGGCTACAAGTTCTTAGACGGTCCTCACATAATTCGAAGAACCCATGACTATAGTGTATTATCAGCTGATGGTAAATTGCAAAGCTCCTCTTTTGATTGCTTCGTTATTATGACGATGGTGTAGATAAAATATACATTGTTGATTGTTAAAAGCTGGCACTGATGTGACGCAGAGACGACAGTAGTTTCAAATTTTACCATTAAGTATCCATATATCAGCTGCGTTGGGGTTAAATTGTTCATCAGGTGACATTTTCTAGTATATAGTATTTTCTGCTTCACGTCATTGAAGGGTCAAGTTAATATTCCCCTCTTTAGATTTCACGCAAATTATTAAGGTTTCCGTCGACCTATTGATATTTGCTTAATACTTAATTCCTCTTACAATCTAATCCAAGATTAAATTTATCAATTTTTTTTATTCACATCAGGAACCAATTATACAACACTATTCAACACATTTATAAAACTATACTACCAAATCAACACTTACCTATATCCTCAAAAAGCGAAATATATCCAAATTTACGCCATTTTTCGTGAATTCTCTAACAACTATTGATGGTTCGATATGGCGCTTAATGCCCCTTTCCCACTGATGCGATTTCATACGATTTTCATCGCCTCACCAATAAATTGGCACATTCGTGACATGTCGCAACAAAATCTTGAACCCTCGCATGATAATCGTTTGACTCACAAGGCCTCGCAAGGGCCCTCGCGGGTCATCGCAAATGTTCGGATTGTTCAAAATTTTGGACGAGGACTGACGAGGGGTCGTAGCCCTCGTAAGCATCGTCGAACATCGCGGAGGGATCTGCGAGGCCCTCGGAGATCATCGGCGAGACATCGCAGAGGGTGTCGCACGAAAAAAAACGGTGCAATTTTCCAAAACGTCGCACAATTGCTCGCCGATGCTCTCAGATGTTCTGAGAACATCGACGATGCACAATAATCATCGGCGATTTCCTCGTCGATTAGTAGTCGACGTGCGGACGAATACTCGTCGAGAGTATACCCGCCAGGGGTATACTCTGCACGAGGCATGCGAAGGGCCTTGCGACGTCGCTGAATGCTCAAGACACACCTCGCCGAGGCCAAAGAGCACCTTCGGCGAGGTGTGTACAAAAAAAAAGGATTATCTACCTGTCAAGCGTGTTTGTTTTGCACCTCTCGTTTGTTGAAGTCACACTAACACTTTAGCTAGCAATATTTACAGGCAATTATGGTCTGTAAGGTACACAAATCAAAATATATTGAAATATAACCACCCACAGTTTACCTTCACTATATTTACCTATTTATGCCAAACAATCCCAAATAATATTGAGAAATAACTTGCTCATGTAAAATTGACGGGAAAAGCGCTCGTGTGACAGCACCTGAAATTCTCAGGTACCCGTTGTACCTTGATACCTTTTGATATCTTTTGATGTGTTCGCCACTCTTCTAGCGGCACCAAGGAGCGCGACGCCCCTCATTATGGGTGGTGATTTGGTGCAGTAGACTGTTTGAAGCGACAGCTCGCTCCCTTGCGAGGATGGGCTCGTCTGGCACTTTTTGCAGTTCGACATCTAGGGCTCTCTTGAAGTTGTCTAACGAGATGTCCCTCATGTCTCTTATTCGCCGTGGGAGTTTGTTGAAGAGACGTGGGCCTCTGTGTGATAACCAGCCCTCTCGCAGAGAGCCCATAGCACCCCTGTTATTCATCCGGGGGATTTCGCATTCCCAGCCTCTCCTATCACTGAATTTCATGACTATCGGAGTATGTAGGTTTGGTACTAAACCCTCTGCGATTTTCCACGTGTAGGTAACGTTCTCTTCTACGTTCCAGTGAGTACAGATTCAGTGCTCTTAAACGCTCCCAATAGTGTAGATGTTTTATCGAACTTATATGCGAAGTGAAATTTCTTTGTACACTCTCTACGTCATTTATTTCACCTGATTTGTATGGGGATGTTAATACGCTACAGTATTCAAGCCGCGGTAGCACTAGAGATTTGAAGAGCGTTATCATAGGCAATTCACCGCGTGTTTTAAAAGTACGCAGAATCCAACCCGTTAGACGTTTCGCAGCCGCCACTTTGACCTGGTTATGTACTTTGAAACCCATATTTTCAGACATTAATACCCCAAGGTCTTTCACACTGTCTTTCCGTTCTATTATGTGGTTAGATTCTGTTAAGTAATTTGTAATTTCTTTAACACCATTATTATCTCCGTACCGTATTAATTGGAATTTTTCCTCATTGAATTGCATGTTGTTTTCCCTGGTCCACTGGAACACTACATTCATGTCTTCCTGCAGTCGGCCCGTGTCCTCTTGTGTGTTTACTATTTTGCTTAATTTTGTGTCATCAGCAAAAGACGACACCGTACTGTGTCTGGTGTTGGTATCTATGTCGCAAATTAGTATGAGGAACAGAAGGGGCACTAGCACTGTTCCTTGGGGCACTGAGCTTTTGACATCCGAAGGCTCAGATGTGACTTGGTTTACTGCTACTGATTGTTTTCGGTTTACGAGGAAATTGTATATCCACCGTCCGATTTTCCCAGTTATACCTTTTGCTTTCAGTTTGTGGGCTATTATACCATGGTCACATTTATCAAATGCCTTAGCAAAATCGGTGTAAATGACATCCACGTTTTTCTTTTCTTCTAGCGCTTTAAGAATTTTGTCATAGTGTTCCAAAAGTTGTGAGAGACATGATCTTCCCGCTCTGAACCCATGTTGACCGGTGTTGTGTAGTTCATTTGTCTCCATGAATGTTGAAATTTTGCTTCGCAGGACTCGTTCGAAAACTTTAATGATGTGAGAGGTTAGAGCTACTTTGGTAGTGCTTTACTCCCTCCTTTATGCAGTGGGGCAATTATTGCGTTTTTCAAGCTATCTGGTATGTCACCAGTGTCTAGACTCCTTCTCCACATTATAGCCAGGGGTTTTGAGAGGTTTTCCTTACATTTCTTCATTAGGATCGAATTCCATGAGTCCGGGCCTGGTGCCGAGTGGGATGGCATGTTGGAAATGGCCTCTTCTATGTCTTTTGGACCGAAATCAATATCCAGCATCTGAGGGGTTTCCGTGGGGGAGGTTTCCATGAAAAATATATTTTGGTCTCTGATGACTTTTGTTTCATTAGGCTCACTTAATGCCATTTCATACTGCCTGCTTAAGAGTTCGCTCATTTCCTTTTTGTCCCCTGTGAAAGAGCCGTCCCCTTTGCTCAGTGGGCCGATGTTTGATGTTGTTTTAGCCTTTGTTTGGCGTATGAAAAGAAGTATTTGGAATTTTCCTTTATACCTGCAATAGCTTTCCTCTCCTCTTCCATATGTTGTAGTTCATATGATATTCTTAGCCTTTGTTCAATTTCCACAATTTCTCTATCTATTTCGACCTTTTGCCTATCCTGTAGATTTTGATGTGTGCGTCTTTGTGTGAGTAATTTTCTTCTTCTGTACAGCCTCCTCCTTTCCCGATCTTGTTTGCTTCTTCGTTTTGTTTGTCTTGCAGGTATATGGTGGCTACAGATTTGGGTCATGGTTTCTGTTATTAAGACTAGACATTCTGCTGGTGCCAGGTTATCCATTAAATCTTCCCAGTCTATTTCCTCCATTTCTTGATTTACCTCTTCCCACCTAATGTTTTTGTTATTGAAGTTAAATTTACTGAAGGGGCCGGTTTTTGTTCTCGATTCTGAGGTTGTCTGTACACTTTCTAAGGTTGTTTTGATCTCAATTAATTTATGATCTGAGTATGTTGTGTCCGATATGTTAATGTTGTGTACTAGAGAGTCGTTGTTAGTGAAGACCAGGTCTAAGATATTGTTTTCCCGTGTGGGTTCAGCAATATGTTGGGTAAGACTAAAAAAATCACAAAGTTCAAAAAGCTTTCTCGTATTAGTATTTGCTTCTCCGGTGTTATTTGCCACTAACTGGTTTTCTAGTTGTCTTCATTTAATGTTTGGTAGGTTAAAGTCTCCTAGCCATATAATATTTGGTGTTGGGTTCCCCAGGGTTTCCACTTCTGATTTTATTTTGTTGAGCTGGGTTTTTAATTCTTCTCGGGATGAGTCTGGAGGCCTGTATGTAACAATAACTGCTAAATTTAGGGATTCTATTTTAACTCCAAGTATTTCCACCACTTCGTTACTGTTATTTAGGAATTCAGTACATATCAGTGAGTCATGTATGTACAAGGCTACACCTCCATGTGATCTATGCGTTCTGTCCGCCCTATGTAGGTTGTAACCAGGAATCCATACCTCACTATCTTGCTGATCTTTAATGTGAGTTTCTGTGAGAGCCGCAAATATAGCGTTTCCTTCTTCTAGCAGGCCCCTAATAAATGGTACTTTGTTCGTGGTTCTATTTTTTAGGCCTTGGATATTTGCAAACAAGATTGGGGAGGGATTGTTTGGAGTACTATGTGTACCTAATAGTCTTCGGGATGTATTGGCCACTCTTGGGAGGCCAGGAGGTGCTCGAGGTGTTCTATGTGCTCTTCCATCTCCCTCAGTCTCTTCATCTTCATCTGCCCTTTCCCTCCATGCCTTTTTCCTCTATCTCGTCCTCGCATAGCTAGAGAGTTTTTTGGGCTACCATTCGTGTTAGGTCTAGCATATCTCCAAGTCCCTTTAATATGAAAAGCTGGGCATTTCATATTGTAGCAGGTCTTGTTCTCAAGTGATGTCTTGCAAAGGGATGGGTGGTGGTATTTGCAGGTTTCACCAAATCTACATTTTCCATGACTGGTTATGTTGTTGCAAATTTTGGGATGAGCAAATCTACATGAATTCCCATTATATTCGCCCTTTTGACCAAAGTAGCACCTTCTTTCCAGATAATATCTGCACACTGGTGTAGACAACCCCAGTAGGTGTGGCTGGGGCTGCGAGGGATTATGTGGTGAGCTAAGTGTGGTTGTGGGTGATAGTGGGCTTGGTGTATGGGTGGATGAGGCCTGCAGGAGGTGCAGGGGGGTGGGGTTACGGGCCTGCAGGGGGGTGGAGTTACGGGTCGGTTGTAGGTGGGCAGGTGGCAGTGGTGAGGTGGAAGGCGATGTGGAAGGGGAGCCTCATATGGGGGCTTGTTGCATCCTACGTTCATCCTGCAAATGTATTTGATCAACAGCAGTAGGGTGGTCAATGGTCATAGATGGGATTAATGTGGGTGTTTTCTGGGTCTGGGGAGGTGTGGGAAGATGTGTGGCTGGGTTTGTGGATTTGTAGGGTGCGAAAGGTTGTTGTTCGGCAGGCGATGTGTGTTGATGTGCAGGAGGCAATGCGGGCATTTTCATGGGAAGGTGTGCGTGTGTGGGTTGTGATATTAGTATGGGCCCTGAGGCCCCAATAGTTCCCCAGTTTCTGTGAAAAGTAGCTATGTCTTGGCTATATTTCGGTCTATCTTGTACTTTTGTATTTTCTACAGTCTGTATGACTTGCCATGTGATATCGAAACAACTATCGCAGAAATGGAGGTTCTTCCCTCTTGTATTGTACGCCTCATTTATTGGTATCAGTCCTATGCAAACCCAGTGGTATGGTTGCTTGCATATCTGACATGCTGTGCCTTTATCCACGTGTATATTCATGTTACACCTCGTACAGGTGTCTCTGGTAGACATTTTTTTTTTTTTTTTTTTTTTTTTTTTTTTTTTTTCCCCACCTGCCCTTACATGGGGAGAGAGAGAGAGAGAGAGAGAGAGGGGGGGGGGGGGCATAGGTGGGGTAAGGTCAGGGGGTATACAGTATATACCGCCGGACAGGTCAGAAAAGGTCATTCCACAGTTTCAAGTGAACAACCCAACAATCTCCAAATTTTCCACCAGGCCTGCCAAGAAAACACCACAACCGCAGAAGACGAAGAAGGCGACCACCAAAATCGTTGCCGGTGATACGCCCGTCCTCCAAGCAGAGGAAGTTTTGGATCTTCCGATTCGGGAAGAGGAAGAAGAGGTGGAATCCATGGACGTCGGAACCGAGCAGGAGAAGGAGCAAGAGAAGAGCCAGCAAATCTTCACCACGCAGGACAACGTACAGGTTGAGGACCACAGGGCCCAAGAGGACAGCGACGTCAACATTCATCAATCGGACCAGAAGTCATCTTCTGACACGGACGACATCTCTCCCGGCATAATTACTGCCCGAATGGAGGCTGACCTGGCTGATTGGGTCCTGAACCACCCAGCCCTATGAAGCAAGGAGGACCCGAGGCACAACGACAAGATGTACAAGGGCCACATCTTCGATAAGAAAGGCAAGCAACTACGTGTACCAGGTAAGTGGCTATTAGTTATTTTGAAATACATATAATCTTCATGGGTTGTATGAGGAACGTGATGCTATGAATATTGGTATGTATAAAACAAATGGTTTGTGTGATCAACGTGGTGCTATGAATATTTTTACACAATGATATAATAACTTGACAATTGAAAATGTTTACATATCAGTGTACATTTTTGTGTTTGTCCTTTGTATTGTGTGCTAAATACTCTCCCATCAATCTCACAAAATGTTGACCTATTTTTCTTGATATCATTTAATGCACTATCTCATTCCCTTTTCAGCTGAGATAGTTTCAAAATTTTATACAAACATGAGGACACGGTACGGCAAATCCTGTTCGGACACCTCGGCGACGAATCTGCGATGGCGTTGCCGATGATCGACGAGGAATCGTTCATTCATCGCAGGAATTTGTGCCATGAAAAATAATCGGATAACCTCGCCGAAGTAACCGCCGAACCATCGCTTGAATCGCCGAAGACGTCGCAGAACATACGGCGAGTTTTCTTTCACTCTTGCATTATATCGCAAGATATTTTTGAAAATGTGACATTCCTCGCAGAGGTCATCGGCGAAACATCGCTCACTTCGCCGATAACGTCGCAGAAGGTCGACGATTGCGTCGCATGCATCGGCAACATCTTCGCCGAGTATAATTTGTCATCTGTTTGTAACGGTCAAAATCGTAAACGTCGCACAAATTTGTTGCGAATTGCCAAAACTACGTCCTCGGCGTCGAAAATCGTATGAAATCGCATCAGTGGGAAAGGAGCATGAGTCACCTTTATTAAACTTCTTCCATTTTAACACATATATAGCCTATTAATTATATTTAGGCCAGAATTGGGGCTAAACATGAGGAAGAAGGGCAATCAGAAACCAAGCACTACCCCCTTAAAACACCCCAGCCTCACCACCACCATATTACATCACCACCACCATATTACATCACCACCACATAATATTACATCATCACCACATCATATTACATCATCACCACATCATATTACATCATCACCACATCATATTATATCATCACCACCATATTACATTATCACCACATCATATTACATCATCACCACATCATATTACATTATCACCACATCATATTATATCATCACCACATCATATTACATTATCACCACCATATTACATTACCACCATATTACATCATCACCACCATATTACATCATCACCAATCATATTACATCACCACCACATCATCACAATATCCACCCACCCACCACGAGCAAAAGCAGCACGTCACCGTCCATCCATACTTGATCATACACGGCCACAAGAGGAAGTCAACAGAAAGGCTCTATGAAACCACAAATACACACCTTCCCTATACACCACCCCACCACTATAACCATCCTGCCTCACCATACACCCCAACTCTCATCATATCCCCACCACATTCACCCAATAACAACAACCTCCCCATACACAAAACTACCATATTTTCCCCACCACAGCCTCTACCCCATCCCTAAACACCCCCACCACTACCATCACCGCCTTACACGTTCGTGTATACAATCAGCCGTAGAGCCATTATAGTACAAAGGCATAAGCCAAACTTCACTTATAATTAGGTCTCGGAGATACAGGGACACAAACAAAACTTGCATCGTCTAAAAATGTAAGAGGATTTTTGTATTTTTAGACTAAACTGGCACTATAGACCTTCCAATAATAAAAACAAATTGTCCATGGAAGGCCTTTACTTAGCTGATTAAAATCATTCATGCCAATGTGCAAAACGAGGTATCTATAAACAATTTAATCCAATGACAATGAAAGGTGTTTCCAAAGCTGAATATAATCATACCATGATAGCTAAAACAAAGACAAAATAACCATCACCGTTCAGAAATTATATTACACGAAAATATTCCAGAGCAAATAATTCCAGTTTGTAAAGTAAACACAAGCCCAAAATGACTTCCACGTGGAAGAGTTGGGATGCCTCTCTCTTTACTATAGGATCTGGGACCTGGGCGACTACAACCACGACCGCCGTGTATCCCTCTGCCGACACGCGGGCTTAATATTTCAGCCTGTTAGTGCATTAAAACGTCCCCTGGCCTCGAGACCGACTTTTCTATGGCAGCCAAGCGACATGGGAGGTTCTTGTTGGGGCGTGTGTGGGGCTCTTGTCGCTGATATGGTAGTGTTGTTTGTCGCTGATATAGGGTGTGTTGTTGTAGGCGGTAGGGAAGTGTGTTGTTTAGCGGTATGGCAGTGTACGGTAGATTGTTACCAAATATTGTTTCGTCGTATTGGAAGCAATGGCAAACCAGACAGTCCAGATTGAAACTATAAATATTTATTTTATGAACGTATTTAATCAATAAATTAATTAATTAATCAAGCAAGCAAGCAATTGCGGCTAATGCCCTGCAACCTGTGAAGGTATTCACTCAGCGATTAAATTCCTATGGGTACTTCCAGGTGAGCTTTTGGTTTGTAACTCTTTCCTTTTCAAATAACTTTTGGCATGATCGACTGACTTGTTCAGCCATGAGCTATGTTAGTCTACCCACTTACCAATATCACTACCTTAGCAGGATCGACTTCAGGGAGAAAAACTGTCTGCTCATAGGCGAAATTGATGTTTACACACCATCCAACTGTTAGGAGTTAAATCAGTTTCTGAAAGTAAATGTTGGTTTGCCATGAGGTCATACCAACAATAGACCAGGGTTTTGTAAAGACAAGTAATACCAAATTAATTGATCCTCCTCTTGAAACCACTGTTAAGGGGGCCCACCTTGTTTTTGTTTTCTCTCCCTCTCTGGGTTGTATTCATTCGGCCCCATTCAGCCTACTGTTTTAAGACGTTTATCCCTATTCAGGTGTCGATTTTTTATTTTGTAATGTTTTTTGTCAGCAGGCTAAATTTGTACATTTTTATATAGAAACATTTCTCCGGCGAAGCCGGATTTCTCCATACAATGCTGGCTCGCTATCGCTCGCCATGAATAAATCTATACGTCTTTGGTATCTTCCATCTCTCCTCCTATCACTGTTTTTCCACAGAATCTGGCCTGAATGGAGTTTTCCGCAGTACCAGGGCCCCAATCATAAAGGAAGGCCGGGGTAGCGATGTCAGCCATGTCCGTCCTTGATGGAAGTGCTACACCCCAACACCAACTCAATACTTTTATACTTTTTTAGTCTGTCTCTTTATCAGGCTAGTATATATATATATATATATATATATATATATATATATATATATATATATATATATATATATATATATATATATATATATATATATATATATATATACTGTATATATATATTGGCTCCAAAACTCACGTAAGGAGGCAATTAAACACCTATCTTCTGATCTATCTACTATCTCTAATTGGGGCAAAGAAAACCTTGTTACTTTCAATGCTTCCAAAACTCAATTTCTCCATCTGTCTACTCGTCGCCCCCTTCCACTTGCCACAGGCAGTTCTGCCTTTTGTCTCCCTCACTCACATAGAACAAAATAATAAATAATATAATGTAATTATATATTGTACCAGATATACTGTATATACAGTATATACATTATACTGGTACTGTATAATTATACAGTATATAAAATATAAATAAAATAGAGGGATTAAGTGAAACAAATGAGGCATGAAGAATGAAAGAAAAATAAATGATAACAATTTTTTTTACCATGCCTCAGAGATGAAAAACGAAAAATATTACCATCTTCCTTCTGCCTTCCTTTATGGCTGAGGGCCTGGTACGAAAGGAAATCCCATTCACGACAGCTACAGTGGAAAAACACCGATAGGAGAAGAGAATGATGGGACAATTTAATCCAAGAGAGATTATACTGAATCTTCAAGTCAAAATATGAAGGAATAGGTGGCGGCAGGAATAGGCGACATTCAACCGGCAAATGTCACCTCCGCTACTCATCACTCTATCTGGTCCAAGGAATCTTTTAGTTCAGTCAGCCTCAGTTCATAAATTTACCACGACGAATTTGTTATTCTGGTTATTCATTAAACAATTTTATTCAGCTTAGTAAGAATCTATCGTAGTCAAATGGTGGTTGTTGTTGTTGTTGTTGTTCCCTAAGCTGCCTGGCCGAACAGCCCCGAGTCCCTAAGGAAGGCCATGGCCACGGTCGGGCTTTCCCACAGAGCTCTCAAGGAGTGTTGTTGTTGTTGTTGTTCCCTAAGCTGCCTGGCCGAACAGCCCTGAGTCCTTAAGGAAGGCCATGGCCACGGTCGGGCTCTCCCACAGAGCTCTCAAATAGTGTAAATTGTGTTGTTGGCGTAAGTGGTTGTGTGAAATGCAGTCTTCTATGATGTGTTTTATGGTATGGGGTGCTGTGTTACAACCCGGGCAGGTGTTGACGAGGGAGTCATCCAGTCTCTTCTGATAGCTCAGAAGAGCTGAATGGTGTCCGCATCTCAGCCTGGCCAGGTGAACTCTGTCCTCGCGAGGAAGGGAGGATTCGGAAGGATGGATTTCGGGAGGTCGTGCTTGCAGCTGCGTGTTGTCTATGAGTGAGTGGATGGAACGGCGAGTGATATGAGTATGGATGTGCTTCCAGAAGTTGGTTTGGGGTGGGCAGGGAGGGAGAGAAGACAGTATTTGTGTGTGATAGCGTGTGCTGGGTGTTGTTTTGATATTTATTGGTGTCTGTGGGTGTGTTGCCATGTAGTGTAGTGGGTGGTGTTGATTCGTGGAGGCTGCTGCCAGGAATTGAGTGCCGCTCATGTCCAGATGGTCTTTGACTTTGAGGACTTTGGTTTCTTGATGTAGGTGATCTGTAGGTGAAGTAGCTGTGCAGCCTGTGATGATTTTTAGGGCTTTATTTTGAATAGTCTGTAAGGTCTTATGATGTGTTTCAGCTAGGTTAGAAGCCCAGGCCGGGCTTGCGTATTCCATCACTGATCTTATGTATTGTTTGTTGTTGTTGTTGTTGTTGTTGTTGTTGTTGCTGTTCCCCAAGCTGCCTGGCCGAACAGCCCCAAGCAAGGCCAAGGCCATAACCGAGCGCCCCCCACACAACCCTCCTCGCCGACCACAATAAACCTGGGTGACCGAAGCCACTCCATGGCGGGGAGCTGAGGAGGGTGAGGAAACACCCGGAAAGCCAAAGCCCCACCCAGGGCCCTGTGCCCCTGAGCAATTATGAAGAGAAAGTTGAGGGGCAAAGGAAAAATGTGACACTTTGGCTTCCAATCTTGGTAGATTGGGAGGTCAATCCACGGAAGAGACGCCGTCACTTGAGATCTAGAAAATATGCAAGTAAAAGGCACAGTCAGAGTAAGCTATGGGTATGGCAGAGATCGCTCAGTTCTCACTCTGATAGACAAGCCCATCACCACATGACTAGAACCCAATCCTCTCAGCAACAGCTAGGAAAGGCCCTAGAAAGCCGCCTTTGGCGGGGGGATAGCTCCCCTATTTCAACCCCTTTCGGGGTTGGGCACCCGCCCTGTATTGTTTGTAAACTGTGGTGGTGGTTTCTTTGTTGTGTCCAAATTTTGTGTGGGCAAGTGGCCTGAGGGCGTTAAGTCTGGGTGTCAGTTTCTTTTTAATGTTTGTGGTGTGCTGTTTGAATGTCATTTGAGTATCATATGTTAATCCTAGGATTTGGGGTGAGTGTGTGTGTGTTAGGGGTATGTTGTTAATGGTGAGTTGCGGGGAGTATGAGTGATCTCCTGTCCAGCTTGTGAGGAGGGTTGCAGTGGCTTTGGCTGGGGCTAAATTAAGTCTGTTTGTAGTGCACCAGTAATGTAATGTGTTGAGATAGGGTTGAAGGAGATCTGTTGCTGTGCCTGGGTCTTCGTGTGTGCATGTGAGTGTTATGTCGTCTGCATAGGAGGCTATGTTTATTTGGGGTGTATTGGGTGTATTTATATCATGCATGTACAGATTAAAGAGTGCGGGCGACAGGATGGATCCTTGCGGGACTCCGTTTGGGAAATTTCTGATGCTAGATGACTGACCGGCAAAAGATACGTGTGCACATCTGCCTGCTAGGAAGTTGGCCAGCCACCTTTTTGTGTTGTAAATTTTGTTTGTTAGGTTGTGGCGGGGGATGGCATCGAAGGCTTTACTAATGTCAAGTGTGGCAAGTAGTGATCTGTGTGGTCTGGCTGAGTTGATGCCGTCGAAAGCTCTTTGTGTAAGGTCTGTAAGAAGAGTGTGGAGTACAAGGGCCTGAAGAGACCACAGTACCTATGGAAACTAATTTCAACAAATCCCAACAAAAGCCTATGGTCTTCCTAAACAGTCCTGGCTCTGTGTGGTATTCATACTCATGATGATGCAGTTTTAACGCTGTGCACTCCCTTGATTGATAGGGCTATAGTCTATTCGCTGTAAGTAGGCAAGAAATCATGACATCTAACCTCTGTAACTCAATGACGACTAAAGTAATCGAGCTAATATTTCTACCATTTGGGAAGAGTCAGTTAAGGAATAGATGTGGAAATTTTTGAGTTACAGAGGATAGAGATCATGATTTCTCGCCTACTTACAGCGAATAGACTATAGGACGTGCCTTTGCTAAAGGGACTTTACTGGACATTTGCCACGAATCACTAGACCTGAGTGCCCAAACACTTGACATCTACCAATGACACGGCCTGGGATCGAACTGCTGACCCTTCGATCAGCAGCCTGACGCGCTACCGACCATGCCACGTCCCGTAGCATACTTGCCATATTCTCCATATTTTCATTCTGCACAAGAAGCATAAAAATACCCCAAAAAGTAATGGTAAACTTCTCATGTAGTTACGTAATTATATGGTGGGCAAGTGAGAACAATAATCAGTCATTATACCATTTGCCAGACCTAATATCGATAACATATTTTCAACATATTATTTAACCATATCAAGTCATTCAGGGACAATCTATTTATATTCAATAATTGGCATGGAAAGTGATATATAATATGGCTGTCCACAGACTTTTGGAGAGTTATATTGCAGAAAGATTGGCAGAAACATACCGGGTATTCCTATTAAATAAATATATACCCGGTATAACACCAACTTACCACATTACATTTGGTATCTCTGGTTCTCATCTTCACAGACAGCAACTGTCTTCCCTAGTGCATAATCGACACTGCCTCGTCAGGTCCAAGGTCATTCCAGCCGCGAACCAAAGCGGCCAAGCTTGCCACTGTGATGTGGCAGGGAATCTGATTCCCAAAGTTTTAATTGGTCCATATATTCGTGCTACAGGTACATTTATTTTAACACGATGAACACAGTAACTTATCCAAGCCTAACTTAACGTAAATAACCGTACCTTATCTAACCCAGCCTAACTTAACGGTTTGGATAGGGTAGGTTAAATTACTTAAAATACGAAACCATGACCTTCCTAGTAAATAAAAAGTAGCCTATGACAAGAGTATAATCTCACTCAAATTTCGGGAATATGCGGTTGTTCCGCGGGCCCCTTCAGTAGGTGGCCTGAATGACTATATACCCTGTCACAACACCTACACCAACACCCATGCATCAACACCAACAACACTATCACCCATGCATCAACACCAACAACACTATCAACACTAACAACACCATCACCCATGCATCAAAACCATCAACACCAACAACACTATCACCCATGCATCAACACCAACAACACTATCAACACTAACAACACCATCACCCATGCATCAACACCATCAACATCAACACCATCACCCATGCATCAACACCAACAACACTATCAACACTAACAACACCATCACCCATGCATCAACACCATCAACACCAACAACACCATCACCCATGCATCAACACCAACAACACTATCAACACTAACAACACCATCACCCATGCATCAACACCATCAACACCATCAACACCAACACCATCAACACCAACACCATCAACACCAACAACACCATCACCCGCATTAACACTAACAACACCAACAACACCATCAACACCATCAACACCACAGAGATGCAAATGGTCGGTCCAACACAACCACCACCGCGGCCTCAGAGCCAACAACCTAATTGGGGATGTCGTGCAAAAGGAGAGAGAATTCTCGCGGGAGTCGTTTCACTTAGGATTACTTCGAGTTGGGTGGGAACGGATCAGCTTAAGGGGACAGCGGCTGTTTGTTTGGTCTATTAATAAATGTATTCATATATTTTTTTAGTTTCCTCCCTAGACCTCCATTAAGCTTAGAAGAACACCCACTAGACCCCCCTTCACGATAGATTTGTACATTTTTCGGTAGAAAAATGTTCCGGCCAAAGGCCGATTCCTCCTAAAATTACAGGCTCGCTATCGCTAGCCAGGAAAAAATCGACACCTTAATGGCACGAAGGGTCCTAATATTGACAAAGAAATGGGGTGAAAGGTCATAAAATCCCCAAACTAATGGAACCAACGTCTTAAAATCTCAAAACTAGTGGGGCTAAACATTAGGGAGAAGGGGTTCCAGAAAAACGGTCTGTCTCCCCTTAAACGGTGTCAGTTTCCAGTGGACATGGACTATAGTCTATTCGCTGTAAGTAGGCGAGATATCATGACCTCTATCCTCTGTAACTCAAAAAGGGCTAGAGCAAATTGACTTTAAATTTCCACACCTATTCCTTGACCGACTCTTCCCAAATGGTACAAATATTAGCTCGATTACTCTAGTAGTTTTTGAGTTACAGAGGTTAGAGGTCATAATTTCTCGCCTACTTACAGCGAATAAACTATAGTTAGGTATCACAATCAACTAGTCAGGATACTTGTTTAAGGGGAGGTATTTAGTTTGTTCCCTAGACCTCCATCAACCTTAAAATTACACCCCCTCGAGTCCCTTTCAAGATAAATTTGTAATTTTTTCGGTAGAAAAATGTCCCGCCCAAAGGCCGATTCCTCTTAAATTACAGGCTCGCTATCGCTCGCCAGGATAAAATAGACACCTGAATTGCACGAAAGGTCTTAATATGGGGTGAAAGTTCTTAAAATCGCTAAACTAATGGGGCAAAGGTTTTATAATATCAAAAGCAATGGGGCTAAACATGAGGGAGAAAGGGGTCAAGAAAACAATCCCTCAAGTGGAGACCTCCCCTTAATTAAGGCTACTCTAATTTCTAAGATTTATTTATCATTATTTATTGTAAGATATTATGTTCAAAATTAATTGAAATGCGAGAAACACAATTACGATGACGATATTATTTAATTCTAATCAAGCTACTCATAAACTAATTTACATACGGTAGCTTAAGAAAGGAGCTCCCCGATTCAAAACGCTTGAGGAAAAATCAGTTGATTTACGTAATCCTTGCCATCCACGGTCAGGGATAACTAATTAATAATTAACCCGTTCAGTACCAGTGCCGTCCTTTTCATCATATTCTGGCAACTAGTGGACGATTTTATGCAGCTTAGGAAGGGCCTCTAGCAATAACCAGGCTTCAAACTATCTCAACCCAGCCTTTTAACTACCACAGAGCCTTCCTAAGCTGCATAATATCGTTTAAGGGGAGATCTCCACTTGAGGGATTGTTTTCTTGACCCCTTTCTCCCTCATGTTTAGCCCCATTGCTTTTGATATTATAAAACGTTTGCCCCATTAGTTTAGCGATTTTAAGAACTTTCACCCCATATTAAGACCTTTCGTGCAATTCAGGTGTCTATTTTATCCTGGCGAGCGATAGCGAGCCTGTAATTTAAGAGGAACCGGCCTTCGGGCGAGACATTTTTCTACCGAAAAATGTACAAATTTATCTTGAAAGGGACTCGAGGGGGTGTAATTTTAAGGTTGATGGAAGTCAAGGGAATCAACTAAACACCTCCCCTTAAATACAGCTAGCATAAAATATAACACACTTCGCTGGTACTCAAAAGGTTAAATAAATAATAAAAAGGCAATCTTACCAGTATTTTTTCGTGGAAAGTTTGATTAACAACTCTCTCTGAAAATATCTCGAGACTAAATTGCCCAGGTATAGGTAACTGAACCGGCAGTAGATAGTACGGATAACTATATAATTATGGCTTGGTGAAAGTTGTTTAAGGGGGGTCACCTGCTTGTTTTTTTATCTTTATCTCCTTTTCTCTCTTTCTCTGGCTTTTATCCACCTACCTATGTTCACCTATGTGGAGTTCGCCACTCTTGCTAGTGGCACCGAGGAGCGCACCGCCCTTCGTTGTTGTTTGAGAATTGGTGCAGCAGACTATTCGACGGGGCGGAGCGCTCCCCTGCGAAGATGGGCTCGTCTGGCACTTTTCGTAGTTCGACATCGAGAGCTCTCTTGAAGCTGTCTAACAAGACGCCTCTCATGTCTCTTACTTGCCGCGGGAGTTTGTTGAAGAGACGTGCTCCTCTATGTGATAACTAGCCCTCTCGCACAGAGCCCATAGCACCCCGATTGTTCATCTAGGGGATATCGCATTCCCAGCCTCTCCTATCATTCAGCCAACTGTTTTAAGACGTTTATCCCCATCCAGGTGTCGATTTCTTCCTGGCGAGCGATAGCGAGTATGGAGAAATCCGGCTTCGCCGGAGAAATTTTTCTATCGAAAAATGTACAAATTTAGCTTGCTGTCAAAACAAAAAAATATATATGCTGGCTCGCTACCGCTCGCCAGAAAAATATTGACACCTGGATGGGGGTAAACGTCTTAAAATAGTGGGCCGAATGGATACAAGCCAAAGAGAGAGGGAGATAAAGAGAAAAAAAAGTGAGGTGGGCTCCCTTAAAACAATTATACCATGATACCAGAAACTCGTAATTTTTTAACACATCCCCATCCCCTTAACCCACTGAGCCCCAGCGACGCAAACAGTGCGTCGGCAATGTATGTAACGCTGAGCCCCACGACGCATAAGTTGCGTCAGGGTTTAATTACTCCGGTCCTATGGCACCTAGAGGGCTCAGATTTGTATGGGAACTGTGTAAGTATCCCACGCAACGATGCCGATGGTTGAAAACTCTCAAAGTCCAACCACGTGCGCGTGAGCGCGCAAAAACATGGTTTTTGGGTGTTTTTGCCTTCATTTTTTTACTCTTGTAAAATCGACTTTCAGGGGCTCCATAGGACCCCTTTTTGACCTTTTTGATCTTTTTTTTTTGGGGCGGTCCTTCATTCCTAACCCATTCGCTATTGTTTCTGGAGAAAACAAAAATCAAAACCTGCTGGTCCCTGGTGGTACATTTATTTATAACTAGCTGGGGCTTAGTGGGTTAAATTACGATGCCCCACTTGTTTCATATATTTTTAATGAAGTTAGACTACTATATTTACCTACTTTACATATGATCTCTAATACTGATTCGCAGGATAATCAAATTAACCTGCTTAATATAACTTAGAAATTGGGAGAATTTGTGTCTGTTAGTTAGATTACCGAAAACATTTTGTTTACAATATACTTTTCCATCACCTCATAAATCGAAAGTTGGTTAAGTTCTGCTAATTACGATACGTTCGCAATTTTCTCGATCTTTTATCTACTACTTATAGCAATCACAAATCCGTAAATCGTAATAAATTTCTTGGACTACATGTTTCATTACCAGTAACCCCTTCTGTACCGGTGACGTATTTTGCATTATATTCTGGCAACTATTAGACGATTTAATTCAGCTTAGGAAGGACGTCTACCCATTAAAAGGCTACAAACTATCTCACTTAAACCTTTTTACTACCACAGATCCTTCTCCAGCTGCACAAAATCGTCTAAATATAGCTAGAAGAAAATTAAAAAGACGCTGCGGTACAGAAGGGGTTAAATCGTGGAGAGCAGCTCTCGCCGAAGCCATTGAAGATGGCTGAAACAACTCCAGGTAAACCGCTAGCTAGAATATCGCACATATATATATATTATTTTCAATATTATCTTTCATTAAAGCACCATAGGGAGAGAGACGATTGATATTTTACGCCTTCAGAACAACAACTCCTTTTCTTTTATGCATTTTGGCAATCATTAGAAGTTGTCTTTTTCGCTTAAGAGGACCCATGGGAGTCAGAGGGTTAAACAGGTTAGTTGTTACCCCTCAGACTCCAAAAGTTTCTTCATAGGGTTACTACAATCGTTTAGTGTTATCCAGACCGGGGTTTAAGGGAGCCCACCTCGCTTTTTTGTTCTCTCTTTCTCTCGCGCTCTCTTTGGCTTGTATTCATTCGGCCCCATTCAGCCTACTGTTTTAAGACGTTTACCCACATCCAGGTGTCAATATTTTCCTGGCGGGCGGTAGCGAGCCAGCATATATATATTTTTTTGTTTTGACAGCAAGCTAAATTTGTACATTTTTCGATAGAAAAATTTCTCCGGCGAAGCCGGATTTTTCCATACAATGCTGGCTCGCTTTCGCTCGCCAGGAAAATATCGACACCTGGGTGGGGATAAACATCTTAAAACAGTTGGCTGAATGGGGCCGAATGGATACAAACCAGAGAAAGAGAGAAAAGGAGAGAAAGATAAAAAAAAAAGACGGTGACCCCCCTTAACCCTCCAGCCCCGGGGGCTATAGCTTGCGACTGTGCTGCGGTACAGGGTGTTTTGACGATCTTTGGGCTATGTTAACTACTCTGTAAGTCAATGAATATGGCATGTAATGTTGTGAATAAAAAAGAATAATGTTCCACAAACCTTCCTCTGTCGAATAGCGTTGAGTAGAGGTCCCCTCTGGTTGCATAATGGTGAGCGCGGGAAGACGAGTGCTTTTCGGCGGCAAATTCTTCCCGCGTTCGGACGCGTCACCCCGGCCATGGCTACGACGCACCTAGCCGCTCGTCGCGCCAAAGTATTTATCTCCCTTAGACGATTTTAGTGTTTGATATTGAGAATGTGATGTTTATTTGATATTTTTCTAGTTATTTTGAGGCCAATTATATAAAATATGTTTATTAGGGTATCACTGTCACTGATATTGCTAATTTTCACTCGATACCGTACATTTTATTAGTAATTGAGGTAGGTTATTGTTGTATTAGGCACTGATTATTCGTTATTACAGGTGTTTATTATTCTTTGGTCATCAAGTATTGTGTCTTGTGTCACTTTCACTTTGATAAATATGCTTTAGAGTGTCACTGTCACTGATAATGCTCATTTTCACTCGATACCGTACATTTTATTAGTAATTGAGGTAGGTTATTGTTGTACTAGGCACTGATTATTCGTTATCACAGGTGTTTATTATACTTTGGCCATCAAATATTAGGTCTTGTGTCACTTTCACTTTGACAAATATGCTTTAGAGAGTGTCACTGATAATGCTCATTTTCACTCGATACCGTACATTTTATTAGTAATTGAGGTAGGTTATTGTTGTATTAGGCACTGATTATTCGTTATCACAGGTGTTTATTATACTTTGGCCATCAAATATTAGGTCTTGTGTCACTTTCACTTAGTTATATGATTTGTAAACGTTTTATATACAATTTATTGTGTCTTTTTTCACTGATTTATATATTTCTATAGGTTCTAATCATATGAATGTCACTTGGTATATACATATGTGTCACTTTCACATATTATTATGGTGTAATTGTATTTGTATAAATGTTTTCATAATACATGACTTTTGTATAACAATAAATTGGTTTACTTCCACTTTTTGCCTATATATATACTGTACATATTGTCATTATCTTTGGCACTTTCACTATGATTATTAGAACTCCAGCTTGGAGTGGTAATCAAAGAAGCACTCTAAAGCACAGAGTGCCACCTTGCACTCTACACACTCCATGGTTGACTTTTTACCTGGCCTCAGCCTCACCCTGCTGTTGTAGCAGACATGGCACCGCTTCTGCTGTGTTCTTCCTGATTCATTCTGAGGCAGGGAACCAAGCCTGTGCCTAATCAAGTATTGAGCACACTGCAAGCGGTCAATAACGGCGAGCCCAGGATGTGCCACTGCCCTCTGTGGCGTAGCATACTTCTCCAGGAGCTCCGTCAACACCTGCTTTTGGAACCTCCGCAGGCTATTGAACTTCATGGGTGTGTTCACATTCCGAAGCTTGTATATATTGTAGGCATTCAGAACTGACATGTCCACCATATGCAGAAAGAACTTTTTGTACCATCTGCACGAGGTACGCAGGCAGTCAATGAAGCCTATCTGCATGTCGGACTTGTCCACCAGCCTCATGTTGATGTTGTAGTCCAGGACAGCATCGGGCTTGGTCACCCTGGCCTGGGTGCGGCGATCCACCTTGCCAGTCTCCACCATTTCCCCCTTGTGGATGGTGGTCAGGAGGTTGACCTTCCGCTGGTCGTGCCAGTGGATAGCCAGAATGGGCCCCGACTTCTTCTTCAACACATCACCTTTTTTGGTCTTTGGAGGGAAAGGTGGCATGCCCTTCCTTTTCCCTCGTACTGTGCCTACAGGGCCCGTCTTGCGCTCATGCAGGTACTGTGAGAGAGTGGGGGACGTGTAATAATTGTCCGTGTAGAGGACGTGATTCTTGTGAAAGTAGCGGTCCATCATGGCTTGCACCAGTGCTCCGCCAAAGCCAATGAGGGGGTCCACAAGCAAGTCCCCTTCCTTCCCGCTGTAGACCAGGAAGTCCAGGACATAGCCAGTTTGGCAGTCGCACAGCACAAAGAATTTTATGCCAAAGCGATGTCTTTTTGAGGGGATGTACTGCCGGAAGCTGAGTTTTCCCCGGAACAGCACAAGAGACTCGTCAATGACGACCTTGCGGAAGGGCTTGAAGTAGGAGGTGAAGCGTTCTCGCATCATCTCATACAACGTCCTAATCTTCCACAGCTTGTCACCGAGGTGGACGTCGGTGTTGGTGACAAGATGGAGCGCTGCGAGGATATCAAGGTACCGGTCGCGAGACATATATTTCCCGAAGGCAGGGGTGGATATCAGATCATTGGTGATCCAATAGTCAGGCAACCTATGCTTCTTGACATGAGGCACTAGCATGGTGAGTGCCAGGAACACCATGAACTCTTTATGAGTCACTGGGGTCCACTGCCTCATGTGGCCCTTGGTCACCTTGCCCAAAAAGTGGACCTGGAATTGGTGCTGCTTATTTGTCTCTTTGACAACATAGCCTACCACCTCCTCATCAAAGAAGGCCTCAAATAGTTCGTGTGGTGGAGCATTGGGGCCTGCAGGAAAATTGGGGGTAATGCCTGAACCCTCCAGTACCTCATCAAAAGCTGGCACATCAGGGTTGTATCCATCCTCATCAACTACGTCTTGCCACTGAAAAAACGTAGAATGGGTCTTGTCTATGCTGACGAGGAGCTCCAGCTGGTGGCCCAGCACGCCCACGGCCAACTCGGGAGGCGCGCGCCCTAGGGCGGCGAGGGCGTCGGCCAGGGCGGCGGGCAGCACGACGGGCAGCACGACGCCGGGCCAAGCGGATGGGTCGAGGGTCGTCGATGTCCATATAGTCATCGTCAGAGTGGTCATCTTGCCCTGACGGTGGATCTATGTAATCATGGCCAGAGTCTTCAGAGAGGTGCCCTTCATCATCAGTGGCCCCCACATAATCTGGCGGGGAACCAGTGATGCGTGGGCGGCGTGCGGGTGGGCGAGGTGGGGAAGGAGTGGCAGGTGAGGCTGTGTCCCCCCGAGGTCCTGGGCTCCTTGGCCTGCGACGAGTGACAGAAAGCAATGTTTCACTGTCACTAGGCCCAGGTATTGGTGATGCGAGCTCAAAGACTTCTTCAGGAAGACATGTTGAAGGCGGGAGAGGTGGGGAGGACCGTGGGGAAAGTTGCGGGGACGTATGGCTGGACGCCGCGGGAGCCTCGAACAAAACTCTCTTACTTTTCTTAATTTTTTTGGTATATTTCCTACCTTTCCCCTTTTCGGCAGCAGTATGTCTCCTGTCGGGGGACCTAGGAGGCAAATAGGCCGAAAGTGGGGGGTCCTCAACCCTTGGCAATGGTGGGGGTGGTGGGGAAGAATGCGGGGCATCCGGGTCATCTTGGGTGGCGTGGGTAGATAAGGGAGACAATGGCGGACGAGAAGGGTCACCACGCTGACCCTCACTCACAGCCTCATCCTCACCAAGTAGTTTTGCTTGTTCCCTAGCTGCCGCGGCCGCCTTCTCAAGTATTTTCTGCTTATACAAATGTAGCTTGAAAGGCAATTTACCTGGGGAAGGGCTTGGAGTCGTGTCACTTATGCGAAATTTGGTGAGTGACCTTGAACTCTCCCACTCACTCACTCTCTCAAGTTCACTGTCTTTAGGTAAACCAGCTTCCTCAACAACTGGTACATCACCTTCATCACTCTCATCACTGTCATGTTCTCTCGCAAATCCCAGGAATTGCTCTTCTTTGTCACTCTCATGGCCATAATCACTCTACTTATAATTACTGGAGTCGTCACGGACTTCATCATCAACATTATGCTTGGCATCAGCTCGCTCATAAAGTCTCAATACCTCCGGGAGATAACACATTTAGGCGATGGCGTCGGGGTAAGGCGCGACGAACTAGCAAGGGCGTCGTAGGAAGCACGGTATCGGACACAGCGGAATCACTATTTGGCATACTGTCCATGATGGCGTCGGGGTAGATACTGTTGCTGTGGCGTCGTTTACGCCTGGTGGCGCCACCTACCGTCCCATGATACCAAAAATGTACGCGCGGCATTCGAAAGCACGCACGCAAGCAATGGGCGTTCAAGAGCCCTTCCGGGTTGCGCGGGCCGAGGTTGTTATGGGTGTTCAAAAGACCCTTCCGGGTTGGAGGGGTTAAAGAACCTGGTGGTTGTCAGTACACAGTGTCTGAGAGAGACTGACGGGGGAATATAGGCATGACATGGGAGTCAGACACACTAGTCATCATCATGCATCATCATTATAAAACATGGCACCCACCGATCCCCAGTTAACCATAGTTCATAGAACTTTCAAAATAACAGTAGCTTATATTATCTATTCTGCATTAAACCCATGCAGTACCAGGGACGTCCTTTTCATCATATTCTAGCAACAGTTAGACGATTTTATTAGGCTGAGGAAGAACCTCTAGCAATAATAAGGATTCAACTATCTCAACCAACCCTTGTAACTACCACTGATCCTTCCTATGCTGCATAATATGGTCTAAATATAGCTAGAATAAAATATAAAACGTCGCTGGTAATTAAAGGGTTCATGGGTTATTATACATGGCAATGTATGTAAATATCCATTACGCAGTTCACGCAGACTAATTCCCAACTGTACACAATTTAGAGAAGCAGCGTTGCCACTGTCTGCCAGGTGGGTAACCGAATTATGTGCCATACTGCAGATCTATTATTTGGTGAAGGTTATGTGTTAGAATAAAGAGTATGTCTGCAGTAGATCGCCCATGCCTGAATCCATATTGTTTATCATTGATTAGTTTATTTTTTTATTTGATTTTTTTTGTTTTCTATATTCCAACTACTCCCTCTCGGGCATAGGCTGATAGCCTTTACACTCTACCGCTGAACACGGTGAGGCCCGTGAGGTCTTGTTCCAGTCTAGGGAGTGAGACATGCGAAGCACCCCGGCTCGAAGCAATCCCGTCTCTGAAACCGCCTTGCCTCCGCACTTCACAGTCTCATCCCCCACACTCGGACCCTCACTCTCAGAACGCCACCTATTGAGCAATTAACTCACTAGACATTGCCCCCCTGTAGCATATTTTTGAATATGGGAATATTCATACAATGCTATTTTAATCAGGGAACAATGAGGGTATTTTTTTGGCATTTCGGTGTGCTGTGGTAATGCACTGATACTAGGTACAGCACAAATTCCATCCCATTAATATCTTCCCATTGACATATTGGGATTCGAACCCGGGTCCATTGGATTACCAATCCAGTGGCAAGACCACTCCGCCACACCTCAAGATGTTTGACTACATGTGTTTGTTTTGAATAATTTCAAATAACTGGCCGAGTGATAGCGATTGTCTGTAGTTTGATGTGTCTGAAGTGGTAGATTATGTCAGTTTTCATGTTGTTCGACTTGTCTATCATATACAGTAGGCAGTGGCTCTGCGTAAGAATGGAACCCAGACACCCTTCATGGTCGTAAGAATGGAACCCAGACACCCTTCATGGTCGTAAGAATGGAACCCAGACACCCTTCATGATCGTAAGAATGGAACCCAGACACCCTTCATGGTCGTAAGAATGGAACCCAGACACCCTTCATGGTCGTAAGAATGGAACCCAGACACCCTTCATGGTCGTAAGAATGGAACCCAGACACCCTTCATGGTCGTAAGAATGGAACCCAGACACCCTTCATGGTCGTAAGAATGGAACCCAGACACCCTTCATGGTCGTAAGAATGGAACCCAGACACCCTTCATGGTCGTAAGAATGGAACCCAGACACCCTTCATGGTCGTAAGAATGGAACCCAGACACCCTTCATGGTCGTAAGAATGGAACCCAGACACCCTTCATGGTCGTAAGAATGGAACCCAGACACCCTTCATGGTCGTAAGAATGGAACCCAGACACCCTTCATGGTCGTAAGAATGGAACCCAGACACCCTTCATGGTCGTAAGAATGGAACCCAGACACCCTTCATGGTCGTAAGAATGGAACCCAGACACCCTTCATGGTCGTAAGAATGGAACCCAGACACCCTTCATGGTCGCATGTGACTTGGTAGTTATGGGACGCTAAATACTGTAAGTTCAGAAACTAGATATTTTGCCTTAGAGCTGCAATACTGCAATAAACACACACACCATGAATGACTTAAACAAAAAAGGAAACCTGCTTTCATTACTGAAATGTTTGTGGACATGCAGTAATGCAAGTAATGGTCGCTCTTCTGTAAATCTAAAATGGCTTACTTAACCCCTTCTGTACCAGCGACGTCTTTTTAATTTTATGTCTTGCTATATTTGAACGAGTTTGTGCAGTTTAAGAAGGATCTGTGGGAGTTAAAAGGGATAAATGAGAGAGTTGGACATTATTAATTGCTAGAGCTCCTTCCTAAACTAAATAAAATCGTCTACTAGTTTGCCAGATTATAATGGAAGGGACGTCCCCGGTACAGTATGGGTTAAGAATGGGAAAGGGGTGAGACCATCTATTTTTCTTTCAAAGATTATGAAGGGGGGTCACCTGCTTTTTTTTCTCTTTCTCTCCTTTTCTCTCTTTCTCTGGCTTGTATCCATTCGGCCCCATTCAGCCGACTGTTTCAAGACGTTTATCCCCATATCGCGAGCCAGCATTGTATGGACAAATCCGGCTTCGCCAGAGACATTTTACTGTAAAACCAACAAAATATTAATGCTGGCTCGCTACCGCTCGCCAGGAAAACATTGACACCTGGATGGGGTAAACGTTTTAACACAGTAGGCTGAATGGGGCCGAATGGATACAAGCCAGGGAAAGAGAGAGGGAGAGAAAGAGAAAAAAAGTGAGGCGGGCCCCCTTTAACAAAAATGATTTGGTACTCACTCTATCACTCCTGGAGCTGCGATTACTCTTGGAGGATGCCCTGGAAGATGATGACAGTAGCTGTGACTCTGAGGCCATACGGTTAAACTTCTGTGTGGTCTCCTTTACTGTCATGGAGACCTTCCGCTGCTGGTCCTCTGCCATGGTGTTGTCCGTGTCTCCTGGGCCGCCACCTCCCCCGCTGCTATCCGCTGCTTCATCGTCTTCTTCACCCACCATCTGGTTTAATAAAGAGAGAGCTAGGTGAGTAAGGTGATTTTCATATATATATATATATATATATATATATATATATATATATATATATATATATATATATACACCGGTATATAAATTATATATCTTCATATCTGGCACCGTTAGTATATTATGCATCTTCTCTTCCACTGCTGTCCACTTTGCCATCGTCTTATTCACCTGTGCCCTGGTTTAATCAAGAGAGAGGCGGGTAAGGTTATTGTCTTATTTATGTATTAATTTAACTATGCATGCATCCATCTACACATACAGCGAAATGGTGAGCACCTTCTCTAAAGGCCGTGTCCCACATTGGCGAACTTGGACAATGAACCCTCTGCGAATGGTATTTGCATGTGTTCGCCAATCATCGTCCATCAATTTGTCAATCATCATCAAGTGCGGCATCGCCGTATTATCGTATTTTCGCTCATTGGCGGATTGCTGGCGTTGGTAGCACTTTTTGTGCGTGACAATACCGCGACGTAGGCGAATGGGGGTGTGAATGTTGTGCGATGGTCATGCAAGTGTTGTGCGAGGTGCTGGCAACCACTGGCGAAAAAGAAAAAAAAACCAGAAGAAGAAATATGATAAAAAATTAAAATAAGAAAGGATAAAGGTATATGGACATCCTGATAGGGTATTATTTGGTTGGACAAAAATTAAATGTAAAGGAAGGAAGGGGGACAATGAGAGGAGAAGGGAGCCAGGGGAGGGAGGGATGTAGGGCGAAGGTTAGAGAGGAATGAAAAGGAAGAGGAGGAAAGTTAAGTAAGAATGGCGAAGAATATAAATTAAAGGGAGGGAGAAGGATGGGAAAGGAAGGTAGAGGAGAGAAAGGGGGGGGGGGGTGGGGGGGGTATATACGTGTATATATATATATATATATATATATATATATATATATATATATATATATTATTTTATTTTTTAATGAGAGATTACATAATAAAATGTTTATAGAGAAAATCTATTACATACTAAGTAGGTAGATGACTAAAAATAGACGATAGATATATTTATAAATATATAAAGTAGTCTTTGTATTCACGTGCGTGCACCGCACCATACCGTTGCTATGGGGTATGTGTCCAAGTATATACATACATCTTCGATGAGAGCAGTTTTTACCCAACTGCAATAGCAGCTATTATATAAGTGCATACACCGATACCATTTGAAGTAACTGGGTCCGGCCAACATAAGCCAAAACCTATAAAGTACCTGCTCCCGTCTCTGGGAGAGAATCAAAACATGCAATGCCGCCTTGCTACTATAAAATGCAGAGCGCGCAGAAACAATTCTTCCCAACTCCAGGCGAAAGGTAAACAGTACCACGGTACTAGTGGGCCAACAAGCACTGCTCCCCAGTCATCGCGGCATCTACATACCTGGCCAACACGCGCCGCTCCCCCTTTTTATCGTGACATTTCCCTACCCGAGCCGGATTTAGACTACAGCGAGATGTTTATGGAAATGCGGGACCAACCCCCTCAGTTTCCTTATTTCCAACCTGATCATCATATGCACGACTACAACAGCTAAGAGAACAAACAAGCAGAATTCTCCTATTCCCCCTCATTATAAATCCTCTCCATATCACACACAAATTACCTGTCTGAAGCCAAAGCAGAAATCCATTTATCATCCAACCCACATACATCAACACAATATTCACAGACATAGAATGTATTCACCATAACAAAGGTATCTTTCACATAATTTTAGGAATTTTTAGGAATTTTTGTGAGAGCCAGAGAGAGCCTAGGACCCAGCACGCGTTTGTGAAGTGGACGTCCCCTGGTGCAACAGGATAGGACAACTTACGCAGCCACCTCGTGCAGCCAGATCCTCTCCCAGGCTCCTATTTCTCTACCTGAAACTTTAGGTGACTCTTGTTTTATCAACCCCTTCAGACTCATATGACGTAGAGGTTGCCAGATTAGCAATAAGAAATAGAGTTCTCTCACTCTTATAAATACCTCTCCAAAATTAGTTTTCTGCCCACAGCTAACTCAAAGACAACTGCAGAGGTTGAAGTAACTAAACAAAAGGTTTCTAAATACCCCTGATGGTAACAAAGGCTTTAAAGTATCCCTAATAGGCTCAAAATCGCGTCATATGCGGAGAGGGTTAAGTGTTATGATGACTATAGCAAAGGTTAACAAGATATGTTAGGGTTGACCATAACGTAATTCTAGAGATGTTCTATTCTCTTCTTCTCCTAGCCCTCGTCACTCGATTCTAGAGAACAGAACACACCCCTATGGTGGAATTAATATATATATAATTCTTGGAAGATAGGTTCCTATATTCCGGATAAGAACTATACATATATTCGTTCGGGAATATATACATGCACCTTATACGTAAATTCCAGTAAACACTTATTCAGATCTTGGAGTATGTAGTATTATTAGCTGGGTACGTGATTGCACGTGAACACTTATTCAGATCTTGTGGTATGTAGTATTATTAGCTGGGTACGTGATTGCACGTGAACACTTATTCAGATCTTGTGGTATGTAGTATTATTAGCTGGGTACGTGATTGCACGTGAACACTTATTCAGATCTTGTGGTATGTAGTAGCATTAGCTGGGTACGTGATAGCACGTGAACACTTATTCAGATCTTGTGGTATGTAGTATTATAACCTGGGTACGTGATAGCACGTGAACACTTATTCAGATCTTGTGGTATGTAGTATTATTAGCTGGGTACGTGATTGCACGTGAACACTTATTCAGATCTTGTGGTATGTAGTATTATTAGCTGGGTACGTGATAGCACGTGAACACTTATTCAGATCTTGTGGTATGTAGTATTATAACCTGGGTACGTGATTGCACATGAACACTTATTCAGATCTTGTGGTATGTAGTATTATAACCTGGGTACGTGATTGCACGTGAACACTTATTCAGATCTTGTGGTATGTAGTATTATAACCTGGGTACGTGATTGCACGTGAACACTTATTCAGATCTTGTGGTATGTAGTATTATAACCTGGGTACGTGATTGCACGTGAACACTTATTCAGATCTTGTGGTATGTAGTATTATAACCTGGGTACGTGATTGCACGTGAACACTTATTCAGATCTTGTGGTATGTAGTATTATAACCTGGGTACGTGATGCACGTGAACACTTATTCAGATCTTGTGGTATGTAGTATTATAACCTGGGTACGTGATGCACGTGAACACTTATTCAGATCTTGTGGTATGTAGTATTATAACCTGGGTACGTGATTGCACGTGAACACTTATTCAGATCTTGTGGTATGTAGTATTATAACCTGGGTACGTGATTGCATATATAAGTTATTCACCGAGTGTTTCCGTTTCAGTCTCTTTATTTGAATATTATTAATATTCCACTTCATGATTCAAAACTCATGTTAAGCACGGTTTGAGTTAATTATAAAACTCCTATCGTTCACGTCGCATTAACTTCTCATCCGGCGAGAATCTCAGTCACGCATACTGACTATTGTATTTATTTAACCTATCAGTGAATTTATATTCATTATTGTGACTCTGCGAGTTATTTGAGATTTATCTCTTGTATACGTTGAATTAATGTAAAAGTTATTCATCCATCATTTAGTATCCTATTGACTAACCTCTCTGTGTCTACTTATGTTGTGATTAATATAGTAACATTGTATTTATTCACACGTACTATTTTATGATCTTATTTTGTCTATTCCTGAAGTTATATTGATCAGGATTATTTATAGGCGTTCCATTATTTATGTATAATTTGATCAAAGCTCATCACTATATAAGAGACTCAATCCACTTAATCTTTATTCTATGATTATTCCTAGGCTACTAAGAAATAAATCGTGTGAACCTCAATTGTGTATTCTGTGTCATTGATTATGATTGATATGAAATGTATAATATTTAAGTGAGTTGTGTACCAGTTAAATATCTACAGTTCCCATCTTTTCCTAAGGTGGAAAAAGGAACTACTATAAAGCGCGTTAAATTATAACGTCGCTTAACACCATTTAACGTTCATTAAATTTTGTTTTGTTATCTTTTGTTCAGCACTCGTCTGGCTACTTATGAGGTAATATGTTTAACCCTTTCAGTGCCAGTGCCTTCCTTTTAACTTTATTCTGGCTACTGTTAGACAATATAATCAGTTTAAAATGGGCCTCCAGAAATTACCATACTTCAAACTATCTCACTTAGCCCTTTTTTAGTACCACAGATCCTTCTTAAACTGCATAAAATCATCTAAATATAGCTAAAATAAAATTAAAAAGACGTTGTTGGTACAGAAGGGATTAATATCAATCTGTCACAAACTATAAAGCCGGAGTAACACGAGCCTTTTTTCGAGCAATTTTTAGGAGCAATTATGGTCTGCAAGCTTAAAAAAATACACTTTATCATAATTCGGCCGCCTAATATAATCTACCTTCAGTCTAGTTACCGATATATGTGCGAAAATGTCTCGAAATAATACGAGAGAAAACTTGCTCATGGAAAATTGACGGAAAAAGCTCTCGTGTGAAAGCGGCTTTATTCCCGACACCAGTGCAAAAGGTCCAAGATATATTGCCAGAAAATGTTGACGACTGTTAAGAGAGCCCACCTCGCTTTTTGTTTTCTCTTTCTCTCCCTCTCTCTTTGGTTTGTATCCATTCGGCCCCATTCAGCCTACTGTTTTAAGACGTTTATCCCCATCCAGGTGTCAATATTTTCCTGGAGAGCGGTAGCGAGCCAGCATATGTATAGTTTTGTTTTGACAGCAAGCTAAATTTGTAAATTTTTCGATAGAAAAATGTCTCCAGCGAAGCCTGATTCCTCCATACAATACTGGCTCGCTATTGCTCGGCAGGAAGATATCGACACCTGGATGGGGATAAACGTCTTAAAATAGTTGGCTGAATGGGGCCGAATGGATACAAGCCATGGAAAGAGAGAAAAGGAGAGATAGATAACAAAAAAAAACGGTGACCCCCCTTAATTGGCGATAAAATCTCTGGTGTGATATCGACTTTACACAGCATGATATTCAACTGCACAACAACAACAACAACTAATAATGTACAGTGGCGCTAATAAGTCATGGCTCAGCTGTCATTACGTTTGCCTCGTTCTGTGCTGTAGTAGTGTCTGTCAGATGTTGAATAGGGTGGATAAGTGTAGGAACCTGTTTGTATATCTCACTCAAAAAGAAGAAATCATGTGTAAATATTGCTGATACCAATTATTGATCAAAACATAATTGGTGCCGAGACATCACTTATTAGGCCGACTGTACAATCGCGCTAATAAGTGATGTCTCGGCACCAAGTATGTTTTGATCAATAATTAGTATCAGCAATATCTAAGCTTCAATTCTTCATATCGAGTGAACTATACAAATATGTTCCTACACTTACCCACCCTATTTAACATCTGACAGACATTAATACAGCACAGAGCAAGCCAAACGTAATGACAGCTGGGCCATGACTTATTAGGCCGACTGTACATATACAAAAAATACTAGCGGTATTTACTCTACATACAACTTCAATTAAGTAATGTAACAGTTAGTTATGTACCTTGAAGCTAGCTAAAGATATACAATGTATTCACATTAAGAGTTACCGGTACCACTAATACCACCAATAATATCATTTCCACTACTACTATAGTCTATTCGCTGCAAGTAGGCGAGAAATCATGACCTCTATCCTCTGTAACTCAAAAAGGGCTAGAGCAAATTGGCTGTAAATTTCCACATTTATTCCTTGACTGACTCTTCCCAAATGGTAGAAATGTTAGCTTGATTACTCTAGATGTTTTGGAGTTACAGAGGTTAGAGGTCATGATTGTTCGCCTACGTACAGCGAATAGACTATAGCCCCAGCAACTCCAGTGTTATACTATCATCACTAGGACTATTACAACGACCCCCAACACTATAACTGACACTATTGTAATACCAGTCTCACTATTAACCCATTCAGTACCAGGGGCGTCCTTTTTATCATATTTTGGCAACTGTTAGACGATTTTATTCAGCTTAGGAAGGACCTCTAACAATAATAAGGCTTCAAACTAACTCAACCAACCCTTTTAACTACCACAGATCATTAAGGGGAGATATCCACTTGAGGGATTATTTTCTTGGCCCCTTTCTTCCTCATGTTTAGCCCCATTGCTTTTGAGATTTTAAGACATTTGCCCCATTATTTTGGCGATTTTAAGAACTTTCGCCCCATTTCTGTCAATTTTAAGATCATTTGTGCCATTTAGGTGTCGATTTTATCCTGGCGAGCGATAGCGAGCCTGTAATTTAAGAGGAACCGGCCTTCGGCAGGTACATTTTTCTACCGAAAAATGTACAAATTTATCTTGAAAGGGACTCAAGGGGGTGTAATTTTAAGCTTGATGGAGGTTTAGGGAACAAACTAAATACCTCCCCTTAAGCTACAAAATATCGTCTAATTACAGCTAGAGTAAAATAGAACACACGTCGCTGGCACTCAAGTGTTGATACGTCCCCTAATACCACAGATACTGTATATGCGCTCACATATGCCACCGCTGGTGGCATATTTCTGCGTACCGGTATTTCATAATTTTTGTTTTCGGTTATTTTTGTTTTCGGTTAGTCTAGGCTATCATCCCTGGTGGCCTATTTCTGCGTACTTCAATTTTTAAATTTTCAGTTAGGCTATCACCGCTGGTGGCCTATTTCTGCGTACCGGTATTTCATAATTTTTGTTTTCGGTTAGGATAGGCTATAACCCCTGGTGGCCTATTTCTGTTTAAATAAACATAAACAAAAAATCGGTTCGGCTGTCACTGCGTATTCAAATTTAATTTTGTTTTGTTTTAATTTTCGGTTAGGCTATCACCGCTGATAACCTATTTGTGTGTATTTCAACATTTTTGTTTTCGGTTAGGCCTATTTAAGTAAGTGAAGCGACCTGAAGGGAGTGAAGTGTTTTTAAAGTGAGTTTAGTGTTTTTAAAGTGAGTTAACTGTTTTTAAGTGAGTGAAGTGATCTGAAGAAAGTGATCGTCACCATGCCTCGTGCCTGTACGAACTGCGCCGGTAGGTTTGGTGCTTGCATGTTTGCTCCTGCCGATCCACAAGTCTGCCGACTCTGCCAGCAACGAGAGGATTTGACAGCAAAATTGGATGAAGCCCACAACAAGATCAACGCCCTCACCAGGAAGCTGGAATCACTCCAAGAGTTTGTTACACTCAACGTTGGAGTATCACTAACTCCAATTGTTTCAACTCCAGCATCCACCACCGCCCCAACGTCATCATCCAACAATCCAACACCTGCAGTAGACACTGCAGCAGATGCTTCTGACGAACCTGAGCCGACATCAAACCAGGACAGCCGCCCTGTTCACCTTAGTCTCTCCCCCACTCCTCGTGCAAGAAGCCTGCTAGCACGAACAGTACCAACCCCTCGCCCCCGTTCTAACCACTCCTCTCCCCGACCTGTATGTAGAGTCCCGCCACCACAGGTTTCCGGATTTACACCAGTGAGGAACGGTGCACGGCCAACGCAGAAAAGGTCTCATCTACCAGTCACAATGTCAAACAGATTTGAGATATTGGTAGAGATGGAAGACGAAGCAGAAGAGACCAGGCTCGTTGGGGATTCCATCCTACGAGGACAGGTCGAAGAGTTCTGCGACAGAGTCCCAAATCAACGAAAAAGATTTTGCATCCCAGGAGCTGGACTGGACGACATTGTGGAAACCTTCGAAGATACCACAAAGGATGCAAATGAAAATACCCTTTTTGTCATCCATGCTGGTTCAAATGACGTCATGCGCACCAGATCCGAAGAGTTGATGGAGAAATATCGCAAGATGATCCAGCACTACAAAAACAAGTCAAGGAATATCATCATCTCAGGCATTCTCCCCAAGATCGACGCACCTGACAAATTCTACGACAAGGCCTTCAGCACAAATAGCCGACTAAAATATTTGTGTCTGAGGGAAGAAGTTGAATTCATCAACCTCTGGGACAACTTCTACAACCAGCCTACTCTGTTCCACAAGGATGGCACCCTGTGGGTTCAGCACGCATGGGTCGTCTCCTACACGAAGCAGTCCGCAGCCATGGATCAAAAAACGCCATCCAAGAAGAAGCAGCAGTGACATAAATCATCCAACGCCAAGAAAAAAACAGAGGCAACCGAGGACCACCAGCGATAAGGACCGAAGACAGCGAGGACCGAGGACAGCCATGAACATAAATGTAGATCCGACAAGAACCAAAAATATTATTAAAGAGCGTTCCGTGAGTTCTAAAATAACAAATTTAAAGGTTTTCTATGCAAACGCTCGTAGCATACGCAATAAATTTTCAGATTTAGAGGAGCTAGTGTTTACAGAAAATTATGATGTGATTGGCATAACAGAATCTTGGCTCAATACAGAAGATAGAGACTTTTTAGCAGAGTATTCACTTCCCGGTTATGTAATGTTTGAGAAAAGCCGAATAAATCGAAATGGAGGTGGCGTTTTACTTTATATCAAAGAAAGTCTTAACCCTACCCTCTTGTCAAAACCTCAAATTGTGAACGTCGACGCATCTTTTGTACTAATAAAGAATAATAAAGGTACACAAATAATACTTGCATTAATATACAGACCTCCAGCTCAATCAGTGCAAACTGACCGAGAAATTTACGAACAAATTGCAGATGTAATTAACTCACAAGATACCGTAATATTTGGCGACTTTAATTTACCTGTGACCAAGTGGGGCGATACTCTTACTTCACACTCCGGACATGACTTGTATACGAACTTGCAAGAGAGTTCGCTTTATCAATTTGTTCGAACGCCGACCCGTGGTAATAACGTTCTTGACATTGTACTTGCAACAAAAGAAGAATTAATAGAGAATTTGAATGTTGGTGATGAATTCAGTAACAGCGACCATCGTACGATAACTTTCACTTTAAATTTACTAGTAACGAACCAAATAGTAGCATCGAAAAAGTCCCTAATTTCAAGAAAACAAACTTCCATAAACTTAAGAGCTATGTTTAAAGAAACTGACTGGAGCTTTTTAATTCACAATAACGACATAAATACATCTTGGAAGTTATTCGAAGCCACTTACCTAAAAGCAGTGCAAGACTGCATACTATCGAAAATACGGCGTCCAGGCCATAATAATAAGCCCAAATGGTGGAATAAAGATATTTCAAACTGCCTGCTTGCTAAAAATTTTGCTAATGATAGATTAAAATCCTCACAAAATGACGAAGAACGGATGAAATTTGTAGAGCTACGACGCAAAGCCAAAAAGTTAATTAAGCAAAGTAAAAAGACCCTAGAGTTACATATTGCGAATCAAAGTAAATCAAACCCGAAAGAATTCTATAGTTATATCAGAAAGAAAAAAGTAGTTACTTCAACTGTTGGACCGTTAGTCGATGAAAATGGAGAATACACCAAAGACGAAGTACAAATGAGTAATGCCCTCAATACCTTCTTTGCATCAGTTTTTACAACAGAAGACCTCAGTGATATCCCTACACCATCGCCGATTCAGATTGATAATTCAGATGTTCTAAGCAATATTACCGTTACAGAGAGAGAAGTATTGAATTGTTTAGATAAACTCAAGGTAAATAAAACGCCTGGACCTGATACAATCTCGCCTAGAGTTCTAAAGGAAGCTAAGGATGAGCTCTCCAAACCACTGACATTACTATTCAATAAATCCTTGCAGTCTGGAACTATGCCCGATCAGTGGAAGCTAGCCAACGTAACACCGATATTCAAAAAAGGCAGCAAATCCCTACCCAGTAACTATCGTCCAATTAGCTTAACCTCAGTTGTATGTAAAATGCTAGAAACGGTCATACGAGACAGACTCGTAAATCACTTAGAGGAAAATAACATACTTAAAGATACTCAACACGGCTTTCGTAAAAAACGTTCCTGTTTAACAAACCTCTTAGACTTCTTCCACGATATCCTCAACCTCTACGATGAGAGTAAAGCTGTAGATATTATATACCTTGATTTTCAAAAGGCCTTTGACAAAGTTCCCCACAAACGTTTACTGCTAAAACTAAAAGCGCATGGAATACAAGACGGTGTGTTGAAATGGATAGAAAATTGGCTCAGCGACAGAAAGCAAAGAGTAGTCATAAACGGTAAGGCATCTAAATGGACCAATGTAAGTAGCAGGGTACCCCAGGGATCGGTACTAGGACCAATTCTCTTTCTAATTTACATCAACGACATAGATGAGGGTCTCACCTGTACAATCTCAAAATTTGCTGACGATACAAAAATTGCAAATAGCGTACTCTCAAAAGAACAAGTTGACGATATGCAACACAATCTAGATAAATTGTCATGTTGGGCCCAAATTTGGCAAATGAGTTTCAATGCGGATAAATGTAAAGTACTACATATCGGATACCTAAATGAGAAAGAAAACTATTCGATGAATGGCACTCAGCTTAAGAATGTAAACAGACAAACCGATCTGGGAGTAACAATATCGAGTAACCTAAAACCGAGTCAACAATGTTCAGAAGTTGTTAAGAAGGCAAACAAAATAATTGGCTTTATAGGCAGGTCATTTGAGCATAAATCCAAAGAAGTTATCCTAACCCTTTACAATTCCTTAGTCCGCCCTCTTCTGGAATACTGCGTTCAATCTTGGTGCCCTTATTACCAAAAAGATATAAACAAGCTAGAACGAGTTCAACGTAGAGTTACCAAAATGATACCTAGCCTAAAGAACAAACCATACGAAGAGCGTCTTAGAGAATTAAATCTATTTCCTTTAACCCAGCGCAGATTAAGAGGTGACTTAATTCAAGTGTTCAAAATCATCAAAGGCATCGACAATATGAACTGTAGTAAGTACTTCACTATCGACCAATCTAATTACACGCGGGGAAAGGTTGCAAAATTATTGGTAAATCTTTTAACTCACACGAATCTAAGAATTTATTCTTCAATCGAGTTATCAACTTGTGCAATGGGCTTCCCCGAAACGTTATAGACTGAATCACCATTGATTCATTTAAACTCCGCTAGACAAATATCTCGCATCAAACCCGCGACTGACTGCGTTTGTAAATGAATAACTTTATTTTATCCCCCCCTCAGTTACTAACCCATCTGTCCCCTACTAACTTCCTAATCCTGCCACGGACATTAGTTCCAGGGCAGTAATTCCCTTTCCAATGTTCCCTTACCCACTCTAAACCACTGTTTGGACACTTGATCCTCAGTGTTTTGGAGGACAAGCAACCTAGAAGGGGCACTAGATCTGTTGTTGCTTGATTTCCTTTGTAACACTACTATCACCACCGACACGAGTAGCTATACTATCATGCTCACTGCTGATATTGCTATTACATCAATAAAGCCTGTATCACACGAGCCCATTATCCCTCAAAATGTATCCTCAACACTGGTCTAGCAGCTTATGAGGTCAACATTTAAAATATTTCGGTCACCTTAATTAATCAAGCAAGAGTCTAGTTTCCGATACCAGTGCAAAATATTCCAGAAATGTTGCCAGAAAAATGTTAATCATCGAATGTTGACTATAAAAGCTCTCGTTGATACCAGCTTTACACCTCAACTTTCAAAATATCACTCCCTCACTTCCTGTTACGTGACAACAACATGCCATAACATACACATATGTTTATAAGTATAGATAAATCACAGGCAGCAACACTTGATAGTCTAAAAACACACACACACACACACACACACACCACACACCACACACACACACACCACACACACACACACACACACACACACACAGACAAACACAACACACACACACACACACACACACACACACACACACACACACACACACACACACACACACACACACACACACACACACACACACACACACACACACCACACACACACACACACACACACACACACACACACACACACACACACACACACACACACACACACACACACACAACTACATTGATGATCACTCCCACTACTGTATTATTAGGACCACACACACAACTACATTTATGATCACTCCCACTACTGTATTATTAGGACCACACACACAACTACATTTATGATCACTCCCACTACTGTATTATTAGGACCACACACACAACTACATTTATGATCACTCCCACTACTGTATTATTAGGACCACACACACAACTACATTTATGATCACTCCCACTACTGTATTATTAGGACCACACACACCTACATTTATGATCACTCCCATTCTGTATTATTCGGACCACACACATGACACCAATTCCACCATCATCAATACACCAATCACACCTCTAATATAAAATTAATACTACAATATTCTTCGCTACTATTATATTAAGTAACACCCCGTTCTTAACATTAATCATCAATTACAAACCCCAATGCACTTGAATAAACTAATGGAAGCATATGGTCCTCCCGGGATTCCAACTCGGGACACCACACCCAGAACATAAGCATCTAAACCATTACACCACCAACACAGTTAAGGGGAGGTAGACCGTTTTTCTGGACCCCCTTCTCCCTAATGTTTAGCCCCACTAGTTTTGAGACGTTCGGCCCATTAGTTTGGCGATTTTAACACCTTTCGCCCCATTTCGTTGTCAATGTTAAGACCTTTCATGCCATTTAGATGTAGATTATTGCCTGGCGAGCGATAGCGAGCCTGCAATTTAAAGAGGAACCGGCCTTCGGCCGGGACATTTTTCTACCGAAAAATGTACAAATTTATCTTGAAGGGGGGTCTAGGGGTGTTTTTCTAAGCTTGATGGAGGTCTAGGGAGGAAACTAAAAAAAATATATGAATACGGTACATGAATTAATAGACCAAACAAACGGCCATTCTCCCCTTAATGGTTGAATACACGTAAATACCGGAAATGAGCCTTACCTCTGTGTGTATAGCAAAGACCAGCCTTGACACCATGATGACACGGGTGGCAACACCACTTCTAAACAGACTAAACCTACCGGGTACACTACTGATCACACCCACCACCACCACCTACTAGCCTGACTCACTCACTCACACTCTGCTGCCAACAACATCACCGCTATCTTTACTCTCATTAACGCTAATATTATCACTCGCACCATTCAATTCCTTCACTATTACCATCAATCACACCTCCATGATACATTTTTATAGCACACCCCGCCGTCACTAATCTCCAACTTTCTCATAACACCTCATAGCTTTGCTCTCTTATTTCGCAGCTTCATATAGCACACGTAAACAAATTGTACTAACATACCGTACAGTACAGGTATACAAAATATATATATATATATATATATTAATATTATATATATATATATATATATATATATATATATATATATATATATATATATATATATATATATATATATATATATAATATATATATATATATATATATATATATATATATATATATATATATATATATATATATATATATATATATACTGTATATATATATTTGGATCAATCAGTAAGTTGATTTCTCCAGTGTTCCTTTCTTTCTATAAGTTTTCTTTTGGACAAGAACCCTGCACTCCCATTCTCATCCATATGCTTTCCTGAGTCTATCCTTTGTCATAATTTACTCTCGTTCATACCATATTTATTATTTGTTTGCCATTATTATCTCGCGATCCGTGGCATAGTCAGTGGGGCGTCGACTGCTGATCAAAGAGTCGGCGGATCGAGCCCTCACTGTCAAAATGTTATTGGTAGGCCTACATGTCAAGCCCTGGCAATTTGACCTAGCTATTCGTGACAAACGCCTAATGTTCATGGCCATCCCTTCTCGGGAATTACGATGTCTGGCAAAAAACTAAAACTAAAATAAAATAATATAAATAAATAAATAATTAAACAAATAAATAATAAAATCATAATCATAATAATAATAATAATAATAATAATAATAATAATAATAATAATAATAATATCTACCGCATTCTTTCTTTCTAACTATATGCATATAAATTAATGTCTGTGTTATCTCTATTGTTTTTCTAGCACACCTGATACACCATCTATAATTCTCAACAATCGATGGTCAACATATTTCTGGCAATATTTCTGGGATCTTTAGCACTGGTATCGGAAACTAGACAGATGGCAGATTAACATACGAGAAAGATGTATTTATAAAGGTTACCTCATAAGCTGCCAGGCCAGTGTTAACCTCTTCTGTACCGGATCTGTTATTTTAACTTTATTCTGGCTACTATTAGACGATTGTATTCATTTTCTATAGGGCCTCAAGCAAGTGACAGGCTTTAAAGTATCTCATTTAACCCTTTTCAGTACCACAGATCCTTCTTAAACTGCACTGAATCGTCAAAATATAGCTAGAATATAATTTAAAATACATCGCCGGTAGAGAATGGTTTAAGGACAAATGTTGAGGGAAAAAGCGCTCGTGTGATACCGGCTGTATGCTAGACTTTGAGGTCAAGCATCAACATCGTGGCTAGACCGTGACACGACCAATACAGCGAGGGTTTAGCACAGTTTTTCTCACCCACCCACCCACCCACTCTCTTAAGGGGAGATCTCCACTTGAGGGATTTTTTTCTTGACCCCTTTCTCCCTCATGTTTAGCCCCATTGCTTTTGATATTATAAAATGTTTGCCCCAATAGTTTAGCGATTTTAAGAACTTTTACCCCATATTAAGACCTTTCGTGCCATTTAGGTGTCGATTTTATCCTGGCGAGCGATAGCGAGCCTGTCATTTAAGAGGAACCGGCCTTCGGCCGGAACATTTTTCTACCGAAAAATGTACAAATTGATCTTGAAAGGGACTCAAGGGGGTGTAATTTTAAGGTTGATGGAGGTCTAGGGAACAAACTAAATACCTGCCCTTAAGGGGGTACTGCTTGGTTTTTGGCCGATATATTTATCTATTGATTGATTTTTTAGTTTCCTCGCTAGACTTCCATTAAGCTTAAAAAACCACCCCCTAGACCCTCTTTAAAGATAAATGTGTACATTTTTCGGTAAAAAAATGTCCAGGCCGAAGGCCAGTTCCTTCTAAAGTTAGAGGATCGCTATCGCTCGCCAGGAAAACATCGAGACCTAAAGGACACGAAAGGTCTTAATATTGACAAAAAAATTAGGCAAAAAGTCTCAAAATCGACAAACTAACGGAACGAACGTCTTAAAACCTCAAAACTAATATGCTAAACACGCGGGAGAAGGAGGTCCATAAAAAGCGAGTAGTACCCTCCCCCCCCCCCTTAAAGATTATAGTGTATTTCTACTTATTTCGTTTACCAATGCGTCGGGTTTGACTATGGTCTGGTTTATCAAATTGGCTAGTATTACACGAGCACTCTTTCCAGTATTTTGTCTGAGATCTATCTATCTATCTATTGCCTGACGCCGTGATCCCCGAAGGGGTAACCACGAACGAACCGCCCCCATGCACCTCTGTCCCCAGTCAGTCGACGCCCCTCCTCCCAACCAGCACCACCTTCATCCATATACTTCTTCACTCCATCCTTCCACCTCTCTTTCGGTTTACATCTCCCTCTCTGTCCTTCCACCTCGCTCTCGTACACCTTCTTAGTCATTCTCTCGCTTAAATGAGCTGACAATCTCCATAGCCTGACCGGTCAACTTCACCTCACATTCTGTGGCTTCACCTCTTTCGAAGACCATAACCTTGCTCTTCCCCGCATTTACCTTCAGATTCCGTTTTTTTCGCACACTGTTCCAAACATATTTACCAGACCCTGCAACTCCCATTCATTATCGCTAATCCAGACCTTGCAACTCCCATTCATTATCGCTAATCCAGACCTTGCAACTCCCATTCATTATCGCTAATCAGAACTGTATCATCAGCAAACAGCAGTACAGGTACCTTCCACACATTTTTCTTTTCTATACATACGCACACTCACACTAAAATCGCACACTCACACTGAAATCGCACACTTACACTGAAATCGCACACTCACACTGAAATCGCACTCACACTGAAATCGCACACTCACACTGAAATCGCACTCACACTGAAATCGCACACTCACACTGAAATCGCACACTCACACTGAAATCGGTGTAACACGAGTTCCTACTTATATCACTCCCACAACAAAATTCAACCACCTGACATATTCTTCCTTCAGTTTATGTTTCCTATACCAAAGAAAAAGAGACACGAAAGATTGTGAAATAAAACTTGCTAATCAAAAATTGCCGGTAAAAGCACACGTGTGATATATCCTTAAACAAAGACCCTTAAGGGGAGAAGGCCCGTTTTTCTGGTCCCCCTTCTTCCTCGTGTTTAGCTCCATTAGTTTTCAGATTTTAGGACGTTTGGCTCATTAGTTTGTCGATTTCAAGCCCTTTCGCCCCATATATTTGTCAATATTAAGACCTTTCGTGCTATTTAGGTGTCGATTTTTGTCCTAGCGAACGATAGTGAGCCAGTAATTTGGGAAGAATCGGCCTTCGGCCGGGACATTTTTCTATCAAAATTTAAAAATTAATCTAGATGGATCTAATGGATGTTTTTTAAGCTTGATGAAGGTCTAGGGAGGAAACTAATAAAAACAAATATATAAATACGTAAATGATCAAATAAATACGCCCATCTTCCCTTAAGCAAACAGAAAGTGGACAACTGGGGGAAATGTGGGATTTGGTCATTATGAACATATCTGAAGAGCTTGCATAAAACCTGGTAAACGAGCCCATCTTCGTAGGGGAGCGTGCTGCCCCTTCGAACAGTCTGCTGCACCAAATCACCACCTGAACGAGGGGCGGCACGCTCCTCGATGTCACTAGAAGTGTGGCGAACTCAACCTTAGATTAGGTAGGTGACGTATATTGTGATAGCCTGGACAATTGATTAGTTTGATAGTTATATAATAGATCAGGAAAAGGCAGATGCCCTTGTGTATCAGGATAGTGGACAGCCTGTTTCACCTACCACAAATTACAAATGACTGACCCAGAGATCGTACCCTAACATATATCCACTTCCGTAATGCATAAGTGCGCGGAATTTCGGTGTGATTTGCCTAGGTTCGAACCCTTGGAGTGCCACATGTATTTGTTGATTTCATTAATTGAGTTTAGAAGTGAAGTTGGTTGGTGGAAAAAAATATAATAATAATTCCACTTCCCTCATTGTAAATAACTATCAACACTGAATTATTATTATGCCAGCCACTATATTCCGTTACAATATTTTGGTCGTCAAGGCGAATAGCAAAAACTATCAACAGTACCCGGTAATCACAACCTATCAGAAATATCCAGCACATTTTATGCTATGTGACAAATGTTAGTAGCTATAGAAGTAATTATCAGGTCGTCAGAAATGCTATGTCACATACAGTATAGCCTACCGTACTTTGCTCTCTCTCTCTCTCTCTCTCTCTCTCTCTCTCTCTCTCTCTCTCTCTCTCTCTCTCTCTCTCTCTCTCTCTCTCTCCAAAAAAAAAAAATCATGATGAAAAGTGTACCTACTCAACTAATCGGCAGCCCAATTCAACCAGTTATTCTCAACCAGTGTCACCTCAACCAGTACTGATAGGCTACGGTAGATCAGAGCACTGAATAGGTACTGGTTGAGATGGCAATGCTTGATGTGTACTGGCTAAAATAGACTACGGGTTAAGGGAAGACTGGCTTTTTTTCTATTAATTCGTGTATTCCTATATGTCTTAGTTTCCTTGCTAGACCTCCATCAAGCTTAGAAACACCCTCCTTCAAGATAAATTTGTACATTTTTCGGTAGAAAAATGTCACGGCCGTATGCCGCTTCCGCTTAAAATTTCAGACTCGCTATGGCTTGCCAGGAAAAAATCGACACCTAAATGGCACGAAAGGCCTTAAAATTAACAATGAAATGGAGTGAAAGGTATTAAACCTTTCACGTTTTTATGACGAAGAGGTTGCCAGATTAGCAATATTAAATAGAGTTTTCTCACTCTTATAATTACCTCTCCAAAATTAGTTTTCTGCCCACAGCTAACTCAAAATCAACTGCAGAGGTTGAAGTAACTAAACTAAAGGTTTCTAAATACCCCTGATGGTAACAAAGGCTTTAAAGTATCCCTAATAGGCTCAAATTTGCGTCAAAAACGTGAGAGGGTTAAAATCGCCAAACTAATGGGCCAAACGTCATAAAATCTGAAAACAATTGGGGCTAAACACGCGGAAGAGGGACCAGAAAAACGGCCTGTCTCCCCTTAACTTGTCCGGGATTCATTGTAAAAGTTGTCTGTCCTCTGTATTCTAAAGGATCCCTGGCTCCACCCTCGCCTATCTTATCTATACCACTGATTCTAGACAACAATGCTCGCTTCCCCTTTGTAAGTGGGAGAGGAGGTGATAATTATGCTTTTCATTTATTAGCCTAATTATGTCATAGAGATTAATCTTTACCCTTACCTTAACATGTGATGTCCCCCACCTCCCACCAAGTCTAAACCACCGAATCCATTTTAATTAACTGCACCCAGAAATCACAAACACAATATTGTGTCTTGTTTTCATAAAATTCCTTGAACGGAAAGGTGTACGCTTCATGTGTGCTTGAAGTGCAATGACATATGCTTCAGAAACGTGGCCTGTCAAAGTGGATGATATTAATAGAATGGAATGCAATGTGATGAGAATGGAGAGATGAGTGTGTGGGGCAAAAATGCAAGATAGGATATCTAGTGAAGAATTAAGGAGACGGTTAGGCATCAAGAGTATCAATGATGAGATGCGTACTAGTAGGCTTGGATGGTTCGGGCATGTCAAGAGGATGAATAATAATATGCTGGTATTTTATTTGTTCGAGCGCCAATTCTCCAAGTGGATTCACGAGCGCTCACATTAACTTAAATTCTCTATGCTCCCCAGTATTATAAGCCCTCAGAAATATGTGCGACTTTAGTTGTTTCTTAAAAGCGTCAACACAATTCAACTGCTTAACCCTTTAGCGGGCAAATGGCCTTACAGGGATATTTGCGGTAGGGTGGGAATTTGAAACAAAAGTTGCCAAGAGATTGGTCTACCTGCGAGGTCTGCGTCGTTGCTCTGCCCAGAGTGATAATCTCAACGACGTCAACGCTCAAAGGAGAACAAGAAAAATGGGAACAAAAATAGGAATCGGCGGCAGTACCGACGGTAAAGATGTCAATATCAACGACAACGATAACGATACCAACAACCCTGTCTGGGCGGGTGCCCAACCCCGAAAGGGGTTGAAATAGGGGAGCTATCCCCCGCCAAAGGCGGCTTTCTAGGGCCTTTCCTAGCTGATGCTGAAAGGATTGGGTTCTAGTCATGCAGTGCTGGGCTGGTCTATCAGAGTGAGAACTGAGTGATCTCTGCCATACCCATAGCTTACTCTGACTGTTCCTTTTACTTATATATTTTCTAGATCTCAAGTGACGTCGTCTCTTCCGCGGATTGACCTCCCAATCTACCAAGATTGGAAGCCAAAGCGTCACATTTTTCCTTTGACCCTCAACTTTCTCTTCATAATTGCTGAGGGGCACAGGGCCCTGGGTGGGTCTTTGGTTTCCCGTGCGTTTCCGCACCCTCCTCAGCTCCCCGCCATGGAGTGGCTTCGGTCACCCAGGCTTTATTGTGGTCGGCAGGGAGCGTTCTGTGGGGGCGCTCGGTTATGGCCTCGGCCTTGCTCGGGGCCTTGGGGCTGTTCAGCCAGGCAGCTTGGGGAACAACAACAACAACCCTGTCTCGAGTCCGCGTAAGTGTCCGATCGGTGGAGCCTTTTTAGACAGAGACAGTAACGCTGCCGCCAATATTGCCCAGAAACTCTTCCTGGATTCGTCTACGTCGTCATCGACACTACAGAGAGGAGTCACGGTTGAAATGAAACAAGTTTTCTGGTTAAATAAAGTTTACTATAAAAAATAAAAATCACCACACCGTGCACATGTGACTGAGGTGTGAGTAGTACGGTTCTAAATAAAGGGCCGTATATAACCCCGAAGCGGCAAAACAATAATGACCCTTACCGACATTGGGATCGGTGAGTTGTTTGCCCGCTAAAGGGTTAAGTGACACTAGAAGTCGATTGAATAGACGTGGGGCAACATAAGAAAAGGATCTAGCATCAAAAGCACGTTCCCCAATGGCTCTGGACTCATAAAGGCGATATGGGTCATCACCACTACGCAAATTCACATTTGACTCATTATGTGTTGGAAATAGAAGATCCAACAAATACTTAGGCTCACCAAACCCCAGCACCCTAAATGTCAGTAAGCAAATTATAAACTATTCTGGCCTTGATGGGAAGCCAGTGTAGATCTATTAGATATGGATGAATGAGAGTCAAAAGAGATTCCTTGCTCAAGAACTTCCTTATAGAATAAAGGTTACAAATATAAAGATGAATGAACTAAATTGGGTGAAAAGCTGCAAGTCCGTGAACGTGGGGGAGCTGCACCAAGGGGAAGACCAAGAAAGACGTGCGATCAGAGCTTACGGTCTGAGCTTGATTAAAAAAAACTGACAAGTGAGGCAGCTCTGAATAGGGCTGCCGCCTGGAGCGCCCCCATTAGGACAAGACTGGAACCGCAGCACTCCAGCACCTAAACCATTAGACCACCGAGGAGCTTAAAAGTAGTGGCTTCATTTGGAATTACAGTAAACCCTCGCTATTTCGGACTAATTGGGGGAACACCCTGTCCGAAATGTCCAAAAATCAGAGATGTCCGAGGTCCGGCTGTGTCCGATCTAAAAGAGGACAAAAAACCGACCTGAAAGAAAAAAATCCGACGGAAAAAACAAAATAGTGAAACGAAAACAAACTTCACCGATGATTAAATAGGGAAACGGGAACGAACTTCATGCATGTGAATAAATGCGAACTCAGAAGGGAAACGTGAACGAACTTCATGCACCCATGACAACGAATAGGCCTAGGCTAGGCTAGGCTACTTTTGGCTAGGCTACTTTTGGCTAGGCTACCCTATTCGTACGTTAGGTTAATATACTGTACAGTAATAGCACATATAGTACTGTATATGAAACAATAAGTTCAGTTGATGGTCGAAAAATAAGAATCAACACTCACCGCTTCATTGAAACAGGTCCACCCCTTCACCTAACTTCACCTCTCTCCACTTCTCCACCTCACTCCACTTCTCCACCTCACTCTCCTTGACCACCTCACTTCCCTTCTCCATTTCAAGTGATATCGAGGTCACCTTACGCTTTGGGAGGCATGATAACACGGGAATATATGCGGAGGAGATAACAATCACACAAGATGGCTACCCACTTAAAACATACTGACGCCCGTGACGTCACTTCTCGTCCAGGCGGGTGACTCAGAGCCCAGCCTGTATATCGGCGCTCTGACGGATCCCCGTTTTGACGGACATTCACCGGGGATGGGGGCGCGTCATCCGACAATGTCGGAGACTGTCGGAACGATGACGGGTGCCCAACCCCGAAAGGGGTTGAAATAGGGGAGCCATCCCCCTGCCAAAGGCGGCTTTCTAGGGCCTTTCCTACCTGATGCTGAGAGGATTGGGTTCTAGTCATGTGGTGATGGGCTGGTCTATCAGAGTGAGAACTGAGCGATCTCTGCCATACCCATAGCTTACTCTGACTGTTCCTTTTACTTATAAATTTTCTAGATCTCAAGTGACGGCGTCTCTTCCGTGGATTGACCTCCCAATCTACCAAGATTGGAAGCCAAAGCGTCACATTTTTCCTTTGCCTCTCAACTTTCTCTTCATAATTGCTGAGGGGCACAGGGCCCTGGGTGGGGCTTTGGTTTCCCGGGCGTTTCTGCACCCTCCTCAGCTCCCCGCCATGGAGTGGCTTCGGTCACCCAGGCATTATTGTGGTCGGCAGGGAGGGTTCTTTGGGGGCGCTCGGTTATGGCCTTGGCCTTGCTCGGGGCCTTGGGGCTGTTCAGCCAGGCAGCTTGGGGAACAACGATGACGGAAATGTCCGAAAAACGGAAGTACATGTCCGGGAGGTGACGGCGATCCGGCTAGTACGGGTTTCCGACAATTAGAGGTCCGAAATGGCGAGGGGTTACTGTATATCCCATCCACCACCACCCGCTCCGACTCGTGATATAATAGGCGTTTTTGCGATGAACATACAGGTATGAACATAGTCAAATGACAGAAACTACAATATTTCTACTAGTTTTACTCACGTCTTTCATTAACCCTTTCACGCACATATGACGCAGAGGTTGCCAGATTAGCAATAAGAAATAGAGTTCTCTCACTCTTATAACTACCTCTCCAAAATTAGTTTTCTGCTCACAGCTAACTCAAAGACAACTCCAGAGGTTGAAGTAACTAAAATAAAGGTTTCTAAATACCCCTGATGCTAACAAAGGCTTTAAAGTATCCCCAATAGGCTCAAAATCGCGTCATATGTCGGAGAGGGTTAATATAACTTTTACTTCCATATTTCACAGGAGACCCAGTGGAGAGGGGGGAGCTCGAGATGGATAATAGGAAAGAATCAACATTATAAGCTTCTGTGGAAGAGAAATAAGAGTTGCACAGGAGCAGTGAGTGTCCTAGTAGCAGAGAAGTGGGTGGACTGTATAATTGAAGTCAAAAAGTTTAATGAAAGAATGATTATGATCAGATTGAAAGTTGGTGCGAGAATCTTGAATATTATATTGGCAGGTTTAGGTAGAGCGGTAAAAGAATAGTTCTGTGATGAACATAAATGTGTAGTTGCTGGTTGCATAGATGGGGAGGTAGTAATTGTGGGAGGGGACTTGAACGGGCATGTTGGGGCATCTGCTGACGGAAAAAAGGGTGTGCACGGGGGACAGGGGTGCGACCGTAGGAACCTGGAGGGATATGCCACAGGGATGGTGGTTTGCAACACCATGTTCAGAAAGAGAAAGATCCATCTGGTATTTTTGGAATCAGGTGACCCAGTGAAAATGAGTGTTCATCAAGGCTTACACCGGATGGCCGCCTGAGCTGCTGGAGCTATTACAGGGCTATAAAAACACTTAAAACGGCGCTAGAGAAAATTAAGTTGTCAGTCCGCAACACACAGAACAACACACACTCATAGTCAGTCAATCAACTGACTCGTGCTTTACTCACGGTCGAAAGCAATCGATCGATGACTTTCTGCAGTGCAAATCGATGCATGAAAGCAGTGGAAAGTTACCGAAGAATGGTTACAATGGTGAAATAAATCAATAGGCCTAATCATATACAGTTGACCCCAAAAGAAATTTTGGTTTAACGAAGATCACAAATTACTACCATTTGCTCACTTAACAAACACCAAAAACGCCACTCAAGTGATTTTCGCACACAATGTATTTCCCCATTTTAGGGAAATTAACATTTAATTGAAGAACACATAAGTACTGCAGATTTAATTGCTAATCAGAACCTTTTTCCATAAGTTTGTCATGTACTATATATGTTATAGCATCATTAAACCCTCTCACCACGGAAGGGCTCTTGAACGCCCATAAAAAAGCATATAACAGGTACCCGGAAGGGCTCTTGAATGCCCAGTGGATGAAAGCCTGTGAGCTTCGTGTGCGAGGCGTCGGTCCGACGCATGTAAACAACAACCGGCTGGACCGACGCCCCGCATCTCCGGCCACAAGAAGGAGAGCGTCGCTTGTTCGTGTGTGCCTGTATGTTGTTGTTAAGTATCGAAAAGTAGTGTAAAGTGGCTGTTTTGGCCATAAAGTTATCTCCAATGAAATCATCATCACAACTCAACCTGTTGACTTAGAGAGCTCTACTTAATGCCATTCTACAGGTAAATAACACAGCTACGCTTGGGGATGCGCGGGAATGCGGGAAGCAGTCTGATTAACAAATATACGGTAGCCTAGCCTAGACGTTTTTCGGCCAAAACACCCGGGTTTCGAGAAATATATATATAATACATAGCCGGGGCTGGAGGGTTAATTCATGGTTGTGAAAAAAGACTTCAATTGGTTAGCCTAACCTAAATATCATTTTACCTACGAATTGTTCGCCCGCTCACACTATCCACAGTGGCATTCGTGGTTCAACTTTTTTTTCCAAGATATTCCTGAACCTTTTTCCATAAGTTTGTCATTTATAAGCTTATGGTATTATCAACTCATTATTTCAAAAGACTTAATTTGCTTTGCCTAACCTAACTGTCATTTCGCCTACAAGTCTGTTCTTGGATTTGTAGTATCATTTTTTTTTATGCCCCACGTGCCTTCTGCGTGTCGTAAGAGGTTGGGTCGGTGGGCTTGCGACCCCCACCCGGAAAAAATACCTAAGCAAAGAAAAACGAACGAACAGCCTCGGATGAAGACGGAACCTATGTTGACGAACCACGACCGACTAAGGACATTCCTTCGGACATTCTGAGAATGGCTATATGGCATGTTAGTGGCATGAATGATGGCACAAAAGAGAGAGAGGTTCTGGAAGTGCTAGTGAATGCCAGGCTGGATGTATGTGGAATAACAGAGACCAAATGGAAAGGTTCAGATGTGAGAGAGTGGGAGTGTGGAATGGGTGTGTGTGCTGGAGTGAGTGAAGGAACAGCGAGAGAAGGTGCGTGTTTGTTTGTAAGTAACAAATGGAAGGAATGTGTAAGAGAGTATGGGTCTGTGGGTTCAAGGATTGTGTGGGTGAGAATGAAAGTAGGAATACAAACGTGGGTGATTGTGTGTGTGTATGCCCCGACAGAGGATAAACTTGAAAGAAAGAAAGAGGAGTTCTGGATGAATGTGGAGGCGTGCCTGGAAAAGTTTGACAAGAACGAAAGAATATTTCTGATTGGAGATATGAATGGTAAGGTGGGTGATAGGAAAGTTGAGAGAGTGGTGGGAGGGTGGGGGATACCATCAGAGGTGAATGGGAATGGTAGTGCACTTGTGGACGTATGTGTGGGGATGAGGCTGTGGATAGCCAACACCTTCTTCCGACACAGAATGATCCACAGGTACTCGTGGAAACGGGTGTGGACGATGGAGGATGAGACAGTGGTGGAACGAAAGTCATTGATTGATTATGTATGTGTGGATGAACGAATGAAGAAATCTGTGATGGATGCTAGGGTGTATAGGGGTATTGGAGGGGGTCTGTCTGACCATTATGTAGTGGTAGCTAAGGTTAGGATACAAAAGAAGTGGGTGAAGAGAGCTGGAGGGAGGCGAGAGAAGGGTGGAATGGTGAGGAGGGTGGAGAGGTTGCAGGAGGAGGAAGTCAGGGAGGAGTACAGGAGAGCAGTGGTAAGAAGACTAGGTGGGTTCGACCTGGAAGTTATGGAGGAAGTGGAGGAGATGAGCAAGGTGTTTAAGGATGAGATCTGTGCAGCATGTGAGGAGGTGTGTGGAGTGAGAAGAATAGGGAGGGGAGTGAAAGGTACAGCATGGTGGACAGAAGAGGTAAGAATAGCTGTGGAAGAAAAGAAGAAAGCATATAGAGAGTGGTTGGGTAGTAGAGGGAATGAAGATTTCGAGAGACAGAAACGAGTGAGGTACGTGGAGAGTAAGAGGGTGGTGAAGAGAGTAGTGAAGGAAAGTAAGAGAAGAGTAGATGAGGAATTTGGAAGGAATCTGAGTGTAAAATGGAGGGAGAGTAAGAAACTGTTCTGGAAAGAAGTCAAGAAAGTTAGGGAAGGTAGCAAGGGAAACATTAAGGGTGTGAAAGATAAGAATGGGAGAATGCTAGCCGACAAGCAAGAGAGAGTCGAAAGATGGAGGGAGTACTTCAATGAGTTGCTAAATGTAAGGAATGAAGAGCCAGCAAACATAGCTGGATATGGTATGGGAGGGAGAAGAAGAGAAGTAGTGGAGGAGGAGGTGGGGATCAGGAGATCAGAAGTGTGGGAAGCCATGAAAAGAGTGAAATTGGGGAAAGCACCAGGAACAGATGGAGTGTGTGGGGAAATGTTGAGGTATGGTGGTGAGATAGTGATCGAATCATTCGAATGGATATGGAAAATGTGCAAACTAGCATGGGAGAAGGGGAGTGCACCCGATGACTGGAAGACTGGCATAATAGTCCCCCTATATAAGGGGAAAGAGGAGTGTGTGGTAACCACCGAGGAATATGTCTTTTAAGCGTAGTAGGGAAGGTATACAGTAGGGTAGTGATTGAAAGAGTGAGAACGGAGAAATGGATAGGCGACGAGCAGGGAGGTTTTAGGAAGGGAAGAGGATGTGTAGATCAGATTTTTACCCTGAATTGTGTTGTGGAGAAATATCTGGAGAAGCAACAAAAGGTGTATGTTGTCTTTATGGACATGGAGAAGGCCTATGACAGAGTGGATAGAGAAGGTTTGTGGAAAGTACTTAGAATATACGGAGTAGAGGGCAAGTTGCTGAAAGCAGTGAAGAGCATGTATGAGGGTGCAAAGGCGACAGTACGTGTGGAGAGTGAGCAGAGCGAGTTCTTTGACCTGAATGTCGGTTTGAAACAGGGGTGTGTGATGTCCCCGTGGTTGTTTACTGTATATATGGATGGAGTCATGAAAGAAATACTATCAAGAGCAGTGGATGTTGGTGTATCGCTGACAAGGGAGGGAATTGAGTGGAAGCCAGCTATACTGCTGTTTGCGGATGATACAGTTCTGGTGAGTGATAATGAATGGGAGTTGCAGGGTCTGGTAAATGAGTTTGGAACAGTGTGCGAAAAACGGAATTTGAAGGTAAATGCGGGGAAGAGCAAGGTTATGATATTCGAAAGGGGTGAAGTCACAGAGTGTGAGGTGAAGCTAAACGGTCAGGCTATGGAGATAGTCAACTCTTTTAAGTATCTGGGCAGTGTGTTGAGTAAAGATGGGACTATGGATGAAGAAGTGCGGGAGAGGGTACAACAGGGGAAGAGGGTTGTAGGAATGCTGAAAGCAGTAACAAGAAATAGGGTGGTCAGTATGGAAGTGAAGAAGTCCTTGCATGACAGTGTGGTAATCCCGACACTGACTTACGGAAGCGAAGCATGGACGTTGGTTGAGAGACTCAGACCAAAAGTGAGAGCAGTGGAAATTAATTACTTGAGAAGTGCGTGCGGAGTTACATGGAGGGATAGACAGACTAATGAGGAAGTAAGAAGGAGGTGTGGTGTGGAGGTAGATGTGCTGGAAAGTGTGAAAAGGAATAACTTGAGATGGTTCGGCCATATGGAACGTATGGAAAGCGAGAGAATGACTAAGAGGGTGTACGAGAGCGAGGTGGAGGGACAGAGAGGGAGAGGTAGACCGAAAGAGAGGTGGAAGGATGGAGTGAGGAACTATATGAATGAAGGCGGTGCTGGTTGGGGGTATGGGCGTCGACTGACTGGGGACAGAGGTGCATAGGGGCGGTTCGTTCGTGACCACCCCTTTGGGGATCACGGCGTCAGGCAATATAGATAGATAGATTTTTTTTTCCAAGATCTGCCGATCTATATACAGGTATCTACCTAATTGTATTTACCTAATTGTAGTTTACAGGAGTTGAGCTAAGCTCGTGTTGTCCCGTCTCTCAGTCTACTTTCATCCAATTTTTTCTTGAAAATATGTGTGTTCCTTGCCCCTACCACCTCCTCCTCCAGCCTATTCCATTTGTCAATACATCTATAGGGGAAGCTAAACTTCCTGATATCGTTCTTGCAGGTAGGTCTTTTTACTTTGTAGCTGTGGCCTCTAGTTATTCCTGTATCCATAATTAATATATCCTCCCTATCCCGCCTCTCCAGCCCTCGGGTGCATTTGTACATCATTATCATGTCTCCCCTCTCTCTCCTCTCTTTTAGACTCGGTAGATTTAATTTGTCTATTACCGGACGCAGTGATCACCAAAGGGGTGGCCACGAACGAAACGCCCCCATGCACCTCTGTCCCCAGTCAGTCGACACCCCTCCTCCCATCTAGCACCGCTTTCACGTATATACTTCTTAACTCCACCCTTCCACCTCTCTCTTGGTTTATTTCTGTCCTTCCACCTCGCTCTCGTACACTCTCTTGGTCATTCTCCCGCTTCCCATACGTTCCACATAGCCGAACCATCTCAAGGTGTTCCTTTTCACACTTTCCAGCACATCTACATCAACACCACACCGCTCTCGTACTTCCTCATTCATCTGTCAATCCCTCCATATAACTCCGCACGCACTTCTCAAGTAACTCATCTCCACCCCTCTCACTCTTGGTTTGTGTCTCTCCAACAATGACCATGCTTCACTCCTGTAAGTCAATGTCGGGATTACCACACTGTCATACAAGGACTTCTTTACTTCCATGCTGACCACCCTATTTCTTGTTACTGCTTCAGCGTTCCTACAACCCTCTGTTGCACCCTCTCCCGAACTTCTTCATCCATACTCTAAGCTTTACTCAACACACTGCCCAAATACTTAAATGAGCTGACATTCTCCATAGCCTGACCGTTCAACCTTACCTCACACTCTGGGGCTGCATCCCTTTCAAATACCATAACCATACTCTTCCCCACATTTACTTTCAGATTACCTTATACAGTATATGCCGATATAATTGTCAATCTAGAAGTCTCATCATAGAGCAGAATTTGTGTTGTTAGATGTAAATAATTGCCGCTAGATCGAGGTAAAACCCTCTAGGTCTAGGAAAAAAAGTAGCAAAATTTACAACACTTCTGCTGTTTCCATACGATCCCATTATACTGTACTTGGTTTATATGTTATTTATGTGTTTTATTGGCCAGTTGGATGTTCTATTGTATACAGTGTGTAGCTATAGATTAATTAAGGGGTTAGGGAGTCATAAAATACACAAATATTGACTCGGTTTGGGCAAAAAGGTCGGCAATATAGATGGATAGGGGTACAATTCAGGATCCTGGAACCAAACTAATTACAGTAATCCCATTAAACCATAATTTCGCGCAACATAGTTTTGCATTGCGTTATAGAGAATGAACGGAGTGAGTTCTTTGATCTGAATGTTGGGTTAAAGCAAGGGTGTGGTTGTTCAATATACTGTACAGTACTGTACTGTATATATATGGATGGAGTCATGAAAGAAATACAAGGAAGAGCAGTGGATGTTGGTGTACCGAGCATGGGGGCGATTCATTCATGACCACCACTTTGGAGATCACGGCATCAAGTAATAGATAGAAAATGCTTGATCAAGTCACGAATGTCTGTAAAATAGTCTTTGAAGGTATGATTAGGGAAAGCATCTCTATCGATGATATTCAGTTCGGTTTTATGTCAGGACGTGGTACAATCAATGCTATTTTCATATCTATAGTATCTATCTATTATAGAGTTCGCCACCTGCAATTGGTGTCGATGAGTGCACCACCCTTCGGTATTTTGCATAACATTCACTGCCCTAGACAGGTTTCTTACCAAAGTTGACGAGTTCCATCCACACAGATTTTTATAAGGTTATCTCTCCTAGATGGGTTGCCGACCAAGGGGGCATTTTCAGGCCCCTATAATTTTCCCTATCAAACAAGTCCCCCTTACCCCTTATATATGTTTACTGTTACACTTTTATGCCATTCATCTGGGATTCTGTCCTCTCTGATGGAGTTCATTAGCTCAGTGACCAATCTCACTCCTATGTAACCTAAGGCATTTATCATCTCAGCGACAATGCCAAAGCACATTGCAGCTTTTCCATCCTTCAATTTATTTATTGCACTGCGTACAACAGCTGGTGCTATCAGGGGGAGGGGGGGGGGGGGGGAGGTATTGGGTTTTTGTTACTAAGCTGCTCTCTATTCCTAATTTCCACTCAAACTCCATGATGAGTAATCATTCATAGTGTACTTTCCAAGCATCTCTGATTTCTTTGTCATCGTAAACAATGATCTCATTATCATCCCTGACACACTGTTCTCCTACCACATATCTATTGTCATTCTTAACTTGCCTTGCTAAGTGGAAGATCCCATTGGGATTTTCTATGTCACTCACTTGGTCTATGACCATGTCCTGTATGATTTTCTTTGCCTTGTACAGTACAGTATATCTCTTTTCTTGCAATTCGCTTAGCCGCCAGACATTCCTCTTTGCTGCCTCCTTCATTACATGCTTTAAAACAACTTTTCTCCTTTATTGCATTTTCAACCTCATCATGCCACCACCAGGAAAGCTTATGCCTGGGGGGACCCTTTGTTTTGCCACAGACTTTATCAGTGGTAGCAAGAAGGCTATGTTCAAGGAAGTTCCATTGGCTGTTTACATCATTTGGCTTAGCGCCCCTATTCCTAACCATTTTCTCCAGTTGGCTGCAAAACCTATCCTTGTATTTATATTTATTCAACAACCATACTTTCCTTTTTGGCATGTATACCTTCTTGTGCACAGGATCTCGCCTTAAGCTCAAGTCGCAGACTAGGAACTTATGTTGGTAGATACATTCTTCACTTGGGATGACCTTCACATCCCGAACAAACTTACAGTCTTCCCTGTTCACCAAAAAGTAACCAAGGATAAATAATTTATTTAATCAATAATAATCCATAATCAATAATCAATAGTTGAACGAGAATAAACAAGCTGAAGCCCTAGCTGCCTCACCGGCGGTCGAACAAGTCTAATCACGAGACCTAAATCCCACTTTTTACTTTTCACCTCAAACAATAACCATTTGGTAAACTATGTTCTAGTTTTCACCTATCGCAGGATAACAGCAAGTGTTGTCTCCTGATATATACAGTATGTTACCTAGGTTAGGCCACTTATTTGTGGAGATACGAGTATCCGAAAATGACAAAAATATCCTGAGGCTCCCGATACTACCACAAACACGGCAAAACTTACCCTAGTATTTTCACCATGAAAACTGAACCACTTGGTGTAGAGAGTTCTAGTTTTCACATATAGCAAGACAACAGTGAGTGCTGTCTCTCCTGATATAGCCTATATATAATCTAAGTTAACCATTTCTTCGCAGAGTAATGAATACGACAAAATCACAAAATTGACGGTAAATGCCTGGTTCTCAAGCCTGTGTAAGTTCATACCCCGAGGGATGAGGGTTAATTAAGAGTGAATATAGATCAAACAAAGGTCATGATCAACGGAGTAGGGCGCGAAACTATGGAAAGAGGTGGAGACTTCCAGTGTGCAGTTTGCGGGAAGGGGTGCGAAGTACTGTAACTCTATTCAATGTTCAGTCTGTAATAACTGGGTGCACAAGAGGTGTAGTGGGGTGAGAGGACCTTTGACGAGGAGCACAGACTTTGAATGTGCAGTGTGCAAGGGAGAACTTGTGTTGAATGACTCGCCTGATAGTATCGATCTTGCCAGTGTAACGCTAGAGTGAACAAATTTGCTACTTGGCTTATACAGTATCTGCCGGAGGTGGGGTTGAAGCTGCCTCCAATGCCAGAGTCAAAAGCAGCTGGGTGAAGTTCAGAAAATTTTTGCCTCTCTTGACCATAAGAGGTCTCCCATTTCACCTTAAAGGGAAGGTGTATGCCTCATTTATTAGGAGTGTAATGACATATACCTCAGACTGAGAAACGTGGCCGGTTAAAGTGGAAGATATTTATAGAATGGAACGGGATGAGAAGAGAATGGTGAGATGGATATGTGCGGTACACCCCAGGGAAGGGGTATCAAGTGAGGAACTAAGAAGGCATCTGGGCATTAGAAGTATCAGCGAGATGATGCATACGAATAGGTTAAGTTGGTTTGGACACGTGGAGAGAATGGATTATCAAAACTGGGTGAAGAAATGCTGAACTATCAACGTGGGGATACACCTAGAACGACAAGGGGTCAGGTACTTTGGTCCGATCTCAACATAAGGAACCTGACGATAGAGGCAGTCCAGAATAGTGCCGCCTGGAGTGCTGCAATTTAAGATGTAAGACTGCAACCATACTTTCTGTGAACGAAGCGGTATTTAAACTTGTATGTATGTATGTAATTCAATCCATCCATTTAATGCTTTGTATTACAAACTGTGAGGTTGATAGTTCGAGTCTCAGGCTGGCCAGTGTGTATTATTGGTGGACGCCAGTGCTGTTGGTGAACGGCGCAGTCTAGCAATCTGTGGCAACTACTCACTGCCTCTCTCCCTCCCTGCCCACCCCGAACCAACATCCAGAAGCACATCCATACTCATATCTCTCACCGATCCATCCACTCACTCACAGACAACACACAGCTGCATGCACGACCTCCCAAAATCCATCCTTCCGAATCCTCCCTTCCTCGCGAGGACAGAGTCCACCTGGCCAGGCTGAGATGCGGACACCATCCAGCTCTCCTGAGCTATCAGAAGAGACTGGATGACTCCATTGTCGACGCCTGCCCGGGATGTAACACAGCACCCCATACCATTAAACACATCATAGAAGACTGCATTTCACACAACCACTTACGCCAACAACACAATCTACACTCAATGAGAGCTCTGTGGGAAAGCCCGATCGTGGCCATGGCCTTTCTCAGGGACTCGGGGCTGTTCGGCCAGGCAGCTTAGGGAACAACAACAACAACAACAACTACTCACTGAAGTCCCTGATCATCAAGGCACCCATACCTAGCCTAGCTCTTGAGCAGGGAGTGCATGGTGGTAAAAAAAAAAAAAAAAAAATGCAGTCCCTTGCATTCTGCTGTATCCTCAAGATACAACACAACCATAGTATAGTGTATACTGTATACTGCATAGCTAAAGGTTGGATGCAAATATACTCCTATTATTTATAGTGATAATATAAACATACTAAATGCATGGAATATGAATGTAAGTAAGGGCAGGAATCTCACATGCTTTAATCATAATCTGCTCCCCACCCCCACCCCTTTGAGGAAATCCTGACTACACCCCTGTCACTTTAGGTTTTCTCTTAGCCCTTCGGAGATCAAACCTATATTCTATCATATTTTTTTCTATTTTTCTCACTCTTACCCTACTACTATATATTCTACTTTAACACATCCTATCAGATGATGTCTATTCTTAATTTATTGTAGCTATGTCTAAACATTTCATGTGTAACATTTTGGAGTAAGGGGTCGGGCGCAAGTTGGACTAGATATCAGTCCATCAGGCGCCTGGCCCGGGGAGACGATTAATATGAAGGGTGTGCCTGGAAGTGTGGTGGGAGGGCTTGTCGCTTTGGCTCCGCTGCATGTCTGCCTGCCGAGATCGGAACCTCTCCTGGTGGTCAGGGGCCGGGGGAGTGCTGGAGCGACCTTGGTAACCCTGGTCTCTGGGTCTTCTCCTGGGTGACCTGGATGTGTGAGAGTTTGTGTTTTTTATATGTGTTTATTTTTTGTTTTATGTTGTTTTTGTGTTTTCCCTGTTCTTGCTCTGTCTTGAGTCGGCTACCCCCAAAATGGGGATTGGGCCTGAGCATATAGATAGATAGATAGATGTCTAAACATTTCATTAGACATCAACAAGATCACTTGGGAGTCAAAGGGATCCACCTTGATATTTTTATCTAGACAACTAAACAAACATGGTCAGAGAGTCATGGTATCAAAGGAGAGGCATCAATTACTATTTATGAACAACAGAGTCCTTGACATAAAGTGCTAATCAAAGCTTCACTTATCTTGGTGAGGGATCCAGTTTCTTTTTATCATCCAGTGAAGAGAGAACTGTATATCATTTCTCAGTAATGCATTCATGCTTATCATGAAATAAACTTCTCTATTGTAATTTACATATACTTAAGCTTACCATAATAACAAGTGCCATGTAATTTCAGTATTATTAATGCATATGGTGAAATCTACATTATACTGTAGTATCATATGAATATGAAAGATGACAACTCCACAAATTTCATCTGTATGGTATGAAATGGCATGGTTATGCGTTTCCTTTAATCTATCTGTAGTTACCTATCCTCTTCTACTTGATACCAACTTTTAAAAATGTTTACAGCTGCTGCCAGTCAATGTAATATCTATCTATCGATCTATTGCCGTGATCCCCGAAGGAGTGGCCACGAATGAATCGCCCCATGCACCACCTCTGTCCCCAGTCAGTCAACGTCCCTCCTCCCATCCAGCACCGCTTTCACGCATATACTTCTTAACTCCATCCTTCCACCTCTCTCTCTCTCTGTTCTTCCACTTCACTCTCATATACTCTCTTAGTAATTCTCTCGCTTCCCATACGTTCCACATGGCTGAACCATCTCAAGGTGTTCCTTTTCACACTTTCCAGCACATCTACATCCACACCACACCGCTCTCGTACTTCCTCATTCATTTGTCTATCCCTCCATGTAACTCCACAGTCTGCACGTATTTCTCAAGTAACTCATTTCCACCCCTCACACTCTTGGTTTGTGTCTCTCCAACAACGTCCATGCTTCACTCCCATACGTCAATGTCGGGATTAGCACACTATCATGCAAGGACTTTACTTCCATACCACCCTATTTTTTGTTACTGCTTTCAACGTTCCTGCAACCATCTTCCTCTGTTGCACCCTCTCCCGCACTTCTTCCTTCATACTCCCACCTTTACTCAACACACTGCCCATATAAATACTTAAATGAGCTGACATTCTCTACAGCCTGACCATTCAACCTCACCTCACACTCTGTGACTGCACCCCTTTCAAAGACCATAACCTTACTTTTCCCCACATATCTTTTAAAGTACTGTATCCCTCATATAGAAGATAAATTATATCTTGATATTTTAAGTTTTCCAGAGCCACTAGAAAATTTCTTTCAGCCTTAGATGAAAGCTCATGATGAAAGGGCTAAATAAATCAGTAAAACATTGATCACATCCCTTACATCTTTAATTATCTATTCATTTTATTCCTTAAAACTAGTCGCCTCTAAACTCTACCAAAAGATAGAAGAAAGGCGCCTTAAGTCTCAAAGAAGGGCTTTTTGATCCATGATGTATTGTACGAGTAGTTCAGGCAGGTTATTCAACACAACCTCCCCCTTGCATACTATACATGCATAGTATGTATAGTATATAACGGTGAATGTTAAGGCTCTCAGCCTATGCCCGAGAGGAAGTAAGTTGGAATATAGAAAAACAAAAAAAACAAAAAAAACAAAAACAACAAAAATATTGATACGCTCAAAAAGTTATTCTAGTTAAGGAGTTTCCTAGGCTCAACTTCCATAGCTGATCTTTTAAAATAGCTGGTCTCTGGGTCTTCTCCTGGGTGACCTAGATGTGTGTGAATTTATATTTTGTTTTTGAGTGTTCATTGTTTTTTATTGTGTTGTCCCTATTCGGGCTCTGTCTTGAGTCCCCCCACCCCCAAAAAAAAAGAAAAAAGAAAAAAAGGAAAAGTGGGGAATGGGCCTGAGTAAATACATACATACTGTACAGTACATACATACATACATACACATACATACATACATACATACATTAAGGGATGGAAGTCTCAATAAATCCATTATACAGTACTATTCAAACAAATTACAGTACTTTTTTATTTTGGTCTTGGTACAATCGGGGGTATTAAGTGTTGTCATAGATTCCAGTGGTTTTCGCTCAAAACGTGTTATTGGTATCTATATATATATAGTTACTGGGAAAAGTGCTTATCCCTCAAAGTATTGGTCAATGTCCAAAACTTTGTGAAATATTTGACAACACTTATTAACCTCGACCGTACACTGTATTGGCATGAACATTTTTGTAAAAATTATATTCCTTTCAACTTGATAGTTAAGGGCGGGTGCCCAACCCCGAAAGAGGTTGAAATAGGGGAGCTATCCCCCCGCTAAAGGCGGCTTTCTAGGGCCTTTCCTAGCTGATGCTGAGAGGATTGGGTTCTAGTCATGTGGTGATGAGCTGGTCTATCAGAGTGAGAACTGAGCAATCTCTGCCATACCCATAGCTTACTCTGACTGTTCCTTTTACTTATATATTTTCTAGATCTTCCGTGGATTGACCTCCCAATCTACCAAGATTGGAAGCCAAAGCGTCACATTTTTCCTTTGCCCCTCAACTTTCTCTTCATAATTGCTGAGGGGCACAGGGCCCTGGGTGAGGCTTTGGTTTCCCGGGCATTTCCGCACCCTCCTCAGCTCCTCGTCATGGAGAGGCTTCGGTCACCCAGGCTTTATTGTGGTCGGCAGGGAGGATTCTGTGGGGGCGCTCTGTTATGGCCTTGGCCTTGCTTGGGGCCTTGGGGCTGTTTGGCCAGGCAGCTTGAGGAACAACAACAACAACAAATTTGATAGTTAACCCTATCTGGTACTGTTATATTTTAACCCCATACTATTTCAATCCATTAGTTAAGCGATTTTAAGACATTTTGCCCCATTACCTTGGTGACTATACTGGCATAGTCAGTAGAGCGTCGGCTGCTGATCAAACGGTCGGCGGATCGAGCCCGCACTGTCAAAACGTTATTCGTAGATGTCAAGCACGGGCAACTTGACCTAACAATTTGTGACAAATTCCTAATGCTTCATGGCCACCTAATATTCACGGCGTCAGGCAAAAAAAAAAAATTAATTCAAGTGATATTTGTTCTGGGTAAGTAGTAGCAAACCTGTAATTAAAAGAAATCAATATTTGGCCAGAACATTTTACTGTACTACCCAAAATATGCACATATTGAACTTGAAAGGGGGTCTGGGAGGCCTCTTCAACTTGAAAAGGGGTCTGAGGGGACTCTTTTAAACTGAAGGGGTGTGGCGAGACATTTGTTTTTAGTTTATGGGTTAAACTTAAAATAAACATCTAAAAAATTGCAAAAACAATCAAAACACTCAATATAAACTTTCAAAGCTACCCAAAGTAATCCCCTAAAATGTTGGATCATACATACAATACATACATCTATCTATTTATCTATTGATATATCTGCCAATCTATATCTATCTAACCATCCCAATCTCTTCTTCCCCCCAACACATACACACACACATGCATACACACACATACACATATACGGTCACGGTGGCCGAGCGCGCTTAGTACACTGTATTGGGAGCGCTAGCTCTGGTGTCGGGGGTTCAATCCCACGCGCCGGCAGGGGAAGTTGTCTCAAAAACTTTCCCTGGCCGTGAAGGCAAGGTCTGGATGGACCGTCTCGGGGGACCCACAAAGTCTCCTGCCCACGTCATACTCCCTCGGGGGTAAGTAGGCGCTTTTGTTAGCAGCAAGGATCAGTCTGCTGATCCCTTAGGATAAGATCTAGGTTAAGTCTGTGTATTTTCAGCCCCATTGGCTGCCGGCTTGAAATAAACCGATTATTATTATTATTATTATATACATACTGTACATAAATTCAAAGACCGAGTGTTCTACATGAAGTGCGGTTTCCGTCTAACGTCCACATGACGGCGTTCCAGGCAGCCCTGTTCAGAGCTGCCCACTTGTCAGGTTTTTAAATTCAAGATCAGCTGATGCTAAAAAAGCATGCTTACTAATTAGCCTTATTCCAACCTATCTATCTATTGTCAAGACGCCATGATCCCCAAAGGGTGGCCACGAATTAATTGCCCCCAAGCACCTCAATCCTCTGTCTGCCGACGCCCCGCCTCCCAACCAACGCCGTTTTCTCTCATATACCCGTTACCTCTCAACTCCATCCCTCCACCTCACTCTCGTACACTCTCTTAATCATTCTCTCGCTTCCCATATGTTCCACATGATTAGAGATAACATTAGCCTAATTTGTGCTCATGCTATTGAAATCTCAACAATACAGAGCACTTCACAAACAAATGTTTATATAATTATGGCCTTACTATACTAATAAATGATATGCAGAAGTACAAAAATAAACATAGATCGCTGTACGACCATGATAACACTGACAAACTTTTGTTTGAAGCTGTTCCGTTAAGGAATAAAAACCTTTTGCAGTTCATAGCTCGTCGGCATTGCCGCATTCTTATGTAAGCAAAATGAAGAAGTTTCATACCTCTGTATAAATGTAGAAAACAATTAATTATTCTTTTACTTTGATTATAATATTGATTGTGAGAATTGTCAAAGAATGAGTTACTAAAGATGAGTGAAGGATCACATTCCCAAGTAAATTTGGATGAAGCGTGAATTGCCAGACAAGGAGTGATATAATAGGCTAAATAGCCTCTAAACCGTAATCTCCAAAATGTCTTTGTATCTTTCTACTTAGTACCGCCACAGGATCCAGATGGCGATAGGTGTAATTGGAATATGGCTAAATCACTAAACTTCTTACCAGTGTCAAACCGGGAGGATTTTTTTGCAAGATCGGAATGGATGTAAGAAAGAATGTAAGAAAATTGACATGAAGTTCCATTGTTTTGGCTATTTTATCACTTTCAAACACATAAGAACTGTGAAGGATAAATTTGACTGTTTATTAAGGGAGCCCAGACGGTATTGTACTGTACAGCATAATTTACTGGTTCGGCTCAATGGTTTAAGGAGGGGTTTAGTTTGCTCTCTAAACCTCTATCAAGCTTAAAAAAAAAAAATAGAACCCCCTTCAATATTTCAGTAGAAAAATGTCCCGGCCGAAGGCCGATTCCTCCTAAAATACAGGCTCGCTTTCGCTCGCCAGGGAAAAATTGACACCTAAATGGCACGCAAGGTCTCGATATTAGCAAAGAAATGGGACAAAAGGTCTAAAAAAAATGCCAAACTAATGGGTGGATTGTCTTAAAATCTCATAACTAATGGGGCTAAACACGAGGGAGAAGGAGGTCCCGAAAAAGCCGGTGACCCTCCTTAACCCATAAAGAGCAGCGCCCGGCTATAGCCGGGCGCCAATTTGCAGCAAGTTACAAACATTATTAAGGCTTTTAAAGGGTTAAAATCAAGTGAAAATGGCCAGGAGCGCAGCGGGCCACACGTCCGACTCCCAGGGCCTACCGCCGCCCACTGACTCACCCTCCATGTGTTCTCGAGAGGCCGGCAGTGTAGCCAGTAGTGAGCGTAGCTGGAAAAAATATGCCGCTATACGCTAAACTCCCATGTTGGTGGTACCACTGCCTGAGAACGACGAGTGCTACGTAGCTCGTTCTGGTCTCATTTTGAAGCTTTTAGCGCCTAGTTTTTTGCTAAATACATCATTTTCTTTTCATGCAGATACTTCATTTATCATTCAAGAGGGCCTGAATATGCCCAAAATAGCCCAAAACCCCCCGCTCGTGAGGTGTTAAGTAATACGATGAGAAAACAGGGATTACGCCTCTCCTTTGACACCCTGCTTCTTACTGTGATCATGGGTGGAGGTGGGCCGAGGATGCTGGAGTCTGAGAAGGAGCGGTGTAGGAACTTACGCATGACTACACAGTTCGCGGATCACTATACAGTACAGTATGTGGATAAAGAAGGTTTGTTTTTTTGTTTTTTGTTTTTTCTCTGTGAGTGAGGGAGACAAAAGGCAGAACTGCCTGTAATGAGTGCCTCTCCCAGAGTTGAAAGAGTGACAGGGCCAAAATCAAGGGACGTTTGAGCCAAAATGCCTGGACACACAATACACTATAGTACCGGTACACTACGAACACTAATAATTGTAATCGGAATACCAGTTGTCTACTTTTGCTACCATAGACAGCTCCTTAGTCACAAACACTGTGCACTTAATATATCAGCCTTGTGCTTTTGCCACCTAACATATTAAGGGAGCCCACCTCAATTTTTTTCTCTTTCTCTCCCTCTCTCTTTGGCTTGTATCCATTCGGCCCTATTCAGCCTACTATATTAAGACGTTTACCTCCATCCAGGTGGCAATATTTTCCTGGTGAGCGGTAGCGAGCCAGCATATACTGTATATGTTTTTGTTTTGAGAGCTAGCTAGATTTGTACATTTTTCGATAGAAAAATTTCTCTGGCGAAGCCGGATTTCTCCATACAATGCTGGCTCGCGATATATCGACACCTGGATGGGGATAAATGTCTTAAAACAGTTGACTGAATGGGGCCGAATGGATACAAGCCAAAGAAAGAGAGAAAAGGAGATAGAGAAAAAAAGCAGGTGACCCCCCTTAACACTACAGGTACACTACTGTGTCTTAACCACTGCAGTATGATGACACTTTTTAATTCAGGGTTACATTACACCATTTTATTGAGCTCAGAAATTATCTATAGTAATCAAAGGAATTAAAAAAAATCTCAATGATCCTTTTGACTAACAGGTCCTTCCTAAACTGTATGAAAATATCCAACAATAGCCAGAATATAATTAAAGTGTCATCATAGTAGTGAATGGGTTAAATATTAGAGTCCTGTACCGCTACTACAACTTGCATCAGCAGAACAACACACTCTGTCTGCTAGTATAACACAGGAGTAAACTGGAAGTGTCCGAGTAAAAGACGTAATATATATCTACTACAGGAAGCCTTTATCTCTCTCTCTCTCACACTCTCTCACTTCTCTTTTATCACTACTGTACCTTCCTCTGTCAAACTCACTACTGTATGCATTTCACATGCCACTAGTGTACCCTTGATATACTGTAGGTTCCAAAATTTACAAATGTAAACCTAATATTATTGATTATTAAGTATAGTAAAGAATAGTACAGTACTATCCTTACAAGAAGCATTATAAGAGACATGCATGGAATGATAATATACAGTACTGTAAATATCCTACTACTGAAAAGACTAAACATCTAATACAGTATACTGTATACACTGCATAATAAACAAAATACGGTAAGAGTAACTGGAGCTATAGCCCTTGAGACTAAGATTGTAATACCTCACTCGATAACCGCGTCCCTGAGGTTAACCCCACATATCCTTCTCACCAGGGAAAACATTTCTATCAATGATATGCAATTCGCTTTTATGCCTGGACGTGGTGCATCGATGTTATCTTCATAGCCAGGCAGCTGCAGGAAAGATATTTACTTGAAGATACGGATCAATATTCTGTACTTTGTGTTTTTAGACCTGGAGAAGGCCTTTGATAGGGTGCCCAGGGGTATTGTGCAGCAGGATATGAGAAAACTTTGCGCAGAGGAGTGGCTGGTGAGTGTGATAATAAAGATGTTGTTGTTGTTGTTGTTCCCCAGGCTGTTTGGCCGAGCAGTCCCAAGGTCCCAAGCAAGCCCAAGGCCATTACCAAGTGCCCCCACAGAACCCTCCCAGATTTACCACTAAGAAAGCCCAGGTGACCGAAGCCGCTCCCAGGCGAGGGAATGAGGAGGATGTGGAAATGCCTGAGACACCAAAGCCCCACCCAGGGCCCTGTGCCCCTTAACAATTATGAAGGGAAAGTTTAGGGGTAAAGGAAAAATGTAACACTTTGGCTCCCAGTCTCTAGGTTGGCAGTAGAGAGGTCAATCCACAGTAGAGACTTGAGATCTAGAAAATATATAAGCGAAAGGAACAGTCAGAGTAAGCTATGGGTATGGCTGGCAGAGATTGCTCAACTCTCACTCTGATAGGCCAGCCTATCACCAAATGACTAAAACCCAATCCTCTCAGCATCAGCTAGGAAGGCACTAGAATGACGCTTTCGGCGAGGGGAGAGCTCCCCTTTTTCAACCTCGGGGTTGGGCACCCGCCTTAATGAAGATGTATGAGGACTCATCAATGGCAGTGAGTGTGAAAGGTGTACTGAGCGAGGAGTTTACAGTTTGCCTTGAGTCCACCAGGTTTCTGTGTCAAGCCCACTCCTCTTTGTTACAGATCTAGAGGCACTGTCTGGAGATTTGAGAACTGGGCTCACTTGGGAAATGCTATACGCAGATGACCTAGTTCTTATCGCAGAAAATGTGCAGGATGCCAAGGCCAGGTTCAAAAGTTGGAAAGAGGGGATGGCAATACTGTACATACATACAAGTTTAAAGAGCAGTTCGTCCACAGAGAATTTGGTTACAGTCTCACGTCCTAAATGGCGGCATTTCAGGCGACCCTGTCATGGGCTGCCTCTGAGGTCAAGTTCTTTATTTTGAGTTCGGACCGAAGTACCTGATCTAACATCTTTCTAGGTCTACCCCTACGTGCAGCTCCCCCCCACGTTCACAGTCCGGCATTTCTTAACCCAGTTCTGATCTCTCCACGTGTCCAAACCATCCAAGTCGGCTCGAGCGCATCGCTTCACTGATACTCCTATTGCCCAGATGCCTTCTTCATTCCTCACTCGATACCCCGTCCCTACAGTACACTGCCGAAATCAACACCAACAGGCAGGTCACTCAACACAAGTTCTCCCTTGCACACTGCACATTCAAAGTCTATGATTCTCATCAAAGGTCCTCTCGCCCCACTATATCTCTTGTGTACCCATTCACTACAGACACAACATTGAATTCAGTTACTTCCCACCCCCTTCCCACATACTGCGCATGGAAATTCACCGATGGCAAGTAAAGGTTAAATTAATAGTTAATATAAATATAACCAAGGTTCTGCACAGTAGATTAGGGCGTGGAAATGTAGACAAAGAGGTGCTTACTCGTGTGACAGGGCGTGGTTCAGATAATTTTGAGGGGTCGTTTGGGAAAGGACGGGACTCTGAGGTTGGGTTGTGAGACATAATTTTAATACATTGTTGGTGTATTGGAAAGAAGTGTGAAGTGAAGTCTGTGTAGGTGAGACACAAACAAATTCAGTAATGGAAGCCAGATAAATTAAACAGGAATTCCAGCAACTCCTTATCACATGAATGAAGCCTCCCCTGGGTACTACCCTGTTCGATTGGTGGCTACAATCTCCCCCAGGAGGTGCTATCAGCAGCATATCAGGTGCTACCATTCACATTGCAAATGCGACACTGGTCTACTGTACCTCTGATGTCGGACATAGCAGAGAGAGGTTGGGAGATCATGGGGATGAGTGTCAAATAACAACCTGCCCAGTAGTGGATCGAACCTGTGCCTCACATTTATGTCTATGGAACACCACTATCTCATTTGCCAGCATGGTAAACCCTATCCACTCATATGCTGATGATTCTACCTTACATTATAGTATTCAGCTAGTTTTCTTTAACGTTATTGCTATAATTTCAGAACTATTCTTGCTTTCATAATTAGTGTTAACACTCCAGCCCCGGCTATTGTATTCTATAATTTGCCAAAAACCCGGGGGTTTTGGCCGAAAAATGTCTACGCCTAGGCTACCGTATGTTTGTTATTTTGACTGCTTCCGCATTCCTGCGCATCCTCAAGCGTAGATGTGTTTCGTACCTGTAGAATGGCGTTAAGTAGAGCTCTCTAAGTCAACTGGTTCAGTTGTGATGATGATTTCATTGGAGATAACTTTGTGGCAAAAACAGCCACTTTACACTACTTTTCGATACTTAACAATAACATACAGGCACACACGAACAAGCGACGCACTCCTTCTTGTGGTCGGAGATGCGCGCCGTCGGTCCAGCCGGCTGTTGTTTACATGCGTCGGACAGACACCTCGCACACCAAGCTTACAGGCTTTCAAGCTGCCGGAGCCTCAGAGCCCTACCGGGTAGCGCGGGGTGTGTTTTTTATGGAGGCCTCAGAGCCCAACCGGGTCTGGAGGGTTAAAGTACAAACAAATTTATTGGCATCATCTTGTATATTATTAGGCCAGACCTATGAGAGTTCCGTATGGAGCTCAGTGGTCTGGTTAATCTGCTCTACATAACTAACTAACTAACTCCCGTAATTGGGTATTTAACCCTCGGAATCCGGGAGGCCTCATATGAGGCAAATATAAAAATTGGCAGGAATCCGGGAGGCCTTATATTGGGCAAAATGTGCGGCTAAAATCATCATAACACGGCAACCACGCTTCGTAGCGATGTCATCTCAATGGCATTCTACAGACAACAAAAAGTTCTCCAATTTGCAAAATAATTGACTGCTCTAGGTTGTTGTTGTTCCCCAAGCAGCCTGGCCGAACAGCCCCAAGGCTCCGAGCACGGCCAAGGCCATAACCGAGCGCCCCCACAGAACCCTCCCTGCCGACCACAATAAAGCCTGGGTGACCGAAGCCACTCCATGGCGGGGAGCTGAGGAAGGTGCGGAAACACCCGGGAAACCAAAGCCCCACCCCCTCAACTGCTCTAGGTGGTCTCAATCAGTAGATAATGAATTAAGAAGTTTGCCTGTACCAAAAGGGCCCCGGACACAGCGATCGGGATCATATGAGGCCCCCCGGATTTCGTGGGTTAATGATTTTTTTTTAATTTCTGTAAAAATGGGGTGAATTCAGTCTGGATGAAAATGAATAACAAAAATCATATTACAGTATTTAATCTAACTTTAGCTACAATCTGTCAGATTCGGATATTGTGTGTAATTGGGTTTATAGTTGTCATTTACACAGGGTATTTTGGAGTTAAGTCACAATAATCCTTATTTTTACATTGTCAGGGTCATACTGCTACCCAGATACTGTATAGTACTATATACTATAGAGTACTGATACTATAGAGTACTGTATAGGTCAATAAATCCAGATATGTCAGAAATTGCCCCAAAGGTATTGTATCTTAAGATATGGTATAATTTATGGTCTTTACGTTTTCAGGGAGTGTGATAAGACCCTTTAAAATGTTCAAAGATGTCCGAATTGATCAAATCTATACTGGGATCACTGGCTTGTCCTATGAATTTATTTTATATCCATATCCGAATTCAAGCTAGGTTTTCTATGTGAGTGTGAGTGAGGGAGACAAAAGGCAGAACTGCCTGTATCGAGTGCTTCCCCCATAGTTGAAAGAGTGACAGAGCCAAAATCAAGGGACGTTCGAGGTGTCCGAAATTGCACCAAATTCTGGCCGAATTCGGACACCTTTATTATAGGGTAAGGTGGGGTGAATCCGCCGCGAAACGTGTTTTTTTAATAACAGCATCCAACTGAATCAGAATTCAGAATTTTTTGTTTACATAACTTTAACATTCTCGCTTTCCTGCACACGCTCATATCATTTTTATTTGAAAAAACAAAACATTAAGGTTTGTAATGGGTGGCGAAAACCGTTACTCGCGCGGCGAATTCACCCCGCCCGCCGGGGTGAATCCTCCGCGGTTATATATTATCGATGATTTAATTCTGCCACGGCGATTTTACCCCCAATTAAGTAACAATTAAGATGTTTTATTATTAGATTGATATAATCCAAGTATTTTGGTATAATTATATATTATATATTTATATAATTATAGAATTTAGAAAATTATATAATTATATATATTTATGCCTGAATTTTTTTTTTTTTTTTTTTAGTTTCCACTTAGAAATCACAGACAACCATCTTGTAACGAAATTTTTTTTTTATTGGGAGACGTAAAGTCGCCGCCACGAAAAATGTTCAAGACCGCTTACATATTTTTCAGTTTGAAATATTATGGAAAAATATTTTTCTTCGTTAAATAAATGACAACTACGCATTTTTGTGTTCTATCATCATCTACACGTACTATAAATATACCTAGAATCAATTCCATACGTATTTGGATTTATGACGAATTGTTTTAGACAAGTATCTTACGTCCGCGGCGATTCCACCCCCCGGCGGATTCACCCCACCTTACCCTACTGTATTTATAAAAAATATATGTACAGTAATGTATTTATATTTCTTTAATGCTATGACTGTATACCCCAATGTGCTGTACCAGCTACACATACAATACTTAAGATCTTACATTGTGATAAAAACAAGATTACATGCTACAGAAAAACGCAAAAATAGTCCGAATTCACCCCAGTTGACTGTACGCACTGATTTTCAGCCTATTTTTCTCAACAATGAATAGTAATATTCGCAAACACTGTGTCACATGAAACTACAACCATTCCTGCATAATATGAGACTAAATATGATATGCTTCTGAAATTTGAGGGACAGGTACAGTCATGGGAAGGAAATTTTCCACGTTTTTTTGCATACCTATTGGTTACCTTACCCTATCTGCGCATAGCAATACCCAAGGGAGCTCAGCTCTGAAATCACTAAATGGTGCCTTCAGAACAAAAACAAAGAGGAGAGGACTTAACACAGAGCCATGGTGGACTCCGACGTGAACTGTAAATTCCTAACTCGGTACTGTACACCTTTCACCCTCACTACTGTTCGTGAGTCGTAAAACATCTTCATTATCATACGCACCAGCCACTCCTCTATGCAAGTTTTTGGGTTAAACAAAAAAATAATAATAATCTATTATAATCCAATAAATCCGATTTTAATAAAAATATATTTAATATTTTTATTTTCATTAATTGAAATGTAAAACTTGCAAACTAAACAAACCAAAATTGTGACAAGGACAATATAAATGCAAAACAACTAATCAAAATTGCTAGGTTCGAATCCCTGGACTGCCACATGTATTTGTTGATTTCATTAATTGAGTTTAGGAGTTGTTGTTGTTGTTGTTGTTGTTCCCCAAGCTGCCTGGCCGAACAGCCCCAAGGCCCCGAGCAAGGCCAAGGCCATAACCGAGCGCCCCCACAGAACCCTCCCCGCCGACCACAATAAAGCCTGGGTGACCGAAGCCACTCCATGGCGGGGAGCTTGAGGAGGGTGCGGAAACGCCCGGGAAACCAAAGCCCCACCCACGGCCCTGTGCCCCTCAGCAATTATGAAGAGAAAGTTGAGGGGCAAGGGAAAAATGTGACGCTTTGGCTTCCAATCTTGGTAGATTGGGAGGTCAATCCACGTTAGAGACGCCGTCACTTGAGATCTAGAAAATATATAAGTAAAAGGAACAGTCAGAGTAAGCTATGGGTATGGCAGAGATCGCTCAGTTCTCACTCTGATAGACCAGCCCATCACCAATGAGTTTAGGAGTAAAGTCGGTTGGTGGAGGTAACATAATAATTCATTCAGGTTCAGGGGTAGTTTATAGAGAGGCCTTCCTTAGGGTTAAGGCCCCATTAATTACTCCTTCCTTTCATCTATCCATAGCCTATGATAGCGCAGTTAGAAAGTGTGTACATGCTTAGATTGATATGCAGGATTCGAAACTGCATAATAAATCGTAGGCTTGTCCACCATTCTTTAACCTAAGACGTGCGCATGGGGGGTATGAGACGCCTGTGCGCACATATTTGAGCTGTTCCCATCACTAACATCGTTATTTTACCATAAATAGCATTAATACTTATCCATATGCGCCTATTTTAGGTTGATTGTAAAGGTATTAACCTGTTACCGCAATAAAACAAGTGGAAACAGCGTTTGGATGGTCAAAATCGGCGATACAGGCCGGGAGTTACATAATGTATGGCTGAGGCAACCTCCCTCCCCTCCCCTTGTCTGAAGAGACACTGTTACGCAATAGTCTCTCTCTCAATCTTTCCCACGCTTGGTAACAGTGATGACAACGCCCTGCTACCAACTCGCTAATGATAGCACGAAAATAGACCACAGAATAAGGGAATAACAGGGAAAATAGGTGATAACTGAAGGAGGGGAGGAAAGTGGGGAAGGAGATGTGGAGGAGTGATATTTGGCATGGCCCAGGGGCAAAAAAAAAAAAAAAAAAAAAAAAAAAAAAAAAAAAAAAAAAAATTGGGGGTATTTTAAATGGATTTTTTTAGGCCCAGGATCTTAAGAGTCTTCCCGCAGTCGCCCGGGGAAACTCTTAAGAGTCTTCCCGCACTTGCCGGGTTAACTGTCTTCGTAGCGCAATGGATAAATGCACTGAATTTCGGTGTGAGCATCCTAGGTTCAAATCCCTGGACTATCTATCTATCTATCTATATGCTCAGGCCCAATCCCCATTTTGGGGGTAGCCGACTCAAGACAGAGCAAGAACAGGGAAAACACAAAAACAACATAAAACAAAAAATAAACACAGATAAAAAACACAAACTCTCACACATCCAGGTCACCCAGGAGAAGACCCAGAGACCAGGGTTACCAAGGTCGCTCCAGCACTCCCCCGGCCCCTGACCACCAGGAGAGGTTCCGATCTCGGCAGGCAGACATGCAGCGGAGCCAAAGCCACAAGCCCTCCCACCACACTTCCAGGCACACCCTTCATATTAATCGTCTCCCCGGGCCAGGCGCCTGATGGACTATTATCTAGTCCAACTTGCGCCCGACCCCTTACTCCAAATGACCACGTGTTCACTCAACTATTCACAAGCATTCTCCATTCACTCCTGTCCACCACCACTTCCCCTGCCTGATCTATAGTCATTCCTCTATCATCCAAAGCCTTTCTTACACAGTCTCTCCATCTCAATGGGGGTCTTCCTGCCCTTCTATCTCCCCTTGTACCTGACTCACATATTCTCTTTGTAAGCCTTTCATCTCCCATTCGTTCAACATGACCATACCAGCTCAGCACCCTTCTGTCCACTCTGGCTGACAAATGTTCCTGCTGCCCCACTCTCCTACGTATCTCTTCATTTCTCAATCTGTCTCTACGAGTAACTCCACACATACTCCTCAAGCAGCTCATCTCCATCACATCCAGCCCTCTTTTCTCCTTTTTCTTCAGAGCCCATGTCTCAGCCCCATACATCACTGTTGGCACAACAATTCCTTGATACAGTGCACTTTTTACTTTCACTCCGAGATTTCTCGTCTTCCACATACTTCCCATTGCTCCGAAAACCTTCCTTCCTTCACACACTCTCTGTTTTACCTCCACTTCCATACCTCCACTCCTGCTTATTGTTCCTCCTAGATATTTAAAACACTCTACTTGTTCCAATATTTCCCCATCCAGCCTCACATCTAGATTCACCCTATGCTCTCCCCTATTACACACCATTACTTTACTTTTATTGACGTTCACCTTCAGTTTCCTCCTTCCACAAACCACACCAAACTCTTTGACTACCCGCTGCAGTTTCTCATCAGAATCCGCCACCAATGCTGTGTCATCAGCGAACAGCAACTGATTCAACTCCCAATCCCTGGACTGCCACATGTATTTGTTGATTTCATTAATTGAGTTTAGGAGTAAAGTCGGTTGGTGGAGGTAACATAATAATGTGGAAACAACGCTTACTGAAATAAAATAACACAATCCACCACATAGGGTATACATTACTACATGAGCAAGTTAATCTGTTTCCCAAGCAAAATAATCGCACACATAACAACGCACTATCGTCACGTTCAAGGAATTGGTCAGTTTGGGAAGTCGATAATTTTCCAATAATATAATACGATCATTTTCCAACTCGGGGGTTTGGTTCTTTGTTTTTAAAGTGCTAGGTTATCCATAATGGAGTGTAGTTCACTTAAATATCAAAAGGGCCTGTTGATTTTTTACCCCCTGCATACTATTTGCCTATTCCAGTTTTCACAAGGTGGAACAGTACTGTACACTGTGTACAGTATTAGCAAAACAAAAAACCTACACCAAGCAATCAACACAAGCGCTAGTAAATTACAATACTATTTTAGTCCTGCCTACTGTATTACTGAATTTAATACAAAAATTATCTTGGTACATGGAAGTAACATTACAGTACTTTAATATCAGTACTAGCCACTAGGGTAGGCTACTACCATTAATAGTGTTTATATGGTAGGTACCATTCCAAATTATGTCATACTTTACACCAAAATATGGTACCTTTAGATTGTACAGGACATGCGCAAATGCCATAACTGAAAAATAAGTGAGTAAAGTAACAATCAGTATTATGATATGAACTGACCTTCTTGGTGCCTTCAGCCCCTTCAGGAGAAGGTCTCATATTTTCCTTATTGTCAGCAAGTCGTCTCCGGGGTGGGACAGGTGGTGGGGGTTCATCAGAGGATGGGGTGGAAGGAGACGACACAGTGGTAGCAGCAGATATTGATAGGGAGTCTCCGTCTTCTGAGAGTGATGACACTGACATCTGCTGGACAGACAGTGACTTGGGACGAGAAGCTGCGAGAGGCACCAGGGCAGTTGGAACAGCATACGAAGGTTGCACATAGGGAGACATACTTCCAGGAAGTGAAGAAACTGAACCAGATGAGCGCATTACTTGGGGAGGAGGGGGGATGCCAAGGTCTGCTGGGTCCTCATAAGGGTAAGCATATCGTTGGTCAGAGGGGGGCGGATACCTTGGATCTCCCGGTGGATGCATGTGCAGATCTCCAGGATATTTGGGATCACTACTGCCAGGATGCCGTCCATTATTGTGTGGAGGTTGTAGGGGATCATACCTCCGCTCACCATATTTTCCTTCATCCCCAGGAGGGTAACCATGCTGGGGTGGAGCTGCAGGAGGGGGAGGTCTGTAGGGTGGAGGGGCACGGTAAGGTGGGGTGGCTCTTGAGGGGAGGGGAGGGGGAGGAATTATGTTGCTCTGTGGGCTATAAGGTGGGGTAGGGTGCTGGGGGGAACCATACCCATATTGTCCCGGGCTGGCTAGGTATCCGGGGGAGCTACCAGGGCTAAGGTGGACTGGGGTACTGACTGGACTGGTATACACACTTTCTTCCAGGTGGGTGCCAACTCTATACCTACGCTTCAACACCAGATACTTCTCTCCACCCTCTTGGCTGATGTTTGCCAAGGTGTTCACATACTGCTTGAACTGATTCCTTGCACCTTCTGTAAATGAGTAAAATAATACAACTTTAGCCTCACATCCAAATTAAACCATGATAATGTTACTTACTGGTCAACTGTACTAGACTGTATCTTCTGTAGAATCTACAAAGCTACCGGTACCTTGTATTTATTAGTGGCTCTCTCCGTCAATGACTTGAGAGCCCATATGTAAGATTAATATCCGGTATTCGAGAATGGATAATAAGTCGTACGATAATAAGTCGTAGGCGTGTGCATAAACCTTTAACCGTCCTGGTGGTGTAATGGTTAGTGTTTAAAAATCTGTGTGTGATAACCCAGGTTCGAATACCGGTGGATCACATACAGTACAGTAAACTTCCGTTAATCCGAAGGGCAGCGGACCGGCCCTCGTTCGGATTAGTGGATTTTTCGGATTATCGGACTTTACCCCTATGAACCTGTGTATTAACCTGACAAGCGCGATATAGACCTAGGTGCTAGGGTAGTTATTTGTGCATTTCTAGCCCTGGATTCTGACAGAATTCGTTATATTTACAATATAAAGCATTATTTGTTTTCGGTATGCTTTTATTTTACATATATGATGTATATATGAACCTTCAAGAGTGCTAAAATAAGTGGGAAAAGCATATGGGTGGTGAAAAACGAAGATATTGGCCACCCGGTCATAATCTCAGGCGAGAGAGAGCCACAGGCAGCCCTCCCCTCTCGCTGTCTGGGAGTCAACTGAGACGAGCGGGGCGGTGTGTGCCGGTGTCTGGGTGTTGCATAACGATCTTTTATGCAACCCACTTGTGCTACATTATCGCGGGAGAGAAAAATAACCGATAAATGATGATAATAAGTGGATAAATAGGTGATAATTGAGGAGGGGGGGGGAGGGGGGAATAAGGTGGGGAAGGAGGGGAGGGGGAGGGGTGAGAAACACATGGATGAGTACTAGAGGGGAATTATCTCACCTAGACAAAATCCTTTGTTTTGATAGGCCCTTTTTTTTTTTTGGAAGGCTTTTTTTATGGTCTTGCTTCCGTGAGGCCTATCGCGTTCCCTATAGGAAGCCTTCCGTGAGGCCTATCGCGCTTGCCGGGTTAATGGCCTGACGAAAACATTGAGGCATTAGGCCACCCAAATGACACAATGGTGCACACATAGGATATCATATGTTCATGAAATCACTTCAAAAGTTTACCATTGTCATTGTAGACTATTACCTACTTCAAAACATTCAGATTAATGGTCAAAGGAATCTGCTGATATAAACGTAAACACCATATGTCCGCATCGTCTACTAGCGAGTTTGTCTTGCTCTTGAAGATCAGATCAGATGTGGTTCGGGAAGTAATGCCTTAATAACGGCACTTCCCTGAGAGGTTCTTGTAATTTTCCTTTTGTGACGTGCTCTGTTATATTATATTGTATTGAAAGCACCCTTGTCTTGTTGTCTTGAAAGCACCCTTGGGACGCTCCGATCACTGAACTATAAATAGTAGCGTATCGGAACGTCCAAAGGTGCGTTTTCAAGCTCAAGACTGAATGCGCTTGCAGAAAATGCGGTGCAAGCCAGTAGCGCATCGGAGCGTCCCAAGGATGCGTTCAAGAGCAAAACAAACTCTCTAGCTGACGATGTGGTGTTTACGTTTATATCAGTAGCTTCCTTTGACCATTTATCTGAATGTTTTGAAGTAGGTAATAGGCTACAATGACAATGGTAAACTTTTAAAGTGAATTCATGAACATATGATATGTGTGTGCTCCATTATGTGTCATCAAAGGGGACTTTGGGACTTCTTGAAATTCGGACCATCGGGTGAATTCGGATTTGGCCTCAAATTGAAAAATTCGGACTATTTGGAGATTCGAATCATCGGTCGTCGGATTAAAGGACTTTTACTGTATATGCTTTCATTAATTTCATTGGAGGTGTTTGGTGTTGTGGTGACATTAATAAAAATATAGATTATTAGTAGATTCACGGATATTTCGTAGCGAGGCCGGTCTATATGATCTGTGCCCCATGAATATTCTTTCCTCTCACTTAAACATTAGGCTACCATAGCGCGGTTAGGAATATGAACATGATTAGATTAATATCCAGTTTTCGAGAATGGATAATAAGTCGTAGGCGTGTGCATAAACCTGTAACCGTCCTGGTGGTGTAATGGTTAGTGTTTAAAAATCTGTGTGTGATAACTCAGGTTCGAATCCCGGTGGATCACATATATGCTTTCATTAATTTCATTGGAGGTGTTTGGTGTTTTGGTGAAATTAATAAAAATATAAATATATGGCCTCAGCCCAGTCCCATAGGACCCCGTTTAACTTTATTACTGTCGGCCGAGAACCATACACCTCCTAAGGGGTACCCTAAATATTTCTTAACCCTTGGAACCCGGAAGAGCTCTTAAACACCCATAAAAAACTCGGTCCGCGCAACCGGGAAGGGCTCTGAGGCCCCCAGTGCTTGAAAGCCTGTGAGCTTGGTGTGCGAGGCGTCCGTCCGACGCATGTAAACAACAGCCGGCTGGACAGACGCCCCGCATCTCCCGCCACAAGAAGGAGTGCGTCGCTTGTTCGTGTGTGCCTGTATGTTATTGTTAAGTATCGAAAAGTAGTGTAAAGTGGCTGTTTTTGCCATAAAGTTATCTCCAATGAAATCATCATCACAACTGAACCAGTTGACTTAGAGAGCTCTACTTAACGCCATTCTACAGGTACAAAACACATCTACGCTTGGGGATGCGCGGGAATGCGGAAACAGCCAAATAACAAAGATGCGGTAGCCTAGGCGTAGACGTTTTTCGGCCAAAACCCCCGGGTTTCGGGGAATATATATACTGTATGTATAATACATAGCCGGGGCTGGAGGGTTAAGGTACGTAATTGATGCGGATGCCACTATGAGGAATATAAAATAAAAATGAGGACCGATTTGGATAGTGCCTTGTTTTGCTATAATGCACTTCCCATACATACATCATTGCCAAGCACCGTCCAACGGCGTGTTTCTGCCTCTCTCGGTCAGCACCCAGCACTAGTGAGACGTCCTTCCTACTTCTCTTCGTGTTTTGTGTCGCCCATCTTGGCTCTATCTGCACGCGTCCACAATGAGTCCATGTTACATTCAGACAGTGAGATTTGAGTTGGGAATGTGTTAAGCAACGAGTGTTGCGTCATTTGTTCATGAAGTCTGGTTGGGACTTGGCTTAGGTACCTCCCGTGTTTATAGGATGCGACGCCGTCTTGCCCTCGAGATGGCATTTTGTATATTTTGGGGATTTATCCCTCCTGTTACTTATTCTTGTGAATTTTTGTATACAGATTTGCCAGTCTTCATGTCGGCAGAGGTGTTTTTTGGGTATCGTCAACTGGGGCGAATTCGGACGATTTTTGCGTATTTCCGTAGCATGTAGCCTTGTTTTTATCTCTATGTAAGATCTTAAGTTTTGTATGTGTAGCTGGTACATTGGGATATACAATCATAGCATTAAAGAAATTAAAATGCATTGCATATATTTATTATAAATATAATAAAGGTGTCCAAATTCGGGCAGGATTTGAGGCAATTTCGGACACCTAGCCTGAATTCGGACATGGATTTAAAATACATTCATAGGACTAACCAATGATCCCAGTATAGATTCAGACCTTTTAGGGGTCAATTCAGACATTTTAAAAGGATCTTATCACACTCCCTATAAACACAAAGACCATAAATAACATATAAGATAAGACACTTTTGGGGCAATTTCGGAAATATCTGGATTTATTAACCTGTACTCTGGGTAGCAGTATGACCCTGACAATGTAAAAATAAGGATTATTGTGACATAACTCAGAAATAGAGAGTGGTTGGGTAGTAGAGGGAATGAAGATTCCGAGAGACAGAAACGAGCGAGGTACGTGGAGAGTAAGAGGGTGGTGAAGAGAGTAGTGAAGGAAAGTAAGAGAAGAGTAGATGAGGAATTTGGAAGGAATCTGAGTGTAAAATGGAGGGAGAGTAAGAAACTGTTCTGGAAAGAAGTCAAGAAAGTTAGGGAAGGTAGCAAGGGAAACAGTAAGGGTGTGAAAGATAAGAATGGGAGAATGCTAGCCGAGAAGCAAGAGAGAGTCGAAAGATGGAGGGAGTACTTCAGTGAGTTGCTAAATGTAAGGAATGAAGAGCCAGCAAACATAGCTGGATATGGTATGGGAGGGAGAAGAAGAGAAGTAGTGGAGGAGGAGGTGGGGATCAGGAGGTCAGAAGTGTGGGAAGCCATGAAAAGAGTGAAGTTGGGGAAAGCACCAGGAACAGATGGAGTGTGTGGGAAATGTTGAGGTATGGTGGTGAGATAGTGATAGAATGGGTATGGAAAATGTGCAAACTAGCATGGGAGAAGGGGAGTGCACCCGATGACTGGAAGACTGGCATAATAGTCCCCCTATATAAGGGCAAAGGGGAAAGAGGAGTGTGTAGTAACCACCGAGGAATATGTCTTCAAAGCGTAGTAGGGAAGGTATACAGTAGGGTAGTGATTGAGAGAGTGAGAGTGAGAACGGAGAAATGGATAGGCGACGAGAAGGGAGGTTTTAGGAAGGGAAGAGGATGTGTAGATCAGATTTTTACCCTGAATTGTGTTGTGGAGAAGTATCTGGAGAAGAAACAAAAGGTGTATGTTGCCTTTATGGACTTGGAGAAGGCCTATGACAGAGTGGATAGAGAAGGTTTGTGGAAAGTACTAAGAATATACGGAGTAGAGGGCAAGTTGCTGAAAGCAGTGAAGAGCATGTATGAGGGTGCAAAGGCGGCAGTACGTGTGGAGAGTGAGCAGAGCGAGTTCTTTGACCTGAATGTTGGTTTGAAAAAGGGGGTGTGTGATGTCCCCGTGGTTGTTTACTGTATATATGGATGGAGTCATGAAAGAAATACTATCAAGAGCAGTGGATGTTGGTGTATCGCTGAAAAGGGAGGGAATTGAGTGGAAGCTACCTATACTGCTGTTTGCGGATGATACAGTTCTGATGAGTGATAATGAATGGGAGTTGCAGGGTCTGGTAAATGAGTTTGGAACAGTGTGCGAAAAACGGAATTTGAAGGTAAATACGGGGAAGAGCAAGGTTATAGTCTTCGAAAGGGGTGAAGTCACAGAGTGTGAGGTGAAGCTGAACGGTCAGGCTATGGAGATAGTCAACTCTTTTAAGTATCTGGGCAGTGTGTTGAGTAAAGATGGGACTATGGATGAAGAAGTGCGGGAGAGGGTACAACAGGGGAAGAGGGTTGTAGGAACGCTAAAAGCAGTAACAAGAAATAGGGTGGTCAGTATGGAAGTGAAGAAGTCCTTGCATGACAGTGTGGTAATCCCGACACTGACTTACGGAAGCGAAGCATGGACGTTGGTTGAGAGACTCAGACCAAGAGTGAGAGCAGTGGAAATTAATTACTTAAGGAGTGCGTGCGGAGTTAGGGTACGATGCCCAATGCAGACGCAAAAATGGGCACTATTTTTTGTTATCGAGTTGCTTCTGTCAACCTATAACAGATTGAAAATTGGGGGTAGGGGGGATAAATAGCAAAAAGGCTATATTTTTAAAGCAAATAAAAAAAAATCTTGTATCTCTTATTATTTAAGAGAGAGAAGACAAATAAGAGATGCGTCTCCATAGGTTCACAAAACCATAAGGAGACGCCCCTGGACCTAAGGAGACGCAGGTATGTTTAAAACACAAAAACACACATAAAATGATATAAGTACTTACCTCATGGGTACCAGAAAGAAAGCATGGTACTTTTGGTTGTAAGTTGACAATGCTAAAGCAATAAAACGGACTGACATAGGCCTTATAATATATATTATTAGAGAGACATAAAATATTACTAAACATACTAATTGCTCATTGTAGGCCAATAACAAAACAGTTTAGAGGATGCAGGGAAGTTATATATGTAACATTCATGCTAATACGAGGTTTAAATCAAGCACCAGTCACCAACCCGGGCATATTTAGGGAAAATAGGGATAGGAAATGGGCGAGGGCCTGGAAATATAGTCTATTTTGTCATCACTAGGCTAACAGGGCCCACACAAACATTTGACTGTGTGGCAAGAACATGCTTAATGTGATTTTGAATTGCTGAGGGGGTAAAAGGGGTGCGTCTCCTTAGGGCCAGCAAAAAATTCTGGAGGTCCAATAGAGACGCATTTTTCAAACTGTTGCCATACCTCACTGGTAGAAAGCCATTCTCCCCACTATGTATGGTGTAATTAGGGTCGAGTTTCCTTCACCCAGGATAAAAGAAAAGGTTATTATGTTTAATAATGTTAACAAAATAAACACACATTTACAAGGACCTAAGGAGACGCAACCCGGCTACCCTAAGCAGACGTGTGCGTCTCTATAAATGCGTCTCTATAGGGCCCAGGGTTCTAGTTAAGGCAGCTTCGTCAATGGTGAAGGAAAATCAACCTTATTTATACCAGACATAGAGGAGAGTATGCTATGTTACCAGTGTGGTGTACGACCTTCTGGCATCAATTTGAAAAAATGCGTCTCCATTGGATTTTACTATTTTTGCTGGACCTATGGGGACGCACCCTCACCCCCCTTCAGCCGTGCAAGTAAAAGCCTTTTGATCATGCAGTGTTATACTTCAACTCATGCACTATCAACCTGCAGTAATAGAAACGAGATTCAAATTAGGGAACTGTAAAAAATTTAGCTTTTAAAAAAACAAAAATCCTTAGATTTTCGTAAGGAATTTGCGAAAACATGATTTTTTTTTAGTTCATCTCATCTCACACAATAACATATGAAAATAATAAGCTGGTACTATGTGAGCATATTAGGTGATAGTTAAAGAATATTTTGGCCCACCATTCATGCATCTATCTACTCATCCTATGCCTGTGCAAGTATTTTTGTTTCAAGTGCGTCTCCTTTGGGCAATGCGTCTCCATTGGTACTCGTACCCTACATGGAGGGATAGACAGACTAATGAGGAAGTAAGAAGGAGGTGTGGTGTGGAGGTAGATGTGCTGGAAAGTGTGAAAAGGAACAACTTGAGATGGTTCGGCCATATGGAACGTATGGAAAGCGAGAGAATGACTAAGAGGGTGTACGAGAGCGAGGTGGAGGGACAGAGAGGGAGAGGTAGACCGAATATGAGGTGGAAGGATAGAGTGAGGAAGTACATGAACGAGGGCGGTGCTGGTTGGGGGGAGGGGCGTCGACTGACTGGGGACAGAGGTGCATGGGGGCGGTTCGTTCGTGGCCACCCCTTCGGGGATCACGGCGTCAGGCAATAGATAGATAGATAGAACTCAGAAATACCCCGTGTAATGACAACTATAAACCCAATTACATTCAATATCCAAATCTGACAGGTTATAGCTAAAGTTAGATTAAATAATATTATATATTTAATTAATTTTCATCCTGTCCGAATTCACCCCATTTTTACAGAAATTTTGAAAATAAATCATTTAATACCCAATTACGGGAATAATATACAAGATGATGCCAATTAATTATTTTGTACTTTCACACTACAGTAATTACAAAAGTACATCTTGGTACTAATAACTTTCCTGCATCTACTCATTATAATTTCTGTCAAAGAAAGTTTGCCATTGTTACAAAATTTAATTATACTGTATACCGGTACTTTATTTTGGTTTTTAATTGTTTTTTATTACTTGTCGAAATATATTTAAAGATTTTTACACACAAAATTGATACAAAAGTACAGTACAGTATTACGAAAAGACTGGTGAAAAAAATTCTAATATGTTTATTCGTTAATTAATAATTATATAATTAACTTTTTTTTTGGCGGTGATGTCCGAATTCACCCCATGTCCGAATTCACCCGAGTTGACTGTAATCCCTCTCGGGCATAGGCTGAGAGCCTGTACATACTACCGCTCAACACGGTTAAGCTCGTGAGGTCTCGTTCCAGTCTAGGGAGCGAGACATGTGAAGCACCCACTTCACGGCTCGAAGCAGCCCCATCTCTGAAGCTGCTTCGCCTCTGTGTTTCACTGTCTCACCCTCCAAAATCGGACCATCACTCTCAGAATGCCACCTATTTAGCAATTAACTCACTAGGCATTGCCCCCCTGTAGCATATTTTGAATAGGCCTATAGGAATATTCATACAGTGCTATTTAATCAGGGAACAATGAAGATATTTCTTTTTGGCGTTTCAGTGGGCTTTATGGTAATGCACTGATACTAGGTACAGTACAGCACAAATTCCATCCCAATAATATCTTCCCATTGACATATCGGGATTCAAACCCGGGTCCATTGGATTACCAGTCCAACACACCTACCCACACTGTCATGCAAGGACTTCTTTACTTCCATACTGACCACCCTATTTCTTGTTACCGCTTTCAGCGTTCCTACAACCCTCTTCCCCTGTTGCACCCTCTCCCGTACTTCTTCATGCAACTTCTTTACTCAACACACTGCCCAAATACTTAATAGTTATAAGAGAAAGCCGGCTTATTCGGACCACAGCTGATTCAGACCTTGGTCGATTCGGCCCTCAACTTGGCTGATTCAGACCATATTAGTGGCCGATTCGGACCATGCCATTGGCTGACTTGGACCATGCCATTGGCTGACTCGGACCACTAATATTTTGTCTGATGGTGTAATGGTTTCAATCTGACAAGACACCATTACAGGTTTGGCGGAAATTTTAATTATTAATTTACGTAAATTAAGAGCTAATTGTGATAGTCTTTACCCATTTAATTTCCACAGATACTTCTTAAGCTGTTTAAAATGTCTAATGAGAGCCAGAAAATATAGCTAACCATGCATAAGCTTCAAATGCTTAATGGTTCAATTGAAAATAAATTCTTTTTCCATTTCAGTCTAAGTGGTCTACAGTTGAGATTTCGGCAAGAATGTTAAGTGCGGGCGTACCGCCAGCCTTGTTTACACTACGCGTAGTGGCATCAGACCTTTGCCATCATGTTCCCGTCTATGTTGACTGCCTTTGGATACAATAATATGTTGAGGAGGGGCTTCCCCCCCCCCCCCTCCCATGACATATTGTCATCATCATATATATTGCCAGCAGGGGGCAAATTACCGAAAAAAAAGACGCGAACTTAACCACGGCGATCGACAAAGGTAAATATGACGGCGGCGGGGGAGGCGTCAGACCTTTGCAATCATGTTCCCGTCTATTTTGAATGCCATTGGATACAATAATATGTTGAGGGGGGGGCTTTGCCCCCCCTCACCCCCCCCCCCCCATGACATATTGTCATCATCATATATATTGCCAGCAGGGGGCAAATAACCGAGAAAAAAAATCGCCGTCAAAATAGACGCGAAGTTAACCGCGGCGATCGCCCTATGTAAACATGACGACCGTACGCCCGGAATCTACATCCATCCCGAGATTTCTGGACAATGACGATTGTAGATATGATTCAATAATATTGTTAACTCTTTTGTCGTAGATTACGAAAAGGGGAAGGAAAGCTCTAAGGTCAGTTTTCGACGAGCCTTATATTTTTGGGTGATTTATGTTGAACACAATTAGATAAATAACTCTAGTAATTGGTCTGTTGAAAATATCAGTGTATAAGGTAGAAGCATAAGGACAAATAATGATGTAGAGGAGTGGCACAACCTCCTAAATAGGAGGGCAAGTAAAGGGAATCTCCCTGTTTACTTACTATAGTAGAATTGTTGTACAGTAGAGTATATAACAAGGTAAAAAGTATTCCCAATCAGTACAGCTAGCCTAGTGAGAAGGAAAGTTAACAAAGGCATCTTAGAAAGTCTATCAGGACAACTAAAACAAAATATAGATACAGTATTCTATGGGAAAAATATAACAAACACAAAATTTCTACCAGCCATCTACTCAAACCATGTGCTAAAATCTATGCACCGAAATGTATTACATGTACAGTATATATATACTGTACTGTATCTATATTTGGTCGTTTAGTTAGCTTTTACTGACAAATATGTATTATTCTGCTGTATTTTTAAATGTTTACAATAACCATTAAAATTATATTTGTCTATTCCTCTTAGAATTCATTAAAATTATATTCGGTGTCGGAGGTTATCAATGACAAAAAAACGTAGCCGATGGGCCGAATTAACCAGGTCCGACAATAATTATTGTGGTCCGAGTAAGCCTGGGACAAATTTATTATGGTCCGAATGAGCCATGGTCAGAATCAGCAGGCTACCTTATAAGATCATAGCAAGTGTAGAGTACAATGTTAAGGCAAACAACTATCATTTGATGAGTTCGGGCGTAACACCAGCACTGCTTACACTACGCGGAGCGGCGGCGGACGCTTGCCATCATGTTCCCGTCTATTTTGACTGCCGTTGGATACAACAGGAAAATATAACCGAAACTACCACTAATTTTACCATGGTTTTTCTTTTTGGTTTAACCCTTAAAGAACGGCGCTCGACTTAAGTCGTGCACCAATTTGCAGCAAGTTAGGAGCATTATTAAGGGTTTTAAAGGGTTAAAATCGAGTGCAAATGGCCGGGAGCACAGCAGGCCACACGTCCGACACCCAGGGCTTACCGCCACCCACTGACTCACGCTCCCTCTGTTCTCGAGAGGACGGCAGTGTTACCATTAGTGAGCGTAGTGGGAAAAAATATGCCGCTATACGCTAAACTCCCATGTTGGTGGCACCACTGCATGAGAACCACGAGTGCTACGTAGCTCGTTCTGGTCTCATTTTGAAGCTTTTAGCGCCTAGTTTTTTGCTGAATACATTTCTTTTCATGCAGATACTTGATTGATCATTCAGGAGGGCCTGAATATGCCCAAAATAGCCCAAAACACCCCGCTAGACAAGGGTTAAGTTAGTTTTCATCATTATGCAGTAGGCCTAGTTGATATTAGTTACAATCCCCGGAAATTTGTATTTCTCTCATTATCCAACGATCTTAAAATACTCAGATGCAAGTAATTTTCAGAGTAAATATACATTTTTTTTTGCCTTTGGATACAGGATGGGTTGAGGGGGGGCTTTGGCCCCCCTCACCCCCCCCCCCCCCATGACTTATTGAAATCAGCATATATTTTAACAGTAGGGGGCTTAATAAGTTTCACTGCCATCAATAGGGAGAGTTTTTTGTGTTTACAGTACTTTATATAGTGCTCATAAAATGTATATCCGGAGGTTAAAACACATTTTAATGTGATCTTTGCAACATCCTTATTCTATAATAGCCTTCAAATATTGAGAAATAATTAGTGGTAGTTTTGGTTATAAGTACCATACAATATGTTGAGGGGGGGGGGGGGGGCTTTGCCCCTGCTAACCCCCCCCCCATGACATATTGTTATCATTATATATATTGTCAACAGGGGGCAAATAACCGAATAAATCGTCCTCAAAATAGACGCAAACTTAACCGTGGCTGTTCGACCTATGTAAATACTGTATGACGACCATACGCCCGGACACTAGGCTACATCCATCCCGTTTAGCTTAATCTACGTATGTAGCTCAGGACTCTAAAGTAGCCAGGGCCAAATTCTGGACCCTTTTTTTTTCTTCATATGTTAGGCTAGCCTAATTCGGGATCACAAGAAAATGGGCGAATTTTGGCACACTGCATTTGACGCTGTATCTTCAGATTGATGGATAATGGGTATTGGGTAAGTATGCCTAATGCAATGCAGCAAATCCTCCACTCAAACCATGAAAAACAACAATAAAACAACATAGGCCTAGGCTATTCCTCGAATAAAACAAAATAAAAACGTGGTAGCCTAAATAATGCTGTTGTAGTGTTATTGAACTCTACCAAACCTTTAAAATACAAAAATATAGGCCTAGGCCTAAAAATAAAAACCTTAAAATGCAGTTGTTGTTCTGCATAATTAGCCTACCCTCCCTTGCAAATACCCCAATATTCATAGGCTAGCCCTCCCCACTAGTGAGGGGCGTGTTTTTATGGATGATCCTGGTATTAGTTTATGACCAACCAGTTACGGGCCCCATCTATGATTATCAGTGTTTTATCACTTTCATGAACGATACTTTGTTGGTGTACATGTAATTACCGTCGCAAAATCACTATAAGTGAAATACGAGAAACTGTTGGATTGTTCACCCATAATCTATATTTTATTAATTTCACCACAACACCAAACACCCCCAATGAAATCAATTAAAGTATAGGCCAATATGTGATCCACCGGGATTCGAACCTGGGTTATCACACACAGATTTTTGCCACCTTAACCATTACACCACCAGGACGGTTAAAGGTTTATACACACACCTACGACTTATTATCCATTCTCGAATACTGGATATTAATCTAATCATGTTCATATTCCCAACCACGCTATGGTAGGCCTAATGTTTAAGTGAGAGGAAGGAATATTCATGGGGCACAGATCACATATAGACCGGCCTCGCTACGAAATATCCCTGAACCGGTAAATGTTTATCACCAACCAGTGACGAGTTTTTCAGGTTATTTTTTGTTGTTTTTAATTTTTTCTTTGATATACAGTGTTGTTTAATACCAAGGACGGTCGCATTTTACTATTTTCCCATTATCCATCAATCTTAAGACACGGCCCCCGATAGTGGGGAGGGCTATGAAGATCAGGGAAATTGCGGGGTAAAAGGCGTAAATAAAGGGGTAATATTGGAAGAACTCTGAAAATACAATATTTAAAAGTAACAAAACCTGAAAATAGAAAAACCCGAGCCAGGTTTTGACCAAACTTGGCTAGGGTTTTTCAATTTTTCAGAGTCCAAACTCACAGTAACCTCATTTCGAAAGTTGGCTCGGGTTTTTTTGTTTTTCAACGTGGATAAAGCCAGTAACAATGTGGTTAAAATTAGCGTAGCCTAGCCTAGCCTAGCCTAGCCTAGCCTAACCTAACCTAACCTAACCTAGTATAATGGGGTTAACATTAGCATAACCTAACCTAGTATTATGGGGTTAACATTAGCCTAGCCTAGCCTAACCCAACCCAACCCAGTATTATGGGTGGGGGCTGCCGCCCCCACACCCCCGCTAAATCCCTTAAATCCTCAACTTTCGAAATGAGGTTACTGTGATTTTTTACTCTGAAAAATTGAAAAACCCGAGCCAAGTTTGGTCAAAACTTGGCTCGGGTTTTTCCATTTTCAGGTTTTGTTACTTTTAAATACTGTATTGTATTTTCAGAGTTCTTCCAATATTACCCCTTTATTTACGGCTTTTACCCAGCAATTTCCCTGATCTTCACTATCGGGGGCCGTGTCTTAAGATTGATGGATAATGGGAAAATAGTAAAATGCGACAGTCCTTGGTATTAAACAACACTGTATATCAAAGAAAAAAGCATCTTCAGACTGATCCGGTAAATAAAAATACCAAAGTACAGTACAACAAATTACCTGAAAAACTCGTAGCACATACCACCACGACCTCCATGTTAGGGCTCCATCTTCAAACTGAGCCCGCCCGGGCCGGCGAGGGGCGTGACGTGACGACTGAAAGACTGTGTAATTGGTTGATAATTTGATGGAAGGCTGTGATTGGTTCCAGGAGTGACAGGAAGCATTGAGGTTGGTTCATGCTATGGTTCATGATTCCTAAAAAGACCGCTAGGTGTAGTGACGTTCAACTGAAAGATTGAGGGTAAGAGCTCCCGAACGACGGCCATTGTGTACTGTTGCGCCGCGGCCATCGACAGGGAGGTATTTTTTACAGTTTCTCGTATTTCACTCATAGCGAATTTGCGACGGTAAGTACATTTTTTTTTTTTTTTTTTTTCTATGTGATTGAGGGAGGCAAAAGGCATAACTGCCTATAGCGAGTGCCTCCCCCATAGTTGAAAGAGTGACAGGGCCAAAATCAAGGGACGTTCGAGCCAAAATGCCTGGACACACGGAGTTTGAAGCAATTTAAGTCATAGGAAGAGGGAAAGACTGATTCTGGGAGAGAGTTCCAGAGCTCAGCTGTTGAGTAGAAGAAAGTTTGAGAGTAACGTTTCACTCTTGGGTTGGAGAGTTGCATAGAGTAGGGGTGGGATTGAGTTGCAAGACGGGTACCACGTGCCCTACGTAAAGGAGGTGGTATGCACTGGGATAGCTCTGAGGAACACTGATTATTATAGTAGCGATAGAATAGCGAGAGAGATGCAACATTGCGGCGGAGAGAAAGAGATTGCAGAGAGTTGGTGAGTGGACGGGAGTTAATGATACGAAAGGCCTTCCTTTCAACTTTGTCTAGGAGAGCGGTGTGAGAGGAACCTCCCCACACATGTGAACAATACTCAATACAAGGGCGCACTATGCCCCTGTACAGAGCAAGAAGCTGTGCAGGGGAAAAGAACCCCCTAAGGCGGTTGAGCACACCCAGCTTCTGGGAGGCTGCCTTAGCAAGACTGGTAATATGGTCCTTCCAAATGAGAGCAGAAGAAAAAGAGACACCAAGAATATTGAGAGAAGATGAAGGGTTGATTTTTGTATTGTTGAAGAATAAGGGATAGTCCGCTGGGAGATCCTGACGGGTAGATAGATGGAGAAATTGGGTTTTGGAAGCATTAAAGTTAACAAGGTTTTCTCTGCCCCAATTGGAAATAGTATTTAGATCAGAATTTAAGAGTTCTATGGCTTCATTACGTTTGTCGTTGAGGGATTGCTGGCTGGGGCGTTCTGAAAAACTAATGGAGTAGTGTAAGGTTGAGTCGTCTGCGTATGAATGGATGGGAATTAAGGTACAGTTAAGGAGATCATTTATAAAAATTAGAAAGAGAATAGGAGATAGGACAGAGCCCTGAGGAACACCGGAGTTTATAGGGTGAGGAAGTGAACAATGGCCGTCCACAACCGCGGCTATGGAACGGCCGGAAAGGAAATTAGAGACAAAGGCACAGATGGAGGAATAGAAACCGAAGGAGGGTAGTTTAGAAATTAAAGATTTATGCCAGACTCTATCGAAGGCTTTCGATATGTCTAGTGCAATAGAAAAAGTCTCACCGAAGTCCCGGAAGGAGGATGACCAAGAGTTAGTAAGATATGAAAGAAGATCACCAGTAGAGCGACCCTTAAGGAAGCCATACTGGCGATCTGAGAGCAGATTATGAGAAGAGAAATGCTTAAGAAATTTGGAAGCAAGAATAGTTTCAAAAACTTTAGAAAGACAAGAGATGAGAGCAATTGGACGATAGTTGGAGGGTTGAGAGCGGTCACCCTTCTTTGGGACAGGTTGAATGTGAGCAAACTTCCAGCATGAAGGGAAGACGTTAGAGGATAGACAGAGACGAAAGAGTTTGCCTAGGCAGGGAGTCAGCACGGAAGCACAGTTTTTGAGAACAACAGGAGGAACACCGTCCGGACCGTACGCCTTATTAGTGTTAAGCCCAGAGAGGGTAGAAAGTACATCTTTAGAAGAGATTAGGATATTAGCCATAAGTAAGAGAGAGGAGTACTGGTGTACTGTACATATACAGTACACCAACAAAGTATCGTTCATGAAAGTGATAACACACTACAGTAATAATCATCGATGGGGCCCGTCACTGGTTGGTCATTAACTCTTACCCCTGAACCTACTGATAATCTATATTTTATTAATTTCACCACAACACCAAACACCCCCAATGAAATCAATTAAAGTATACATGTGATCCACCGGGATTCGAACCTGGGTTATCACACACAGATTTTTGCCACCTTAACCATTACACCACCAGGACGGTTAAAGGTTTATGCACACGCCTACGACTTATTATCCATTCTCGAATACTGGATATTGATCTAATCACACAGGGAACGTGAGCTGGGTTTAGACCGTCGCGAACCCATAAACAGAGAACGTGAGCTGGGTTTAGACCGTTGCGCACCCATAAACAGGGAACGTGAGCTGGGTTTAGACCGTCGGCGAGACAGGTTAGTTTTCGGTTAGGTTAGGCTAATGTTGAAAATACTAAAATGCGACGGTCCTCGGTATTAAACAACACTGTATATCAAATAAAAAATAAAAAACAACAACAAATTAGGCCCTACCTGAAAAACTCGTAAATGGTTGGTGATAAACTTTTACCATGATCCTTGGTAGGCCTATCCTATATCCCAATATGTCAATGGGAAGATATTATTGGGATGGAATTTGTGCTATACCTAGTTTCAGTGCATTACCACAGCACACCGAAATGCCAAAATACAATACCCTCATTGTTCCCCGATTAAATAGCACTGTATGAATATTCCAGTAGGCTATAACTAAATAAGTTGGTCACCAATTATTTTGCAATATTTGAAAACAAATATGGATTTTATATGCTCTAAACATAATATGAAAATGTGTTTTAAGCCTCGGCAAAACCTAATAAAAATATATGGTACTAAAATGGAATTTTGTCGTAACATGGTTGTCAATACCTTCCTATAGACGGAACTGATTCGTACACACGCCATTTTCACCTGTCTCCCGAGGTTGTGACGTGTAAGAGGTAAGATTTTTTCGCATAGGTTTAAACTTCCGGAAATTAATGGGTAATAAATACCACGTACTGAGTACAATACTATGAATCCGCTGTTGCTGGCATGCAAGGGCTAGTTTAGTATCCCACGCACTGGGTACTATGAATCCGCTGCTGCTGGCATGCAAGGGCTAGTTTAGTATCCCACACACTGGGTACTATGAATCCGCTGTTGCTGGCATGCAAGGGCTAGTTTAGTATCCCACGCACTGGGTACTATGAATCCGCTGTTGCTGGCATGCAAGGGCTAGTTTAGTATCCCACGCACTGGGTACTATGAATCCGCTGTTGCTGGCATGCAAGGGCTAGTTTAGTATCCCACGTACTGGGTCTAGGTTAGGTTAGGTTAATATACTAGGTCTCAGAAACAAGATTCGTAGTTGCGGTAGTATTTACAGATACGGCCGAATACCGGTACTAAATGGGCGGCGGCCCAACTGCCATGTTGTATCCCACGTAGGCCTACTAGGTACTACAGACACATTGTAGGCGTTAGGTGTGGATTATGTGGATGATGATGAGGTGTGGATTAGGCTTGTATCCAATGTACAGTAAACTTCCGTTAATCCGAAGGGCAGCGGACCGGCCCTCGTTCGGATTAGTGGATTTTTCGGATTACCGGACTTTACCCCTATGAACCTGTGTATGACGAAAACATTGAGGCATTAGGCCACCCAAATGACACAATGGTGCACACACACATATCATATGTTCATGAAATCACTTCAAAAGTTTACCATTGTCATTGTAGCCTATTACCTACTTCAAAACATTCAGATTAATGGTCAAAGGAATCTGCTGATATAAACGTAAACACCATATGTCCGCATCGTCGTCTTCTTCTTCTTCCGTCTACTAGCGAGTTTGTCTTGCTCTTGAAGATCAGATCAGATGTGGTTCGGGAAGTAATGCCTTAACAACGGCACTTCCCTGAGAGGTTCTTGTAATTTTCCTTTTGTGACGTGCTCTGTTATATTATATTGTATTGAAAGCACCCTTGTCTTGTTGTCTTGAAAGCACCCTTGGGACGCTCCGATCACTGAACTATAAATAGTAGCGTATCGGAACGTCCAAAGGTGCGTTTTCAAGCTCAAGACTGAATGCGCTTGCAGAAAATGCGGTGCAAGCCAGTAGCGCATCGGAGCGTCCCAAGGATGCATTCAAGAGCAAAACAAACTCTCTAGGAGACGATATGGTGTTTACGTTTATATCAGTAGCTTCCTTTGACCATTATTCTGAATGTTTTGAAGTAGGTAATAGGCTACAATGACAATGGTAAACTTTTAAAGTGAATTCATGAGCATATGATATGTGTGTGCTCCATTATGTGTCATTTGAGTGGACTAATGCCTCAAAAAGGGGACTTTGGGACTTCTTGAAATTCGGACCATCGGGTGAATTCGGATTTGGCCTCAAATTGAAAAATTCGGACTATTGGGAGATTCGAATCATCGGTCGTCGATTAAAGGACTTTTACTGTACTAGGTCTATGTTACTGGATATTTATGATTTAAATAAGTGCTACATTTTCGATAAATCTGGTTATATGGCTTTGCAATTTTAGTGAAATCATGAGCCGATTTCCGACATTTAGCTAGTCTTTTCAGATTCTCAAAATCCGATCCAAGTTTTGCCAAAAATTGGCTCGGGTTTTCCAAAATTATGCTTTTTGGGGTTTGCAATTTAGGGAAACATGAGCCAAAATTCTAAATTAGGTTACTGTAATTTGTTTACTCTTAAAACTCGCAAAATTCGAGCCAAGTTTTGCCAAAACTTGGCTCGGGTTTTCCAAAATTTGGGTTTTATGGCTGCAATTTCGGGAAACCTGAGCCAAATTTCTAAATGAGGTTACTGTCATTTTGTTGTCTACAAACTCTCAAAATCTGAGCCAGCTTTGGCCAAAACTTGGCTCGGGTTTTCGAAATATTGGGTTTTAGGCCTTTGAAATACCTTAAAACCGAGCCAAGTTTTGCTAAAATACGTTTTAATCGCCGTTTTACGCATTTAACCCCTCATTTTCCCTGTACTTCATAGCCCTCCCCACTATCGGGCGGCGTGTCTTAATATCGTTGTATAATGGGGAAAATGGTTTCGCCGAGGGTTGTAATTATTTCCAAACACTATATATTGATGAAAACTAACAGGGAAAAATAAAAAAATCCATGGGAAAATTGGTGACCATCTTATTTAGTTTTTCCAATATTCCCATATTCAAAATATGCTACAGGGGGGCAATGCCTAGTGAGTTAATTGCTCAATAGGTGGCGTTCTGAGAGTGAGGGTCCGAGCCTGGGGAGTGAGACTGTGAAGCACAGAGGCGAAGCAGCTTCAGAGATGGAGTTAGGTTCGAGCCGTGAATAGGTGCTTCGCATGTCTCACTCCCTAGACTGGAACAAGACCTCACGGGCCTCATCGTGTTCAGCGGTAGAGTGTAAATGCTATCAGCCTATGCCCGAGAGGGAGTAGTTGGTATATAGAAAAAAAAAAAAAAAAAAAAAAAAAATCCTATAGGCCTAGGCTAGCCTAAAACAACTAAAAATGAAGGAAAAAACAAAAATACAACCTTAAAAATCGTGGCTGGGTAAATGGTAGGCTAACATTGGTTAGGCTAGCCTAGCCGATAATATTCAAGACCTCTTTCGCAGCCCTATTAGAAATAATTTATTAGGGAAAATAGGGACCAATAGACTCGCCTTATTTTTCTCATTATAGGCTAGTCCGCATGGAGGAATTTCGAGTAAGATCCTGTGTAGCGGGAGGAACCGTTTTTCAGATGCCGATTTACTAAGAAACATTGAACAATATCTTTAACCTAACCTAACCTAACCTAACCTAGTATATTAGTGGACCATTTATTAATGTAAAATGTAAAAATATATTGTAGCATTACCAAATTATTGAGATATATGTACAGGTCCACCCGCTACACAGGATTATACCAAACAAAGCATTGCACCCAATGAATCCTTCGACCTGGGTCCTCTTCTTCATGTTTTGAAAGATGCGGTGAGTGCGATTCACCCAATAAATGGCTTGAACGTTAGGCCCTACTCACAAAAACGATATTATATTATATTAGGCTAGGCTATATTAGGGTTAGGTTAGGTTAATCTAATAAAATAATAATATTTGTACATTTTGGAAGCGTGCATGGCCTTCCCACAATTTTCCTTACCTAGGGCCTACTGTAAAAGCGCGATTCACCCAATAGAGACTTTTAAGATAGTGTCAGGAAAGTATGATGAGGATGTGTGTGAAGGTACAGTATCTTCTTGATGTGGGAGGGAACAAGAACGAGAGGACACTCAAAGAAAATTTACAAAGAAAGAAATAGGCTTGAGAAGGCAAAGAACTCATTTTGTGATAGAGTGGTAAATGAGTGGAACGCACTGCCCCAGTATGTAGTCGATTCCGAATCAATAAGGGAGTTTGAAAGTAATCTTGATAGGCCTAAAGCATGGGGAAGACAAGATTTGAAGTTTGATTATAAAGCAAAAATACAGAATAGCCTAGGCCTAGTAAAAATGTTGCGTCTGCTACCGCCGCCGCCAACACCGTGAACGACCACAGCAGTGCAAGTACTGGTACTGAGCTGGATACACAGGCCTAGTTTGCCTTTTTCCAGAGGATCTACTGTAATACTGTAAATCTGTAATACAATAAATGGCGCCATTTGACGGAGTCTCTTCAGATTAATGAATAATGGGTAGCCTACATTTGCATTAACTTAGGCTAGTAGCCTAAGTTAATGCAAATCCTCCACTCAAACCATGAAAAACAACAATTAAACACTAGGCCTAGGCTATAGGCCTAGGCGAATGCCGGCTGATTCGGACCATGGCTGATTCGGCCCATATAGAGGCTGATTCGGACCATAACATTGGCTGATTCGGACCATTCAGTGGCTGATTCGGACCATTGTAATGTTTTGAACTATAAACTTATAAAATACACGACAATTCAACCACTATACAAACAAAAAACATCATTGGATTGGCAGGAACTTTTAATTGTCCTTGTCTCGCAACCATTAAATGGTTCAATTTGACCACTTGCGAGTTTTTAGGCTATAAGGAAGTTAGGAAGTTCGGCCTGTAACCATCGATATTAAACACAAATACAGTAATTATGTAGGTTCATTATGGATAAATAGTATGTTGAATTTGTTTTTATGTATTAATTAATGTACTAAAACCGTATTATAGCGAGTTATTCTGCTAAATATCGATGTCTACAGCTCCAACTTCCTTACATAATAAAACTCGCAAGTTGTGAATTGACGATTTATTTTCGATTCAGACTATGTGGTGTACAGTTGAGGACAGGAAATTCTGACACTGACGAACCAGACTGGTTCAAATATCAATCCATCAAGCCATCGTTCATAGAACGAACTCCTGGATGGGAGAGTGCGCCAAAACAACAATCTTGTTTTCTATATAAAGGGTTGATGACAAAGTGTCACTGTCAGTACAACTTATTATTTAAGAAGTTTTATGTGGTTGTGGTACAAGACGGCATTTCATCTTTGCCACGGCACAGCAGTTGTTATTATTAGGAAAAGCCAAGACTTGGTTTATTGACGGGACTTTTAAAGTAATCAAGTCTCCCTTTTACCAACTTATGTCTATACACTCTTTTATCGAATCAGGGGATGACATGAAACAACTCTCATTGTGTTTTTGTGTGATGTCCGGGAAAGGAAGTAAAGATTACAAAACTGTTTTTAGGGCGATACTAGATATGCTTCCAGTGGATTATGCAGTGACTTCATTTGTAGTAGACTATGAAAAAGGGCAACTATAAGCATTAATCACAATCATAGTGTACAGTATATGTATCTAAGCATTCCAGTTAGGTTTTATTGATAACTATATGTATTTAGGCTATAAGCAATTATTAATCAAAATCATACACAATAATAGTGTTTATTTATATCTACTCCTTCGATAAATTTATATATTAGGCTATATAAACAGCATTATAGCCTACTATGTACGAAACCTAATAACAAGATTAATAAAACTACATTAAGTCAAAATAATCATAATAATTTCATATGATAATGATCATGGTCCGAATGGGCCGAGTAAGCCTAGGACGAATATATTGTGGTCCGAATGAGCCTGGTCCGAGTAAGCCTGGGACGAATTAATGTGGTCCGAATGAGCCTTGGCCGAATCAGCCGGCTACCGGCCTAGGCCTATTCCTTGGAAAAAATATAAAGAAACTTGGTAAATAAGGCGGCTCTAGCTGTCTTGAATGTTACCGCCTAGCCTAGTATCATTAGCCTAGGATGAGGAAAACTGATAACGGAACCCTGCGATTTCCTGTCAAATCAATGGGCCACTTGCGAGTTTCAGTCTATAGGCCTAGGCCTAAGGAAGTTGGAGCTGTAGACATCGATAATTAACAGAATTATCACCTAAATTGCGGTTGTAGGCTAGGCTAGGGCCTAGTGCTTATTTATATAAATAGGCCTAGCCTAGGCTAGGCTATATAAAACCCAATTCAACATAGGCCTAGGCCTACTTTTTATCCATTAGAAACCTACATTATTAAGTATAACTAAATAAGTTGGTCACCAATTATTTTGCAATATTTGAAAACAAATATGGATTTTATATGCTCTAAACATAATATGAAAATGTGTTTTAAGCCTCGGCAAAACCTAATAAAAATATATGGTACTAAAATGGAATTTTGTCGTAACATGGTTGTCAATACCTTCCTATAGACGGCACCGATTCGTACACACGCCATTTTCACCTGTCTCCCGAGGTCTGTCCACCAGCTTTTTAGTCTACTCCACCTGCCCATCTCTGTCGATAGGTTGGGTTGTTTGGTTAGGTTAATATACTAGGTTTCAGAAACAAGATTCGTAGTTGCGGTAGTATTTACGGTATCTGGACACTTCGAGCGAATTCATATTCGAGCGGAGGTGCATTTAGGTTAGGTTAGGTTAAGTTAGGTTAAGTTAGGTTAAGTTAAGTTAAGTTAAGTTAAGTTAAGTTAAGTTAAGTTAAGTTAAGTTAAGTTAAGTTAGGTTAGGTTAGGTTAAGTTAGGTTTGGTTAGGTTAAGTTAGGTTAGGTTAATTAGGTTAGATTGTGCATCCGCTCGATCAGGAATTCGCTCGAAGTGACTCGCATTCACAGATACGGCCGAATACCAGTAGGCTACTAAATGGGCGCCGGCCCAACCGCCATGTTGTATCCCACGTAGGCCTACTAGGTAGCCTACTACGGACACATTGTAGGCGTTAGGTGTGGATTAGGCTTGTATCCAATGTACTAGGTCTATGTTACTGGATATTTATGATTTATATAAGTGCTACGTTTTCGAAAAATCTGGTTATATGGCTTTGCAATTAGGGAAATCATGACCCGATTTCCGACATTTAGTTAGTCTTTTTCGATTCTCAAAATACGATCCAAGTTTTGCCAAAAATTGGCTCGGGTTTTCCAAAATTATGCTTTTTGGGGTTTGCAATTTAGGGAAACATGAGCCAAAATTCTAAATTAGGTTACTGTAATTTGTTTACTCTTAAAATTCGCAAAATCCGAGCCAAGTTTTGCCAAAACTTGGCTCGGGTTTTCCAATATTCGGGTTTTATGGCTTTGCAATTTCGGGAAACCTGAGCCAAATTTCTAAATGAGGTTACTGTCATTTTGTTGTCTACAAACTCTCAATATCCGAGCCAGCTTTGGCCAAAACTTGGCTCGGATTTTCGAAATATTGGGTTTTAGGCCTTAGAAATACCTTAAAACCTGAGCCAAGTTTTGCTAAAATACGTTTTAATCGCCGTTTTACGCATTTAACCCCTCATTTTCCCTGTACTTCATAGCCCTCCCCACTATCGGGCGGCGTGTCTTAAGATCGTTGTATAATGGGGAAAACGGTTTCGCCGAGGGTTGTAATTATGGTAGCATTCAAGGAGACTACTGCAGACTTTTCTTCTTCTTCTTCTTACCTCTGACCGGGTATAGGCTATCCTAGTGTTTACTACCCTATACCCCTTTGAAAGGACATTAGCCTAACCTAACAACCTTACCTAACCTAACCTAGTATTATAGGTGGGGGCTGCCGCCCCCACACCCCCGCTTTGACTTAGATTTTTGGTGTATTTGTCTGTGAAGTGGGTATTTTTCAATTTGTTGATAACGAAAATCCTCCATGCGGACTATATGGAGAAAAATATGGCGAATCTATTGGTGCCTATTTTCCCTAATAAATTATTTCTCATAACGTCGCACTAGGCCTAGTGTCCTTGAATATTATCGTAATTATTTCCAAACACTAGCCTATATATTGATGAAAACTAGGATAACTGGGAAAAATAAAATAATCCATGGGAAAATTGGTGACCATCTTATTTAGTTTTTCCCATTATTATTGTAGGCCTAGGCTATTTCAGTTGAATATCGATGTTTAGGCTATGTCTCCAACTTCCTTATAGCCTAGCCTGAAACTCGCAGTGGTCAATTGATAGCGATAGGCTACTGGCTAGGCTAACCAAGACAGGGAAGAGTGACAGCAGGAAAACCACATTGCTACAATATACCTATAGGCTAATAGACGCCCAAACAGCCTGTCAAATGTGTCATACAGCCGTCATTGAGTCATACATCTACATATTTACACAAATCAGCTGACCGCAACAGGTACGATTCAGATGTAAACATTGATTTTTTTGGGGCAATAATACGAAACTCGCTTTCTCTTCTTACCTTTCCCAGCAGGATTGGTCAAAAATACTTTGAAATGTTTCACGAGTTCATGATTCGTCACTCGGCCACCCCTGAATATCATAAAATCCTTCACAGCGTCGAGAGTAAATTCTTCCACCTGAGATGCCATTACTTCTTCTTCTTCTTCTTCTGGGACTGGGAACGGTCGACAGTCACAAACAGGGTAGCCTCGCCGACCTCGCCTTTATATCGGCTTTAGCCCTCAAGGAAACAAATATGAACACTATAGTCGGTTTTATTTCAGCTGATGGCTAATTGAATCCTTTGGAAGCTGATTTATCGATACCTAATGGACAAAATATGAAAGTACTATGTTTCTTCATCTTCTCATCACTAAGTATTCATTATTAGGCTAACAACATATTTTGTCTACAACATGTTCATAAAAGCCAAGTAATTAAGATAAAGATAAGTCAATTTACCGTCAGCTGGAAAAAATCTAGTATAGGCCTAGTAGGAAAGATAGGAAAGAAAGGTCGAAGAGAGTTCCTTTCATTGCGGAGTATAAGTGTGTGTAGGCCTTCTGTTACAAGTTATATATACAGTATACGGTATATACAGTATATATATATATATATATTTAATAGTGGCCCCTCTATCATTGACGATATGTCATAATAGTCTCTATTCAAGCGCCGCGGTAACCATGCAGTTTTGAATCTGCCGCGCGGGGAAGAACAGAGTACTCGTCATAAGTGCAACGCTAATTCTCGTCTTATGATTGGGTACCGACTACGATAATACCTTCGTAAAAAATAAAAAAATAAATTATACTTAAACAGTGTTATACTAAGCTTTCCATCTCGGTGGATTTCTTATGTGTGGATCCCTGACGCTACTAACCAAGCGTCCATACATCCTTCTCTTCCCCGCGGGCAACCTGGTTGGACGTGTGTCCCCCGAGCTCCGCCACATTTTTTGTTCGCTCAATTCTCGTGAGTCCTTGCTCATTTAGATATATATCTGAGTTGTATTGAACAGGGTTTAGACTAGCTATAGCTCAGGCTGCCCCATTGGTATGCCCGCAGGAAGTGTTAAATTAGGGTACGTTACAGGCGCGTACGTGTTCTCCAGGACCGACGCCTCATGGTTTGTGATATTTGTTTTTCTGCTGCGCTTTAGCTATTGTTTTCTCTATTTAGGAGGCTATGATCTTCGCAGAATAGCATGCGTTGTACATCGTGAAAAGATGCCGCATGTTTATTATTGTAGTAGACGCGCTAGTTTAAGGGTTGTCACACGTGGTGTGGAGCCTTCTAGCATACGAGTCTGCATACGGGCCCCTCTCGTGGGCCTCTTATCTCCGTGCTGCGGCTGTGATGTCTCCAGGTGTCTACGTCTTCATTCAGAATACTTCTTCAAGCCTCGTGGCTAGCCTCAGTAGGGGTCTCCGTTAGCTGTTAGGGGTTATTTTATATTTACCATTTTATGTGTGATAAGAACATAAGAACATAAGAAAATGGGAGTCTGCAGAAAGCCGATTGGCCTAAGCAAGGCAGATCCCTGTCCCACACAACCCCAATTACAAAGCCCAATTGTAGGCTCAACACTCTAATACCCTGAGGATCATCTTACCAAAACGGTTAGAGATTAACGCAGGATTACGGGGGTCTGCAGAGCGCTGATTGGCCCAACCCTGCTGATCCCCCTTCACACCCAACCCTTCTCGTCCATATGCTTATCCAATTTTATCTTAAAGCTCCCTATCGTTTTTAATCCCACTATAGCACTTGGTAGTCCATTCCACCCATCTACAACTCTGTTACCAAACCAATATTTGCCTATATCTTTTCTGAAACGAAAATGTATCTAATTTGAAACCATTGGTACGAGTTCTTTCGCTATCACTGAGCTTTAGTACATTTGTCATGTCCCTTTGTTAATCCCACTAACCCACTTGAACACCTCTATCATATCCCCTCTAACTCTGCGTCTCTCTAACGAATGTAAGCCTAATTTCTTCAACCTTTCTTTATACGGAAGATTTTTAATATTATGGATCATTTTTGTCATTCTACGTTGTACTCCTCTCCAATGAATCTATGTCCATTCTGTAATAAGGACACCAAAATTGAACAGCATAAATAATCCATATGGGGTCTCACTAATGACAAGTAAATTTTTAAGATAACATCAGCAGTTCTGTTACTCACACTCCTTGAGATGAACCCGAGAATCCTGTTTGCCTTGTTTCGAACGCTTTATACACTGTTGTCTAGGCTTCAAATCATTGCTAACAAACACACCTAGATCTTTCTCACAATTCGAGTTTTCTAATTCCACATTAGCTAGTTTATATTTAACATTTGTATGCATCTTCCCTATCTTTAATACCTTGCATTTGTCAATGTTAAACTTCATCTGCCAATTTAATGACCATTCGTGTAAGGTATCTAGATCCCTTTGGAGGCACTCTATATCTCTATCTGAATCAATTGTTCTCCCCATCTTGGTATCGTCTGCAAATTTACTTATCCTACTAGTTATACCTAAATCAAGTCATTTATGTATATAACAAACAACAGAGGACCTAATACAGATCCCTGGGGGACACCACTTTTGACTGCTCCCCATTCTGACTTCGTACCATTTATGCTGACTCTCTGCTTCCTACCAATTAGCCATGACCTAATCCATCCCAACAACGCCCCACCTATTCCATGCGCCTCAACCTTTCTCATCAATCTCTCGTGGGGGACTCTGTCGAAAGCTTTACTGAAATCTAAATATATTATATCATATGACTTGTCATTATCTACTGCTTCATATACCTCTGAGAAAAAACTAAGCAAATTAGTAAGGCAAGAACGTCCCTGAGTGAATCCATGCTGAGAAGAATTTATTAAATTAAATGTAATCTAAGTGGTTTCTAATTTTACTAGCAATAATTGACTCTAGTAGCTTTCCTATGATTGATGTAAGACTAATGGGACGGTAATTGGATTGATTTGTCACCTTTTTTGAAGATCGGAACTACGTTTGCAAGCTTCCAAGCTTCTGGAACTATACCTGTCTCCAATGACTTGTTAAATAAAAATGTTAATGGGTAACTTAACTCATCCCTACATTCTTTTAATACTCTAGCATATACCTCATCAGGACCAGGCGATTTATGAGGTTTCAGTCTGTCAATTTCCTTAAGCACATCATTTCTACTTATAGTAACCGTACTTAACCTATTTTCTATACTATCGCTATATACCTAATATATAATTAGGTAATATAATTGTCCCCCTTTTCTTGGCCCCCCTTGTTGTTGCATGTCGATAACGTGCGTTGGGAGCCTAGGAGACGTCCTTTATGTTTTGTTGGGGTTTTGCGGTTTAGTCATCCAGGGTAGTTGACTTCTCCGTGGTTGTTCTGGCCCGCCGGACCTCGTTCTGTGTTTCGAGGCCTGGATCCCGCCGTGCCGGTGGCCAGGCACAACCAACCATGAGTAGTGTGCCACTACACACCTTTTGCGGCGGGCATGCCTAGTCCGGCGGAAAGGGTCGGTCTGTTGACCGGATTTTTTACTCGCCCTGCGAACAGTCCAGTACCTCGCCGCCCGGCGGGACTAAGAGGGTACAAGCAGTTGGTCCGGCTAACAGAATAGCCATAGGCACTGTGGACGGTCCATTACCTCGCCCTGCTCAGCAGCGCAAGTAGGACAAGTATCTTTCCGGCTAGTCAACTAGCCACAGGAAGACACAGGATCGGGTTGCAGTTAGGGCCAGTGACCCATGTCACAGGTAAGCAGTCACGTGAAAACCCCGTTATAAAGGGGGTGAGGTTTTTTTACGTTAGCTCTCAGGCGGCGGAAATATAGTTGGCGGTGGTCAACTAGGTTTCCAGCATCTAGGAGTCGGTAGGCTGTGTGAACACCTCTCAGGTTATCCTTATGAGCATTGATTCCTGGAAATTTCTATTTCCAGATCTCGTCACATCTTGAGCAACACTTCAGAGGATCGTTTCCCGGCGGGGAGGGGAGTTCAGTAACCATGCCTCAGTTTTCAATTTGTGCCACGCCTACCTGTCTTCTAGTCCCAATCACAGCTCATAAGCTGTGTATTAGATGCGTGAAATGCCTAGACAAGTCAAAATTGTTGTGTACTTCTCGGAAATGTCCAATTTGTTCAGACCTTTTTGAAGAATGGATCGCTAGCCAAGATATGTCATGCTTGCTAGCCTTGATACAAATAAAGAATAAATTTGCTTCATACACCACCAGGGTGGCGAATGTAGAACTTTTTTGTGATAATGCCGAACTGCTACGGCTTATTTCCCTTTACTCTTATGAAGATCCCCCATGATTTCAGTCAAATCCCCTTGTTGCAACTAACTTCCCCCAGTCAGTTAGTCAGTCAACACTTTCGGTAATAATAATAATAATAATCTTCTGGTTACTTATATAGCGCCCATATCTCCTCCTTCAAGAATTCACAAGCGCTTGTAGAGCCTTTTGTGTGTGAGGCTCACTCCCCTCCCCACTCTAAGAGAAGAACTCATTCTGTGTCGCCGGAGCCCCGGCCTCCTTCTCAACTGCAGTCACCCCTACGACTTAATGAGAGGTCTTCGAGCATGGACCAGCAGTCCCCTAAGAGGCGAAAATTGTCCAGTCCGTCACAGGACTCCTTTTCTTCCACGGAGCCCGATAGCCCCCCCACCCAAGTGTGTAAGTCTAGTTCTCGACCTGTCCCATCGGCGTCTGCATCGGAGACGCCAGAGTTTTTTCCCGGTCTCCTCGGGATAGACGCCGAGGGGCATCAGTCGGCCGCTAGGGTTAGATCCCAGGCGAGGGTTGTACTGCAAGGAGCTAATTTAGTTCTATCTAAAAGATATTTCCCTTGTGTTGAGGTAAATTTGTCTGATTCTACGGCGTCTGCCCCGGAGCGGCCCCGCAAGGTAGCGGAGGGTGTCTCGACACCCTGTCCGACGACGTGTGGTACAAGTAATATTCTTACACCTAGTAAGCTAACCCCCTTTTGTAGTGCAGGACAGGGGCAACCTGAAACGGCGATCCATTCGGAGCCGATACCACGTAGTGTAGAATCGCCGGGGGATAATATGTTCCATTACCCAGCTCAAAAAGAAGTAGATAAGGTACTCGACAGCACAGGTACTAGTGGACAGGTTGGGGAGTCAGAGACAGTAGAAAAGGTAGGGTCCATGTCTCTCAAGAAGCCACGCCCTCAATGTGTTACGGCGAAACATTTAGATGAACTATTACAACAAGTGTTGAAACAGTGTGCTATCTCTAAACGGGTCCGCGAGATTCTCCCACCGGCAGTGGGATTTCCCTCAGTTGTATCTATACTCTCTCCCGCCGTGGACTATGACGTTCAACCACTCACCGCTGTCCCCTTGGTTAGTACGGGAACACAACAAAGCGTACCAGTTCACCCCTATTATCACCACCTAAAGTAAATCTATTGTCAGATTCAGCTACGGCCGCAGCTACAACGCCGGCTATTAGTTTTTCACAGCCTACGAAGCTTTTGTTTACCGTCACATCTAGTCCACCGGCGGCGGCGGAAGGTATTAAACCTCCGCCGGGAAACATGGTTTACCATTGCTCCAATCCGGCCTTTTACCCTCCTTCAGTTTCAAAACAAACAAAGGGTGCAATCCCTCACTGGCAAGAACCAGTAGGTATGTGGTGTCCGGTTAACCCGCCCAAGTCGGGAAAGGGACACAGATCCATAATGGGGGAAATCCCAGTACCGAGGGAGTGGACCATAGAAGTGAACAAACATAGGGAATTTAGGGCAAGAGATGCCCAAGGTAGGTTGGCGACAGTACAGATAGACGCGTTCCCAGACAACACGAACTATCAATATTTTGTATATGTACCCAGGCAACTTGCCCCTCCTTCCCCAGGAGACCTTCTCTGCCCAGATTGCTCCCGCCCTTACGGTGTTCACAGTTACGATTCGGCTAAACCAAATGAACCGAGATTCATTAAATCCCCAGTAACTATGTCAGCAGAACAAAGGGCAATAAACCTGGGGGAGGTGGGACATGGGCCATGGGTGGAATGGGATCAGGAAGTCCAACAGTTTGCCATTGCTCTCAAGTCTAACTCTTCTCTGGCGGTGCCCCCGCCGCGCCATATGGAGTTTGATTTGCTGAAGCCCCAACCTGGGGGAGTTCCCAGAGCCGTGATTGAGTTCCTTACAGCCACTCAATTAGCACTAACTGATTTTCCGGAACCTTTCCATGCTCCTGAACCTATTGACCTCCAACGTGAGTTCCTCCTACGGGATAGTACTCAACGTAAATTCACGGGTTTCCTCCTGTCGAGAGACACGGCCCAAGTCATTGCTAAACCTATTGCTAATCCCAAAAAGGGCCGGAATGAGGCAATCAAAGCTTTTCAAAATTATCTGCTACCCCATCCGGCGAGGTCAATCATGGACATACGGACGTCCCTATTTGAGGCAGTCCGGGCTAGACAGCTTCTCAGACTCCATATGGTAAAAGGCTTGCCTGAGAATGTGTATTACAAAGTCATTTTTTCCCCAGTGTTAACTCCATCCATTATGAATGCACAAACTAAGAAGGATGTAGAAATAATGCTCAGCCCTGCCTTACCAAACTCAGTTTAGACATCGGTAAGGCTAGGTTAACTACCACTTGAATGAAAGACATGTCTGTGGCCGGCGACAGGCGGACTTCACATGTTTCCTACTCCTGGAGGATTCTCAGATTCTTCCTCCCTCCCGAAGCTTTGTACAGGCACGCGGATACGAGGAAAATCCCGTAGATAGCACCCAGGCATGCGCCAAGGGACTTTACGGTTGTTCCCGGGCTGCGCCCCGGCGGACGTAGACACAGGGGTTACGCGGCGACCTCTAACGTATTTGCCGTCCCCCTATGATAGGCTCACTGCATGAGTAATGCAGGATTCCCCCTGCTAGTTCACACCGAATCAACAGCCTATGTGTCACGTCCACATACCTATAAGCTCTGCCGGCACAACTTTCCCCTCGAAGACTTAGACTTCAGAAGCAGTTGATGCATTTTACAAAATTTTAATCCAGAACTTCTTACGAACATGGTACATTAAAAAGTGAATCTACACACTTGTAGTGTTTGAAAGGAATCAAGGAAATGGACATCCGCCGGTCCCCGGCTACTTCAGTCAAATGGGACGATAAACGATCCTAGGTCTCCTGCTCTATACCACTAGATTATACTCTCGGATAAGGTTGGATAGATGGTTCCACAGGCGCATAGGTTCAGCGTCGCTATGGGAACAATCCTACAAGCGAAACTGAAATAGGTACTCTTACAGACACAAGTGTAAATAGACGTACATGTTTAATGATAAGATGCTCAATTGAATGGGTCATGACCGACAACTTCAGAAGGAGAGGCAAGTCTTTAGCTTAAATAACCTATAGCACTCGGGCGTAATACGCCGGGAATTTGTGTGCTCTTCGAGGTAATCAGGCGCTCGAACCACGCTGGAATTCACGACCGCCTCTTGGCCATGCTTTGGGCGACTGGGAAAGTTGTCGTCGACATATCCCGGTCGGCTCTACGGTAAGACAAAGGGTGAGAGGTGTTTTTTCCGGTGCAGTCCCGCCGGACCTCCCCTCCTTCCGGAGTAAGACTCGTTCAGAAGTTAATAAGAGGAAATATCTCGACTTCTTAAGTTTCAGACCACTCTCACTAGGGTGTGGTATGTTTTCTGTAGGGAGAAGTGTATTCTTATGCCTACAGTGTGAGTAAACTACGAAAGGACCCCGAGGACTTCGGTCAAATAAAATTTGTATCTTATGCAAGCTTAAACAGACTACGAATTGGGGTAGATAAGAATGAATCGTAGGGACAAGGTAGAACAAGCCTCCCCTCTTGCAGTTTCGCATGGCCTGCGCACACAGGTACCTTGCGGGAAGTTACAGCCCTAGTAAAACCTTGTTACCTTTAATGCTTCCAAAACCCAATTTCTCTATCTATCTACCCGTAAGGAACTCCCAGCGGACTATCCCTTATTCTTCAACAATACAAAAATCAATCCTTCATCTTCTCTCAATATTCTTGGTGTCTCTTTTTCTTCTGCTCTCAGTTGGAAGGACCATATTACCAGTCTTGCTAAGGCAACCTCCCAGAAGCTGGGTGTGCTCAACCGCCTTAGGGGGTTCCGTTCCCCTGCACAGCTTCTTGCTCTGTACAGGGGCATAGTGCGTCCTTGTATTGAGTATTGTTCACATGTGTGGGGAGGTTCCTCTCACACCGCTCTCCTAGAAAAAGTTGAAAGGAAGGCCTTTCGTATCATTAACTCCCGTCCACTCACCAACTCTCTGCAATCTCTCTCTCTCCGCCGCAATGTTGCATCTCTCTCGCTATTCTATCGCTACTATAATAATCAGTGTTCCTCAGAGCTTTCCCAGTGTATACCACCTCCTTTACATAGGGCACATGGTACCCGTCTTGCAACTCAATCCCACCCCTACTCTGTGCAACTCTCCAACCCGAGAGTGAAACGTTACTCTCAGTCTTTCTTCTACTCAACAGCTGAGCTCTGGAACTCTCTCCCAGAATCAGTCTTTCCCTCTTCCTATGACTTAAATTGCTTCAAACTCCGTGTGTCCAGGCATTTTGGCTCGAACGTCCCTTGATTTTGGCCCTGCCACTCTTTCAACTATGGCTCCCGCTATAGGCAGTTCTGCCTTTTGCCTCCCTCAATCACATAGAAAAAAAAAAAAAAATATATGATCATGCCTAATTGTCATAATCCACAATCAAAGGACGATGGGTTGTCAACCACACCGGACCTCCCCGAAGTAGCGAGGGACAGGACAGTGTCCTAAACACGGGACATCTGCCTAATATGTTTCCTTTTACAAGACAGGGAGTAACCCTGAAAGGGTTCTTCATCAGGTCTGACGGCTCTCATCCACCCATATACCTCACCGAGGATGCCCCCGGAAGAGTTGTTAAAATGGGTATCCCAACGCTGACGGGAATAGAGTAGTACCAACATGGCCTCCCTTCACGCTGTATCAATCAGTTAGCCATGCCTCATCGGTTAGAAATTTAGAATCAAGGGTAATCCCCGGGAACAGCTAAGAACCCTAGACAACTCGCAGGCGTAACGACGAGTGGAAGTCTATTAATCGCAGGATCCCCATAGGACGTGATGCGACAGGTCATTTGGGTCCGCAAGACGGGAATCAGGTTAACGGTCATTCCTTAGGATGTTACACATTTTAAATAAATTCGAAACAAGGCTTCTTACCCTTTTAAGGCCCTTAGCAGTTTTTCCACCAACATAGCTGGCCAATAAGTTAACTCCCTCCCAGTCGTCCTCCTGCTACTTTACTCATACTGTATGCAAACAGAAGTTAGTATTAAGGTCACTCCCTAAGTATATCGTGACGATTGTCCTCTTTCTGTAGGCATACAGGAGTTAATATTCATGTCTATACACTGTATGCAAGCAGAAAGTCATATTCATGTCTACAACCGCCGTCATGTCAGCTCAAGTCCAGCGGTTCAAATCCATACAAATTATTGAGAAATTCTCAGCTAGGTCTTTCCTGGCCCTAAAATGAAAGTTCAGATGGCTGTGTTTCCCAGGGGTCATGGGAAAATACTTGAGCCAGCAGGGCACGGCTACGGATCTCAGGTCCGCTAACCCGTCCTAGTTATATGTTCCCATAACCGTTACTATTTTATTTAAATGAATGAACACTGGTTTTACTGTCCAGGCTCCGACTAATGGGCATATCCCTTGGTGCTAGGTGAATGTTTTTTCGTTTTTAAGAATGTAGTAGGTCAGCACAACCTCATTACTTCAACCCCTCACCAGGGTCGTCCAAACAGATCTTCTCGTCACGAGAGTCATTCCCCCCTTACTCACAGAAGTATCAATGATTTGTAATCGGAGTCATCTCCGCGGCCACGCAGTGACCACTTAAGAAGTTACCCTCCTGACGCAAGATCGTGGTATGACCCAGACCTGTCAAGACACCCGTACCGGGTAATGTTGTGGCAGAAAGGTTCGTAATCTGTGCTATTTACTATTAAGGCCTACGGCGGAAAGAAAAAGGCGGGGGGGTGGGGGGGGAGTGTTCTAGTAGCCCAAGATCCCTAGAACCCCTACGCCGGATAATACCTCCGCCGGAGATTAGGATAAGTGTACATGATGTAATACTTAATTAAGAGCTAAGAAGAAAGGTCAAAATAATTTTCCTTTTGTTATTTTAATTTTTTTAAACGATATCTATCATAGTTGCAGCTATATAGAGTATGTGGTATACAGTTTAATTTTCTACCCAGAGAATGAACTATAAAAGTTATAAGTTTGGTTAGTATGAGAAGGTTTAGAGTTAAAATCTCCTTATAATTATCAGACGGGATCTCAAGCAAGAGATCCAGTCACTTAAAAGCAGATCTTCTTTGAAGTAACGCACTGCTTATCTCCTTTTATATTTTTTATAAGTATTGTATGTAAACAATAAAGACTTAAATAGTTATACGGATTCTGGTTTTGTGCCTTTGGATTGGTTGGCTGGTAGGTTTGTTGATATTGTCACGAATGTCCCCCTCCAGTCTTAACCCTTAATTAGCGGCGAGCAACATAAGTCAAGTTAAATAAAGCTGGACTATGTGGCGGCGCTCGACATAGGTCGAGTGGCAATTTCAGCACGTAATGTTGCTGAGAGAGAGAGACAAGTGGTGGCAGGAGAGTAGCGAGCGTATGACTGCTCCAGACCACCGCGGCGAACATACTGACACGAATCCCAGCTCCCTCCTCCCTCTCTCACTCGCTATATAAGGAATTGTATCGGGAAAGTGGCTATTTACATACTTTTTGCACTCGCGTTGCACGGTTATTGCAAGAAAACTAGCCATCATAAAAGGATCGTTATGGTGTCATTCGAAAGCTCTGTTTATGCCCTTTCAGGGATAGATACTTGTTTTACGTTCTGGGTCTTATTTAGGCATGAAAATGATCACGTAAACAGCCCTATTTTGGCTAAAAACACCCCGCTGGGCGGTACATATAAATAAACCGCATAGGCCGCTCTTAACCCTTAAAAAGAGGCTCACCACATAAGTCGTTTTTAATAAAGCTGGACTATGTGGCGGCGCTCGACATAGGTCGAGTGGCAATTTCAGCACGTAATGTTGCTGAGAGAGAGAGACAAGTGGTGGCAGGAGACTAGCGAGCGTATGACTGCTCCAGAACACCGCGGCGAACCTACTGACACGAATCTCAGCTCCCTCCTCCCTCTCTCACTCGCTACATACTGAATTATATGGGGAAAGTACCGAATTACATGCTTTTTGCACTCGCGTTGCACGGTTATTGCAAGAAAACTATCCATCATACAAGGATATTTATGGTGTCATTCGAAAGCTCTGTTTATGCCCTTTCAGGGATAGATACTTGTTTTACGTTCTGGGTCTTATTTAGGCATGAAAATGATCACGTAAACAGCCCTATTTTGGCTAAAAACACCCCGCTGGGCGGTACATATAAATAAACCGCATAGGCCGCTAAAGAAGGGTTAAGGTGTTAAGAGATCAGGCATATCGTCAATGATGGAGGGGCCACTATTAAATTATAGGTTTGATTCCCGGAGGGAAGTAAAGAAAACCTAATATTTAGTAGGGTCTCTGTAATCATTGACGAAGCAGTGCTCTCCCGTGCATCCCCTTCCCATTCGCTTGATGTCTTAAAGTTTTATCTTGATATATCAGTGAAGGACGTATGGACGCTTGGTTAGTAGCGTCAGCGATCCACACATAAGAAATCCACCGAGATGGAAAGCTTAGTATAACACTGTTTAAGTATAATTTCCTTTTTTCTTTTTTTACGAAGGTTTTTTCGTAGTGGGTACCCAAGCATAAGACGATTCTATAAGAGAATTAGCGTTGCACTTATGATGAGTACTATGTTCTTCTCCGCGCGGCAGATTAAAAACTGGCTACCGCGGCGCTTGAATAGAGACTATTATGTTAATAGGCATATCGTCAATGATTACGGGGCCCCTACTAAATATTAGGTTTTCTTCACTTCCCTCCGGCAATGAAACCTAATATATATATATATATATATATATATATATATATATATATATATATATATATATATATATATATATATACAGGTATATACAATATACCGGTAAATATATATATATATATATATATATATATATATATATATATATATATATATATATATATACAGTATATATATAATTTTATATATATATATTGTACTCGCTAGGAAAATAAAACACGGAGATGCAAGCTTTCGTCTGTATTCCAAGACATCTTCCGGCGGATAGAGAAGAAAGGGTGGGAGTCAACTTATCTCTCCTAACCTGTGACAGTTACCAATCAGTAAGAAAAAATTAATAAATTTTTGACAATATATATATATATACCTCAGGGATCAGGTCTGGGACTTCTCCTATTCCTAGTACTGATGGGAGACATTAACGAAGGGATCACACAGTCCTTTGTAAAGTCAGTAAACATAGGTTAGCCTAAACAGAACCAGATGCGGAAATAACTTTAGCCGACCAGGCCAAGTGAGATATCTCTATTGGTCTAACTGGTAGAGTGCCTGCCTCATAACCCAAGGGTGCCGAGTTCAATTTCCAGCCAGGGAATATTTTTGGGAGGCTATTTCAGCATCTAACGAAGTTTAGGTGTGTTGGTAAAATTGTTAAGATGGTTGAGAGTAAGATCGGAGCTCCATAAATCCTCTTGCGGGTATGGTGTAAAAACCTATTCCTGGTTAGCCTAAACAGAACCAGATGCGGAAATAATTTGAGCCGACCAGGCCAAGTGAGATATCTCTAATGGTCTAACTGGTAGAGTGCCTGCCCCATAACCCTAGGGTCCCGAGTTCAATTTCCAGCCAGGGAATATTTTTGGGAGGCTATTTCAGCATCTAACGAAGTTTAGGTGTGTTGGTAAACTTGTTAAGATGGTTGAGAGTAAGATCGGAGCTCCATATCTCCTCTTTCGGGTATGGTGTAAAAACCTATTCCTACACCTTCCTCTCATCTTTCGCTGACGGCACAAATTTAAGCAGAAAAATAAACTCTGAAGACGATGTTACTGAACTCCAACAAGACCTTGACAAAATCTATGAGTGGGCTTCAAAAAACAACATGACCTTTAATGAAGAAACATTTGAAATGCTCAGATGTGGCACAAATGAACAACTTGGCGACTTGCACGCGGTAGAGGTCTCCCAATCGAAGTAAAGACACATGTGAAGAGCCTAGGTGTCCACCTGAGCAAAAATGCAACATTCCAATACCCCATTGAAGAAACCACCATCATTAGGACATTCTACTCAAGAGAAGCAGACTGTCTCCTATTCCTCTGTAAAACTCTGGTACAGCCAATACTGGACTACTGCAGCCAGCTGTGGTCCCCTCGCAGGAAAGGAGAAATCCAAACCCTTGAGTTGGTACAACATGAATTTACGACGAATATCCGGGAAGTAAAAGACCTAACCTACTGGGAACGCCTAAAACAACAAACTCAGCTTGTACTCGCAGCAGAGGAGGAGGAAGCGGTACATAGCAATATATACCTGGAAAATGTTTGCACATTTTCTACCTTAAGCAAGTGTCACACTATAGCACCCGTCACACCTAGCCGATTTTAGGCCAAGACTGTCCGCGACCTAAGGGTCATGGACAGTCTTGGTCTATGTCGCCGCGCACCATGGGCCGTTGCCAACATAACAAACAGGTCGGGATGGGTCTTCACATACCCCCTCAAAAGTTCAACATGCACAACTTTGAAAATCAAGTCGGCGTGGAGTGAGGTAAAAAAATGGGACGTGAAGGGGACGGGAGGCTGATGGCGTGTGACGGCACTTGACGGCGCTTGACGGGAAAAGGTAGGCGTCAGTGCGGCGGCACACGGCGGCACACGGCACCATAAATGAGGTCTGCGTCAGGCGGCGTCACCATAACAACCTGCGGGGATCAGCGGCGGCTTGCGGCGACCCAACGATGCCCTAACGGTCAATATATAAATAAACGACATAATTAAATAATTAAATAATAAATATATTATCAATAACCATCAAAATATAAGATTAGGTATATTAATTAGAGAAAAAATGAAAAATAACAACATTCAATACATAATTAAATTAATAATAATAATAAAATAACAGAATTAACTGAAATAATCAGTTAATAATCAGCCGTCCATACTGAAGGGGTCGCCGTCCATCGGCACAGTAATGCATATTGACGCCGCCCTACCTCCTGTCGACGCCGTTCGTCGGGTCGTTGTCAACGCGCTACGCCGCAGATCGGCACTCCAGCGGCGACCTAGGTCTCACCTTCAGTCCTGCATGGGCTCCGCTCTACCCCGTCAGGTCGCCGTCATGCGGCGTGGCCATCCATACTGCGTCCCGTCCAAAACTCATACCCCCCAAATCCTTAAGCTCTTCGCCGAAGGTCGGCACTCCTGACCACGACTAAAGGTCGTGGTCAGTCTTGGCTCAAGTCGGCATGGTGTGACGCCTGCTTATGCCTAATTAAATGCCAACGCTCCACGACTTAAGGGTCGTAACAAGGTCTTTGTCTACATCGCCGCGCGACGTGGGTGGGCGCCAACTCAAGAGAGACGTCGGGAGAGGTCGTCAGGGGCCTCAGAAAAAGTTTGACACGAACAACTCTCATATTCTGAGTCGGTGGCTAGTGAGGTCAAGGAAATGGACGGGATGGGGACGGTAGGCGGGTGGCATCCAGTAGGCGTCAGACGGTACAAGGGCGTTGACCTGTCTGCGTCTGACGCCGCTATAAGGTAGGTCGCCATCAGGCAGCAAGCCGGTAACGCCCAGGCGGCGTCATAGGGGGAGGGCATACCGTGAGTCTGTGACCTGGCAACGTCGCACGGGACATCGTTGATAGAGGGTCTTGGGTTTTTTTTTTTAAGCTTGATGGAGGTCTAGTGAGGAAACTAAAAAATAAATGATATAAATAAATAGACCCCCAAAAATCACCACTGTCCCCTTAATCCAATCCCATCAACGAGTGACTATCTATAAACCCTTTCAATGGTGGTGACGTCTGTTTTGCCTTAGTTCTGCCCTACTTAGACGATTTTATGCAGCTTAAGAACGGTCTGTGGGAGTTAAGATAGATAAATGAGAGGAATGGAGGTCTTGTGATTGCTACAGGCCCTTTGTAAGCATAATACAATAACCTAATAGTCTTCAGACTATAACGAAAAGACGTCACCGGTACTGAAAGGGTTAACTATAGATGGCCTTGTTTTACCAATTACTCAAAGAACCACTTAATTAAGGGGAGATGGGCGTATTTATTTGCTCATTTATGGATCTTTTTATTATGTTTTTAGTTTCCTCCCTAGATCTAAAGCTTAATACCCCCCCCCCCCCACACACACAAAAAACGTCGCCTCCGACGGACCGGTTTGCCTCGGTCGGGGTCAAGTGTGACGGAGTAGGGTCCAGTGTGACAGGGTGGCTGTCCATCGCCGCCGTAGTATCTATAGGCGCCGCCCTACCCTATAGGCGCCGCTCATCAGGAGCAATGTCGCCAACCAGTTTGCGCGCTACGGCGCATGACACCGCCCAGGTGGCATCATTAATCTCCCTTAGGTCTTGCATGGTTGCCGCTCGACCCTGTCCAGTTGCCGGTAGGCGGCGTGCCCGTCCATAGTGCCCGCCTTGAGCGTCCCGTCCCTCGATCACCCACGTTACTCGGAAGTGGTCTCCCCCTTCTATCGCCACTCCTTAAGTCGTGGAGCATCGGCACTTAATTCGGCATAGTGTGACACTTGCTTTAGCAGTCGGTGTGTTTGGCGAGGATCTCCTGGTTTGCAGGGTTGGGTACAATATTTTCTAGAGAATCAAGACCCTACTGACAGTAATTCTGAGTCAGAATGGCCCAAAAATATTCAACTGCCTCCCAAAGCAATTGAGGGACCTCACAAACTGCCCGGTGGAAAACTTTAAAAAACACCTGGACAAATTCATAAGAAACCTAGGCTACTAGACTGAGAGCCTAGACCCTTTATTCATGTGAAAGATGGCAAAAGGTTTGACATCATGAATATCAGGATTGACCCTCAGACGTTAAATTTCTACATTGATGCCGGGGCGCAGCCGGGGCTTTAACACCTAAATATCCCACAGTAGGAGGGTTAGAAATTAAATTTATTCATGCGAACACCGACAAGGCTTGAAATAGTACCCCCAGTACTATTAACTTTTGCAACATTTGTGGCCTTTCCTCTAATTTTCCCTCTGTTGAACACCATCTCTCCTCCTACAAACCTGATCTTATTTTCCTCACTGAATCGCAGGTGTCTGAAGCAACTACCAGCATCCCCTTCTCTGTATATTCCTACTTTCTCTATCCTAGTTTCAAAGCCAAAGGCGGAAGTTGTGCATACGTGCACAACAAACTCACTTGCTCTTGTGTTCCCGATTTTGACTCCTCTGAATTCTCAACTTTATGGCTCAAACTATCCTATCATTCTCATACTAAATATTTCTGTTCTGTCTATCTTTCCCCTAACTCTACCGACTTTCCCTAATTCTTCGACTATCTAAACTCTAAAGTGGAACACATTCTATCCATCTCTCCTTTCTCAGAAATCTCCATCTTAGGAGATTTCAACGTTCACCACCGCCAATGCCTCTCCTCTCTTTCCACTGACCAACCTGGTGAACAAGCCTACGTCTTTTCTATCCTAAATGACCTAGAGCAGTTGGTTCAGCAACCCACCAGTATCCCGGATCGCTTCGGAGATCGACCCAACATTCTTGACTTGTTTCTAACTTCTAACCCTTCTTCTTACACTGTCGATCTTCTCTCTCCTTTGGGCTCCTCTGACCATAAACTTATCTCTGTCACCTCTCCTATCTCTTCAGTACGGCCACCCGATCCTCCCAGCCGGCGGCGCTTGTGGCACTTTGGCGATGCCAACTGGGAGGCTCTTCAGTAGTACTTCTTTGATTTCCCATGGAATGATTTTTGCTTCCGTGGCCGGGAACCCTCGGAGAATGCTGAAAGCATTATCGAGGTAATCTTATCGGGCATGGAGGCATACATTCCATCGTCTTTCTCTCAGACTAATGCAAAAAAATCTTGGTTTACTCACACTTGTTCTACTGCTGTCCGCAATAAGGAGGAAGCATTCAAATGGTACCGACACCTTAAAACTCAAGAATCTCATTCTTCCTATGTTTCTGCCCGGAATCAAGCCAAATCTGTTCTTCGACTTGCCAAACACTCTTTTTTCATCAATAATAAATGCACTGAACTACCCAACTCTAGTTCTTCCCAAGCTTTCTGGCATCTAGCCATAAACCTCTCCAACAATTTTTCTTATTTGTCTTTCCCTCCCCTTTTCCACTCTGATGGCACAACCATCACTTCTTCCTCTGACAAAGCTGAACTCTTCGCTCAAACTTTCGGTAGAAACTCCACCTTGGATGATTCCGGTGTTATTCCTCCCTCTCCACCCCCCTCTCTCCTACTTATGCCTAACATCATAATCTCTTCCATGGATGTACTTTCCACCCTCTCTGGACTTAATACTAAGAAGGCGTACAGACCGGACGGTATTCCTCCTATTGTACTAAAAAAATGTGCTTCTGTGCTGACTCCCTGCCTAGCCAAACTCTTCTGTCTCTGTCTCTCCTCTAACGTCTTTCCTTCTTTCTGGAAGTTTGCTCTCATTCAACCTGTCTCAAAGAAGGGTGACCGCTCTCAACCCTCCAACTATCGTCCAATTGTTCTCATTTCTTGCATTTTTAAAGTTTTTGAAATTATTCTTGCCTCAAAATTTCTTAGGCATTTATCTTCCCATAACCTACTCTCAGACCGCCAGTATGGCTTCCTTAAGGGCTGCTCTACTGGTGATCTTCTTTCTTATATTACTAACTCTCGGTCATCTCCATTCGGGACTTCGGAGAGACTTTTTCTGTTGGGCTAGACATATCGAAGACCTTCGATAGAGTCTGGCTCAAATCCCTTATTTCCAAACCAACTTCCTACAGTTTCTATCCCTCCATCTGTGCCTTTGTCTCTAATTTCCTTTCCGGCCATTCCATAGCTGCGGTTGTGGACGTCCACTGTTCACTTCCTCAACCTATCAACTCCGGTGTTCCTCAGGGTTCTGTCCTATCTCCAATTCTCTTCATTTTATTCAATAACGACCTTCTCAGCTGCACCTCCAGCCTCATTCCCTCATATGCTGACGACTCTACATTACACTATGCAACTAGACTTTCTCAACAATATACAGAGCAGGAACTCCGAAACTCACGTAAGGAGGTCATAGATCACCTATCTTCTGATCTTTCTACTATCTTTAACTGGGGCAGAGAAAACCTTGTTACTTTCAATGCTTCCAAAACCCAATTTCTTTATCTGTCTACTCGTCACCCCCTTTCAGAAAACTATGACCTACTCTTCAACAACATACAAATTAACCCTTCATCTTCTCTTAATATTCTTGGTGTCTCTTTTTCTTCTGATCTCTCTTGGAAAGTTCATAATATTATTACCACTCTAGCTAAAACAGCTTCCCAGAAGCTGGGTGTGATCAACCGCCTCCAGGGGTTCTTTACCCCTGCGCAGCTTCTTGCTCTGTACAGTGCGTCCATGTATTGAGTATTGTTCACACGTGTGGGGAGGATCCTCTCACACAGCGGGGCTTACAGATATTTCTCGATTGAACAGACCGTACCTTCCCAGCATCCGTGTTGGTCTGTATGGTTCTCTACTTGCTATGTTTGTCATTACGATTCCTCAAAACCTTAAAGGGAGACAGACCGTTTTGCTAGACCCCCTTCTCCGTAATGTTTAGCCCCACTAGTTTTGAGATTTTAAGACGTTGGTTCCATTAGTTTGGGGATTTTATGACCTTTCACCCCATTTCTTTGTCAATATTAGGACCCTTCGTGCCATTTTGGTGTAGATTTTTTCCTGGTGAGCGATAGCGACCCTGTAATCTTAGGAGGAATCGGCCTTTGGCCGGGAAATTTTTCTATCAAAAAATGTACAAATCTATCTAGGGGGTGTTTTTCTAAGCTTGATGGAGGTCTAGGGAGGAAACTAACAAAATATATGAATAAATGAATTAATAGACCAAACAAACAGCCACTGTCCCCTTGAGAACTTATACCCAAAGTTATATATCTATCAATTCATCTATCTATTATATCTATATATCAATCAATCTAACTATATCTATGTATCTATGATCTATCTATCTATCTATCTATATATATATACTGTAGATAGATAAATAGATAAATAACTCGTGGCATAAGTTCCGAAGGCTTTGAGAAATCGCATTAACAAACATATACAATAGATAAACATACACACCAATAATGATGATCACACATCTCAGCACGGCAACCACCGTGTGTATAGATGACAACAGCAAGGCAGGTACACACTCATGATTACATAATCTCTGCCGAACTCGACTGTGATAATAACGTTGATGAAAATATTATCAAGTTCTTTACTTAAGGGGAGGCACTTGTTTTTTCGGGACCTCCTTCTCCCTCATGTTTATCCCTATTAGTTTTGACATTTTAATACGTTCGCCCCATTAGTTTGGCGTTTTTCAGACCTTTTGTACCATTTCTTTGCCAATATTAAGACCTTTCGTGCCATTTAGGTGTACATTTTTTCTGGCGAGCCAAAGCGAGCCTGTATTGTAAGAGGAATCGGCCTTCGGCCGGGACATTTTTCTACCGAAAAATGTACAAATATATATCGAAGGGGGTCTTGGGGTGTTTTTTTAAATTTGATAGAGGTTAAGAGAACAAACTAAATCCCCTCCTTAAACCATTGAGCCGAACCAGTAATTCATGCTGCACAATACCGTGTGGGTCCCCTTAACTTGTAATGCAAAAGTAATGACTAATTATAAATTTTCCTCTTTCAAAATTCCAACTACTCAGAGCTTTCCTATAGGTAAGCTCTGAGCAGTTGCGGTCAGAAATGTAGGAAGTAGAAAAACTAATGATCAGGTAAGCAGGTAATTAATGTGATTAATTGACGTTAAGAGATAGATGATGTCAGGTGGTGGCCTAATGGTTCTCTCTCGTGAGACACTCGCGTTTTCTACACAAGTTTATATAATGTTTTCCAGTATTTGTTGGATTAAGGGAGTTTTTTTTTTTTTTTTTTTATCTTTCTCTTCTTTTCTCTCTTTCCCTGGTTTGTATCCATTTGGCCCCATTCAGTCAACTGTTTTAAGACGTTTATCCCCATCCAGGTGTCGATATCTTCCTGGCAAGCGATAGCGAGCCAGCATTGTATTTTTTTTTCTATGTGAATGAGGGAGGCAAAAGGCATAACTGCCTGCAACGAGTGCCTCCCCCAGATTTCAAAGAGTGACAGGGCAAAAATCAAGGGACGTTCGAGCTAAAATGCCTGGACACACGGAGTTTGAAGCAATTTAAGTCATAGGAAGAGGGAAAGACTGATTCTGGGAGAGTTCCAGAGCTCAGCAGTTGAATAGAAGAAAGTCTGAGAATAGCGTTTCACTCTTGGGTTGGAGAGTTGCACAGAGTAGGGGTGGGATTGTGTTGCAAGGCAGGTACTACGTACCCTACGTAGAGGAGGTGGTAATACACTGGGAAAGCTCCGAGGAACACTGATTATTGTAGTAGCGATAGAATAGTGAGAGAGATGCAACATTGCGGCGAAGAGAGAGAGATTGAAGAGAGTTGGTGAGTGGACGGGAGTTAATGATACAACAGGCTTTCCTTTCTACTTTATCTAGGAGTGCGGTGTGAGAGGATCGTCCCCACACATGTGAACAATACTCAATACAAGGACGCACTGTGCCCCTGTACAGAGCAAGAAGCTGCGCATGGGTAAAGAACCCCTTGAGGCGGTTGAGCACACCCAGATTCTGGGAGGGTGCCTTAGCGAGACTGGTAATATGGTCTTTCCAAGTGAGAGAAATCCGGCTTCGCCTGAGACATTTTCTATCGATTTTTTTTTTTTTTTAGCTTGCTGTCAAAACAAAAAGATATATACTGTATATGCTGGCTTGCTATCGCTTGCCAGGAAAATATTGACACCTGGATGGGGGGGTAAAGGTCTAAAACAGTAGGCTGAATGGGGCCGAATGGATACTAGTCAGGGAAAGAGAGAAAAGGAGAGAGAGATAAAAAAAAGCAGGTGACCACCCTTAAAATTAAAATTTAAGTATTTGGTGACAAATTGAATTGAGATGTATGATCTGTACAAGTATGTGGCGATAACAGAGATATTTTGGATAAATAATATCTCTGTGTAGCGAGGAAAAAAAGAAAAGAAGGAAAAGGGGATTGGGCCTGAGTATATAGATAGATAGATAGATAGATAGATAGATAGCGAGACCCATAGCAGTAGAGGGTAGGGTCACAATGCAAATCATCTCCTCATCCAAACATCTGGGATTACTATTTAGTATTTACAAATTGTTTGTGTTGTTGAAATATATGCCCAAGAACGAAGTTCAAGATACGCAAGACAGTGGTGCTTTCTTTCTTGAAATTCTTGTTATACAGTAAACCCCGGGGATTGGAGTCAGAAGGTGAGTATAGTGGCACAGGCCCCTCATGATTGATTGATTGGTAATGGTGACAACAGCAGAAGTAACAGAGCTGTGGTATTGGTGACAACAACAATATGCTGGTACTGTTAACAACAGGGGTACTGTTGACACTCTGGTCGTGCTGGTAACAACACTACCACCACCTCCACCACCAATAACAACAACAAGACGAGGCCACAACACAGACAGGCAACAATTAAGGAGGTGGGAGTGTAGGAGGTGGAGTGGGGCCCAGGGGACATTATGGCTAATGGAGGGGACACCCGCGCCCGACCTCGCCCCCCACCTGATCAATCAATCACAGGTGCGGCGCCCCCCTACCACAAAATTGTTACACACCGCAGGTACAAGAGGAACGCGGGCGTGGGGGGCATACAGACGCGTGGGGGGTGGATACAGGCTACAGACACAGAGACGGATACAGAAGGAAAGGGGAAAAAACAACATTCAGGATACGAGAAACTTTCATAAAAAAATAAAAATAAAAATAGATAAGTGCGGAAACTTGGGAACATAAACAACAGATTGTGAGGATCCTTTGCAGAAAATTGAAAACGTGGAATATATGAAATATTTTAAGGGGTCATAAAAGAGTGCAACATATGAGGAACCCAGGGAAATACCAAACAATGCACGACATGACAAATCTGAAACACCTTCTGACATCGGATTTCGCGACTTCTCTTACTTGATAAATTGATACAGTAGAAAGTGATAAGAAAGTACATAGAAACTTGACATTTATTACTTTGTAGTTTTATCAATACAAAGGATAAAAGTTTCTGTAACAGGAACTCATAGGCATGATTTCACTAATCTGTCATAAAATACGATTCCTATGAATACAAGGATACCTCTCTCCCAACCATCATATAAACATGATAAATAAAAAAAAATATTGATCAAAGTATTATTTATCTAGAACAAATTTAAATTGTAAGAGTTAGTGTGAGGAAATTTGGTTCAAATTACCAATGTATTACTGGGAGTAATAAATATATATATATATATATATATATATATATATATATATATATATATATATATATATATATATATACATATATATATATATATATTAGGAACAGGATAATGAAGTCGTCACTAGGATCATGATGTTTATTGGTACCAGACGTTTCGAGATCAAACATGCCATCATCAGTGGGAATCAAAGGATAATCTAAAATGTTGTACATATAAAACAAACAGGGTTTGAATCATGATAATCATTAAAACAAATTCATTAATGATAAAATTGTATACAAGGAAATATGCAGTCGGTAATACAGAAACACCAGTCTAAATGTAAAGATTGCAACATCGTTCTATCTACGCTAATAATTAAAACAAACGTAACGAGAAACTAACAATACAGAATATACATTTAGCTTATAAGAGCGGGAAAATATATATTTTCAGTCAAGGAAAAAAGTTACGGTCCCACGAATAGTATATATATGAGAATAAATCGTTCAGATGCTAAAAGTTTGGATAATCACCCAATAACACAAAGTTGCAATTCAGCCTACAGTATAAGAGCGGGATTTTTACGTTTACGTTTACGTGGGACCCGCAGAGGGCCGCTTTCGGGCGGCATGATATGTGGGGCTGTGCATGGGGACTATGGTCTGTTTTTTCCCAGCGGATGGAAATTTGAATCCCTTATCATCTGGTTTTTCGAAAATTAATGAAAAGATATGATAGTGTTATGTCTCTGCGTCATATTATTGACAGGATTTCATAATTAGCAACATATTTCGCTACAAAATCTTGGTAATAGCGGAGTAATCAGGATGGCGAGATAGCAAATTACCATCAGCTGGACAAAATACAGGGTATAGTGGTTGCGGACAGGATCAGGAGAAGGATAAGGATTAGGAATGTAATAATTGGTGATCCTAGTTCTAAAAGAATCAAGAGTGGGGCTATTAACTACATGAAATGGGAGGTGATTCCATTTATGGATGCTGCGGGGAAAAATGATTGTCTAAATATATCCGTGCTTGCCTGATAGGTGTGGTATTTTAGGTTGTGACTACGTCTCGAAAATCGTATACTTGTAAGGTGTAAATATATATCTTTGTCTACGTCTACTAAGTTGTTAGTGATTTTATATAACATTTGTTGTCTGTGTATTTGTCTTCTTGTTGCAAGTGGGTCTAGTCAAATATCTTGTTTGAGCAAAGTTACTTATAATATAGTGTGTCTGTAATCACGTCTGATCCATCTTGCAACTTTGCTTTGTATGGCCTCTAGTTTATTTATGTTATTGTGAGTGTGTGGATCGCAGACGGTGTCGCACAAGTATTTTAAATGCTAGAATCGTGATGTTTGCGTTACACTTAGTGAGATTCCTGCGCAGGAAGCCCAGGGCCTGATTAGCCTTTGCGCTTGAACTGCACAATCTGTAATTACATTAAATTGTTCAGTCAAGAACAAAAATACGATAAGTTACTCTACCAAAAGACAAGATTAATACCACCTGAGCCAAAAGATTTAGGGGACTGAGAACAGATTTTTTTTTTAGCAACATAGCGGATAGAAGGATACCATGTTATTCAACTGGGGTTAGTTTCTTAATGTGTAGAGATTATATAATTATAATACTATCCCCTGGATAATTGTCAATTATAGTAAAATTATCTCTACTTGGTATGACTTCACAAAATTTACAGTGATCACGTACTACCGAGTTCTGCTAGACTGGCCTAAGTGTTAGTTAGTTAACATAGGATTTCAGAGGCTATCAACCCTTCTGGATTATTAAGCCAGCACACTGTAAGTCAATAATAGCGTCAGGACTGGAGCCCCTTTTCGAGAACTCCAGTCCCTTGAAGTCTCGCAAAGTGCTTCCCACAAACCCTGCTTGGCAACTAGGGCAGATAACACGATAGACAAGCGACGAGCGCAAGTCAGCTGGCACATAAGAACATAAGAAAATGGGAGTCTTCAGAAAGCAGATCGGCCCACACAAGGCAGATCCCTCTCACACCCAACTCCAATTACAAGGCCTAATTATAGAACCAACTCACTAATACCATGAGGACCGACCTCACCAAAACGGTCAGAGATCAACACAAGATTACGGGGGTCTACAGAGCGCCGATTGGCCCACACCCGGCAGATCCACCCTCACACCCAACCCATCTCGTGCATATGCCTATCTAATTTTATCTTAAAGCTCCCTATCGTTCTCGATCCTACCATATCACTCTGTAGCCTATTCCACATGTCTACAACTCTGTTACCAAACCTATATTTGCCTATATATTTTCTGAAACGAAATTTATCTAATTTGAAACCATTTGTTGGAGTTCTTTCGCTATCAGCTTCAGTACATCTTTCATGTCCCCTTTATTAATCCCACTAACCCACTTGAACACTTCTATCATATCTCCTCTAACTCTGCGTCTTTCTAACGAATGTAAGCCTAATTTCTTCAACCTTTCTTCATATGGTAGATTTCTAATATTATGAATCAATTTTGTAATTCTTCGTTGTACTCTCTCCAACGAATCTATGTCCATTCTGTAATAAGGACACCTAAATTGAACAGCATAATCCATATGAGGTCTCACTAATGACAAGTAAAGTTTTAAGATAACATCGGCAGTTCTGTTGCTCACACTCCTTGAGATGAATCCTAGAATCCTGTTTACCTTGTTACGAACGCTTATACACTGTTTTCTAGGCTTCAAATAATTGCTAACAAACACACCCAAATCTTTCTCGCAATCTGAGTTTTCTAATTTCGTATTATCTAGTTTATATATTGCATTTGTATTCGTCTTCCCTATCTTCAATACCTTGCATTTGTCAATGTTAAAATTCATCTGCCAATTTACTGACCATTCGTGTAAGGTATCTAGATCCCTTTGGAGGCTCTCTATGTCACTATCTGAATCTATTGTTCTCCCTATTTTTGTATCGTCTGCGAATTTACTCATCCTACTAGTTATATCTAAATCCAGGTTATTTATGTATATAACAAACAGCAGAGGGCCTAATACAGATCCTTAGGGGACACCACTTTTGACTGCACCCCATTCTGACTTAATACCATTTATGCTGACTCTCTGTTTACTACCAATTAGCCATGACCTAATTCATCCCAACAACGCCTCAACCTTTCTCATTAATCTCTCATGAGGGACTCTATCGAAAGCTTTACTGAAATCTTAATATATTATATCATATGACTTGTCATTATCTACCGCTTCATATACCTCTGAGAAAAAGCTAAGCAAATTAGTAAGGCAAGAACGTCCCTGAGTGAATCCATGCTAAGAATAATTGATTAAGTTAAATTTGTCTAAGTGGCTTCTAATTTTCCCAGCAATAATTGACTCTAGCAACTTTCCTATGATTGATGTGAGACTTATTTGACGGTAATTGGATGCTATTGATTTATCACCTTTTTTGAAGATCGGAATCACATTTGCAAGCTTCCAAGCTTCTGGAACTAAGACTGTTTCCAATGACTTGTTAAATAGAAATGTTAATGGGTAACTTAACTCATCTCTGCATTCTTTTAATACTCTAGCATATACCTCATCAGGACCAGACGATTTTTAAGGTTTCAGTCTGTCAATTTCCTTAAGCACATAATTTCTACTTATAATAACCGTACTTAACATATTTTCTATACTATCACTATAAACCTTACGGACTTCTGGAATCTGTGCCAAATTTTCAGTAATGAAAACGGAAAGAAACTGACCATTTAATGTACTGCGCATTTCTAGATTATTTTCTGTCATTTCTCCTGTCGAAGTTTTATGGGACATATTACATCTCTAACTTTAGATTTACAGTATATAGTTGGTAAAAAGCTTTAGGGTTATTTTTTGAGTTGTTGGCCATCCTTATTTCATAATTTCGTTTTGCTTTCCTAATTTCCTTTTTGACCTGATAGTAAATAAGTAGGTGATTTTCACCTTTCTTAATTTTTCTATATATTCCTTTCTTGTTTCCTATGATATCTATTAGTTTATTATTCATCCATTTTGGTTGGTTCTGTGTCGATCTAAGTCTTCTTTTGGAGATATATTTATTTTGAGCATTGTGGAGTAATGCAATAAACTGTTCATATGTAGCTGTCAAGTTTAACTCTGGCTTATCCTGACTTAATTGATCTTTGTAATGAAACATTGAGCCAATCTTAAAAGGGTTCATAGAGATAAATCTAAAGTCTTTGTCAGGGTAAAACTACGTAGGTTTTCAGTTAATGAGGATTCGATTTTCTTAGTTAGTTCACCTACTGTAGATACTGTAGGTGATTCGAAAATTAATTTGTTCTTTATGGGTTGTGGGGATATCTAGTTTGGGCTGATATGTGTCACTTAAGAATTTATTGACAGGTTTGTCAAACAATATATATACTGTATAATTATATATACAGTATATGCTGAAATAGGTAAAACAAAACATCCAGTATTAATTGTAAGGACTTTTCTATGCAGGTTTTTTACACCCATTGTACCTGAGTTTACTAATTAATTGTTGTCCTGTCTTATCTATACTCGCCCTTGGGAAGGTTGTGAGAAGTGGGCCATTAAGCTGATGAGCCATAAGAAAATCATTAGTGAACCCCCATGTTAGGACCAATCAATGACGGCTGTCAAACTAAGGATTTCTCATAATTATTCTTCATTAAAATAATCTTTCTCTACCTAAGCTAACCACTGTATATTTTGACATGCATAGCTATTAATTTACTGTCTCAACCACCTTGTACACTGTACAACTGGCGTGTAATATAGAACATATAACACAATCGAAACATATCAATTGGTGTGTTATGATTATTATACGTTATCATTTAAGCACTTTTGCCATTTTTGTTTAAAGGGAGGTGACCCGCTTTTTCCACTCCTTTTTCTCTCTTTCCCTGGCTTATATTAATTCGGCTCCATTCAGCCAACTGTTTAAGACATGTACCCCCATCCAGGTGTCAATATTTTCCTAGCGAGCGGTAGCGAGCCAGCATATATATATATATATTTTAAAGCAAGCTAAATTTGTACATTTTTCGATAGAAAAATGTCTCCGGCGAAGCCGGATTTCTCCATACAATGCTGGCTCGCTATCGCTTGCCAGGAAGAAATCGACAACTGGATGGGGATAAACGTCTAAAAACAGTTGGCTGAATGGGGCCGAATGGATACAAGCCAGAGAAATAGAGAAAAGGAGAGAAAGAGAAAAAAACAGGTGACCCCCCCCTTAAAGCAAAATAAGCCAATGTGTCTGTGTTTTGTTGGAGTCTACTGTACTGTACGTATTCTACATAATAGACACTTTTGATAGTGCACAGCTCAAAAACAACGTCAGTTCATTTCAGTCATTGGGGGACCCACTCAGATGCTTTACCTGATAGCTTTTCAATTTGTGTAACCCACGGTTACTTGATTCATAATACAAATTATCCCTCCTTCCTCGTCATAAGAAAAGATAATTAGGTAAGTTGTTGCTTGTTTGTCTTTGAAATCTTGACATCCATTTTTATACATGTGTTATGTGTCAACTGATTTTGTAGAGTAGAGTTCATAGGTCGACTAACAGTTTTACCAAATATTTTTTTTAGAATGGATTGTTTCTCATTTTTCTGAAAACCAACAAATTGTGCTACATGAAATATATTGTCGGAAATTTCTAACACATATAGTAAAGCAAAGATTCTCGAAAGAAAAATGACTCATCTTATAGTTAGCAGTCTGTAAAGCTGATAGTTTTCAAGCCCATGACCCCATATAATTACACTATCACTCAGAATGTACAAACCAAGACATAAACCTATAGTATAAAGTAAGTGGAGCTCTGGTTGCATTTACATAAACCTATAGTATAAAGTCAGTGGAGCTCTGGTTGCATTTACATAAACCTATAGTATAAAGTCAGTGGAGCTCTGGTTGCATTTACATAAACCTATAGTATAAAGTCAGTGGAGCTCTGGTTGCATTTACATAAACCTATAGTATAAAGTCAGTGGAGCTCTGGTTGCATTTACATAAACCTATAGTATAAAGTCAGTGGAGCTCTGGTTGCATTTACTCACATATTGCATTAAGGGGGGTCACCGTTTTTTTTTTATATTTCTCTCATTTTCTCTCTTTCCCTGGCTTGTATCCATCCGGCCCCATTCAGCCAACTGTTTTAAGACGTTTATCCCCATCCAGGTGTCGATTTCTTCCTGGCGAGCGATAGCGAGCCAGCATTTTATGGAGAAATCCGGCTTCGCCGGAGAAATTTTTCTATCGAAAAAATTTACAAATGTAGCTTGCTGTCAAAAAAAAATATATATATATATGCTGGCTCGCTACTGCTCACCAGGAAAATATTGACACCTGGATGGGGATAAACGTCTTAAAACAGTAGGCTGAATGGGGCCGAATGGATACAAGCCAAAGAGAGTACAAAGGAGTACAAAGGAAATCAAGCAACAACAGGCTAGTGACCCTTCTAGGCTGCTTGTCCTCCAAAACACTGAGGATCAAGTGTCCAAACAGTGGTTTAGAGTGGGTAAGGGAACATTGGAAAGGGAACTAATGTCCGTGGCAGGATTAGGAAGTTAGTAGGGGACAGATGGGTTAGTAACTGTGGGGAGGATAAAATAAAGTTATTCATTTACAAACGCAGTCAGTCGCGGGTTTGATGCGAGATATTTGTCTAGGCGGAGTTTAAATGAATCAACGGTGCTGCAGTCTATAACGTCTCGGGGAAGCCCAGAGAGAGGGAGAGAAAGAGAAAACAAGTGAGGTGGGCTCCCTTAACGTATAGTATCACTAGGAATTAATGGTCTTACCCAATTCCAACATTATTACACATTATGTATACTTATAAATTCACAATGAAACTAAATATAAAACTGTGAGAGCATTACATTTCGTCACATCTGCTAGTTCGTGTCTCAGGGTCTTCGGCAACTGGATTTCATAATGATGCTATAACTATCTGCATATATTTATAGAATTTTATATGTATGTATATATGTATATACTCAGGCAAATATCCCATTGCTGGGGGTGGCCGACACAAGACAGAGCCCGAACAGAAACAAAATTTTAAGTTCCTATTTTCAGGGTCAGGGACCACTTTCGCGTTCTCTCGCCCGTTTCTCTGTCTTGCCGGGTAGGCAAATTATACAAGGGGAGGAGGATTCCTAGCCCCTAATCAATAAATGCATATAGAATTTTTCAATACAATGTCACTTTGCATCAAATACTTAATGCCTGCAGGTTGAAAGCATAATAATTATTTTAGCATAGAAGTAAAGAACCCCATTTAGCTTGTTGGAAATAAAGACGAAAGTTATTACTCAACGACAGCGATCACCACACCGCCTCCCTTCGTCAAGGCACCAGGAATAAGAGCAATTCAGCTGCCCTCCACACGATGTATCTTGACACCTACCCCGACACCTTCAGTCATGCAGAACACAGGACGCAGATGTCTGGACAGCATACCCAGTGCACACAACGAGCTTTCCCGCCACTTCCGGTCCCTCATGTCGCCTGATGTCCCTCAGAATCGAGCTGCCCGTGCTAGTCACCAAGCCTACTCTGCTAACCACAGAGCTAAGCATTAGTGCATTACATAAGTGACAGGACAGGGCAAGCCCCGGATAACCAGAGGAAGAATATACGTAGGCCGAGGACAAGCTCAGGAAGGCAAGTCCCAGGGGATTGGCTCCCGAAATTACCAAAGCAAGAAGCCCCGAAACCCCCAGGAAGAGTCAGATTCACTTGGCACCCTACAAGCCAACAGCTCTCTCACTCCCCTCCTCACATGCACCTACAGCAGGCCCCTCTCCTTACCTCCCTGCCACCATCGCCACAATCCCCTAAAATCTCTGATCACGAGCCTGAAGCTGAGTTCCAAGTAATGCAAACTACTGCTGCTGCCGCTGACCCTAGTCTTTACGAGAAGTTGCAGGACCTGCAAAGACTGATTACCCTATTCCCTGACGTCTATTTCTTGCAACTGGAGGAGGAGTGGAAGGCAAACCTAGCTACGACCCTAAGAGAGTGGAAGGAAGAAGATGAAGTACGTAGCCTGAACGAGAAGGATAACCTCTAGGACGTTGAGAGGCTCCGTCCGTGCAGCACGTGGTGCAGAAGTTGGCCCGACCAAGTCAAACCCTTAGTGTGAGAGGGCACAGTCCGAGGCAAGCAGACATTCCCCCATGGGGAATGACGGGACCCCTGTTGTGTGAAACTTTGGGAAGCAGACATTGGTCTGAGGTGTGGCCAGCCTACAAGTGTGCAATGGCAGAATCTACAATACGCCATCCAGCAGAAGCAACAAGGCTTTTAGACTGTGTGAGAAGATTAAGCAGCTGTCTACGAGAAGTGCATCAAACCCTGCACATGTGAGTGCCAAGCCTAGAATCGCATGCCCAGTTAGTAATCCCCCTCCCCTCTTATTTGCATCATAGATTACAAATTATGAAGCTCTCACCTGGCGACTACCACGTAGATAACCGCCATGCCCCCGTCACCCACCCCCCTTTGTACTAAGTGTATGAGTTGAGCATAATATCATAAACGAACAAAGGCTGTATTATCTGGCTAGCACCAGTAATGACCACTTCCTCCCTTTGTGTCCTTTTATTCGCCTCGCACGACATACCAAAACTCTCAAGTGTCCCTTAGCATCACAGAAGAAAACATTTGGAGTCAGTAACTTAACTTCAGCCCCTCTGACACCTCACATACCCTGTCCGAATGTTAGACTCTGTGTTGCACTGTTGACAAAGGGGGGATTACCCGATTGCCAATTATCCTATTCAGGCAGCGATTCTAGGAGTTGTTAGTGCTAAGAACCGAGTAACGGAGTGTATACGAGATACCCCCTAGTCATTCCCTCGGGATAATATATTTTAGTGTATTGCTTACTGAGAATAGGCGATCGAAGTAGGGATAACAAGTGCCTGAAACTATCATATCATCCAATTTCAAGAGTCAAGTATAATAGTTCTGTATATCCGATTACTGTAATTGCACTATCCCACGTGTAGATTTACTGTGAGTGTTGCTGTAATACATTCCTCCATTCACTGACCCAAGAGTCCATGTGTGGCTGCATCTCTTTTAACTGTAAAATATAATTGTAAGAGCCGTTTGACTCTTGTTAATAGTCCCATTGCCATATCAATTATTGATCTACATTTATTATATCGAGGATACTCTGACATATAATTACTTGTATATCTTTGCATATTTATTACGACTTAAACAAATGTTCGTCCTGTGTTGTTCTGATTGCGGAATATGTTACTGCTATTAACATTAACATTTAATATGAAGTCCAAGCGTCATTTGGAGTGGAAATAATAGCTACTATACAGTATGCCTCAGTGTGTCAGTACGTTATAGATCGTGATCTAAATGTTCTAGTGACTTCATGCGGTTATTTTACTAGGGAAGGCCAGTATCTATTAGCGTGGACTCCCATGATAGGTAGGCTACACTCGGATACCATAGTCTCTAGCCCGCTCCATACAAATTTTGGGACTTTATCTATTTCTAGTTATGGAAGCATATCTCTGGAAACGAATTTATGAATAGAATTTTCTATAAATCAACTACAAAACGATATATACTATTTATTGAAAAGCAAGTTCTATCAAAAAATCAATCCGGATAGATATAATTGCATAGAGAAAAACATAATTATGGGGTCTACGATTACTCCTGAGTGGGCTAGAGACTATGGTATCCGAATGTACCGACACTAGACACTCAACTATTGCTATTACTAAGGTGAAAAGTGTAATGATCTTTATATATATATATATATATATATATATATATATATATATATATATATATATATATATATATATATATATATATATATATATATATGGAGGTAAAATCACAAATACGTGTGATCAAATTATGTAGTAAAACTCGCTAGGAAAATTGAAACAATGGAACACCAAGCTTTCGTCTATTCTGTCAAGACATCTTCAGGGTAATAATATATATATACAGTATATAGATATACATACATGTATTTGTGTATGTAATTTATGTGTATTGTGTCTATGTTAAATTGTGTATGTATTTGTTTGTCCCTGATCGAGGTGTAAGAAGTACAATTTCGCTAGTCCATATGGAGTATCATTTGCATTGTTCCAATCAATGCTTTGCCCCTTTTGCCAGATATAGATAGGCCACGCTACCCCCTTGCTGTAAATAAACACAGTTATAGCAACGTTGCGTCTTCGCTCCTTCCGACTCCATTGTGCTATTCACATTAAGCTCGTTTGCAGCTACCTGTTAAGTAGTGATTAACCTCTTGTGTACACCGGCCGCCAAGCCTCCCTCCCATTCTCCTTATTACTGCCGACTGTACTTACCCGTGTTTGTGTCTCTATACAGTACATTTGTTCACATTGTGAGAGTGTCATAGGTGTATTCAGTAAGACAGGAAATGTTAAACCTTTGATGAGAGTAGAGTCCATACCCTTGTGATAATTAAAATATGTATATTTATACTTCCATCAGTATACTAATACAGTATATATATATATTTAGATTTAGGGGAGGTGTGGTAGAGTGGTGTTGCCACTGGACTGGTAATCCAATGGAACCGGGTTCAAATCCCGATATGTCAATGGGAAGATATTATTGGGATGACATTTTTGCTGTACCTAGTATCATCGCATTACCACAAAGCCAATGAAATGCCAAATAAATATCCTCATTGTTCCCTGATTAAATAGCACTGTATGAATATTCCCATAGTCAAAATATGCTACAGGGGGACAATGCCTATTGAGGTCAATGCTCAATAAGTGGCATTCTGAGAGTGAGGGTCCGAGTCTAGGGGATGAGACAGTACAAAGGAGTACAAAGGAAATCAAGCAACAACAGATCTAGTGACCCTTCTAGGCTGCTTGTCCTCCAAAACACTGAGGATCAAGTGTCCAAACAGTGGTTTAGAGTGGGTAAGGGAACATTGGAAAGGGAACTACTGCCCTGCCACTAACGTGGCAGGACTAGGAAGTTAGTAGGGGACATATGGGTTAGTAACTGAGGGGAGGATAAAGTTATTCATTTACAAACGCAGTCAGTCGCGGGTTTGATGCGAGATATTTGTCTAGGCGGAATTTAAATGAATCAACGGTGCTGCAGTCTATAACGTCTCGGGGAAGCCCATTCCACAAGTTGACAACTCGATTGAAGAAGAAATTCTTAGATTCGTGCGAGTTAAAAGATTTACCAATAATTTTGCAACCGTTTCCCCGTGTGTAATTAGATTGGTCGATAGTGAAGTACTTACTACAGTTCATATTGTCGATGCCTTTGATGATTTTGAACACTTGAATTAAGTCGCCTCTTAATCTGCGCTGGGTTAAAGGAAATAGATTTAATTCTCTAAGACGCTCTTCGTATGGTTTGTTCTTTAGGCTAGGTATCATTTTGGTAACTCTACGTTGAACTCGTTCTAGCTTGTTTATATCTTTTTGGTAATAAGGGCACCAGGATTGAACGCAGTATTCCAGAAGAGGGCGGACTAAGGAATTGTAAGGGGTTAGGATAACTTCTTTGGATTTATGCTCAAATGACCTGCCTATAAAGCCAATTATTTTGTTTGCCTTCTTAACAACTTCTGAACATTGTTGACTCGGTTTTAGGTTACTCGATATTGTTACTCCCAGATCAGTTTCTCTGTTTACATTCTTAAGCTGAGTGCCATTCATCGAATAGTTTGCTTTCTCATTTAGGTATCCGACATGTAGTACTTTACATTTATCCGCATTGAAACTCATTTGCCAAATTTGGGCCCAACATGACAATTTATCTAGATTGTGTTGCATATCGTCAACTTGTTCTTTTGAGAGTACGCTATTTGCAATTTTTGTATCGTCAGCAAATTTTGAGATTGTGCAGGTGAGACCCTCATCTATGTCGTTGATGTAAATTAGAAAGAGAATTGGTCCTAGTACCGATCCCTGGGGTACCCCGCTACTTACATTGGTCCATTTAGATGCCTTACCGTTTATGACTACCCTTTGCTTTCTGTTGCTGAGCCAATTTTCTATCCATTTCAACACACCGTCTTGTATTCCATGCGCTTTTAGTTTTAGCAGTAAACGTTTGTGGGGAACTTTGTCAAAGGCCTTTTGAAAATCAAGGTATATAATATCTACAGCTTTACTCTCATCGTAGAGGTTGAGGATATCGTGGAAGAAGTCTAAGAGGTTTGTTAAACAGGAACGCTTTTTACGAAAGCCGTGTTGAGTATCTTTAAGTATGTTATTTTCCTCTAAGTGATTTACGAGTCTGTCTCGTATGACCGTTTCTAGCATTTTACATACAACTGAGGTTAATAACAGTGAAGCACTGAGTGAGGCAACTTCAGAGATGGGGCTGCTTCATGCCATGAGTGAACAACTAAGCCCCATACATCCTGCGAGGGCAAGATGGCAGGGGCTGGTTTCAGCTAAAAGTGCTTCACATGTCTCACCCCATAGACTGGAACGAGACCTCACAGGTTTCACCGTTCGTAACGGTTGGATGTACAGGCTCTCAGCCTATGCCCGAGAGGGAGTAGTTAGAATATAGAAGAAAACAAAATATATATATACTGTATACTGTATAATATACAGTATATATATATATATATATATATATATATATATATATATATATATATATATATATATATATATACCGTATATATATATATAAAGTAGGTGTGCAGTTTTCGCATTACCCCCCCCAAACCCCCTCCCCCCCCAAAACAAAAATGCATACACAACTCTGCGACCTAGAATTCTGCGAGTAGTATTGAATCTCTTAGGTAAAATCGGTATATATAATATATAAAATATATATATATATATATATATATATATATATATATATATATATATATATATATATATATATATATATATATATAATAAATGTTTTATACTCACATCCGAACTTAACCACCAACAGTTAGAACAAGTGCCCATACTTTAATCCACTATACCACAGCGTGATATAGAGGGTACTCTTGTGCAGTGGATTAAAGCATAGACACTCGTCCTGACTGTTGGTGGTTCATGTCCGCCTGGGAGTATATATATATATATATAATTACATTTATGATCGCATTGAATCTTAACCATTGGAATATTTATCTATAATAAGGTCAGCGTAACATTATTTTGTAGCATTTTGAATATGGTATAATTCAAATTTAGAATATATATAAGAAAGAAATAGTGACCATAATCTGTGACCTTCACCATTCACCTTGACCTTTGAATAACAAAAAACAAAAAATTTGGACAATCGTTGTATTGACCAACCGAATTTGCCAGCAAAATTTGGTGACGATACGTAACCCGTTCAGTACAGTTCTGTTAGTTTCATTTCATACTTGATATTAAGACGATTTTATTTAGTTTATGAAGGGCCTCCATAAAATTAGCAGGCTTTCAACTATCTTAATTAACCCTTTTTACTACCACAGATCCTTCATACGCTCCACAAAATCGTCTAATTATAGCTAGACTACAATAAAAAAGACGTCACCCGTACACAGAGGGTTAAACAGTCTAGGAAGAGTTTATAGAAAATTAATAACACTCTTCTTTTTGTTCTTTGACCTTGACCTTTAACCTTAAGTATTATAATATATATATATATATATATATATATATATATATATATATATACTGTATATACTGTATAATTTATATGATTGAAATATATGATATTTAAGTAAAATGCAACTAACAGTCGTCAGTTTATCGAAAATTTAGTATTTTTATGATGAAGGTTAACTTATGACCTGGGCCTATGACCTTGACCTTTATGTAGGATTATATTTTTGTTTGCTTCGATGTAACCTTAGAAAATCAAATAAGTGTGTAAAATTTCATTAAAAATCATCAGTTAGTTTCAGAGGTATTAAAGGAATAGTTGACCTTGACCTTTGACCTTCATTTTGACCTTCACGATGTCTGAAAATTTACATGAATAGTAAAGAAATTAGCATATTTACCTTATATTTGATGTTGACCTTGACCTATCAAATGGAATTATGTTTATACTTGTATGACCTTGGTCTAGGAATTCCGAATATGCATGATATGCCTAATGAGAATCTTACATTAGATAGGAAATACTAGTAAGAATCCTATTTCGAACTTTAACCATGACCTTTGACCTTGACCTTCGACCTTAGAATTTCTTATCCAGGATTTAGTTAGCTTAACCCACTGAGCCCCAGCGATGCAGTCAGAAATGTATGTAACGCTAAACCCCAGTGAATCACCGTTTGCGTCAGTGTCACTCCGGTCCCTATTACTTCGGTCCTATGGCACCTAGAGGCTCAGATTTTTATGGGAACTGTGTAATATCCCACGCACCCATGCCGATGGTTGAAAACTCTCAAAGTCCAACCGTGTGTGCGTGAGCGCGCAAAAACATGTTTTTTGGGGGAAATTGCCTTCAATTTTGTACTCTTGTAAAATCCGTTTTCGGGGGCTCTGTAGGACCATTTTTTGAGCTTTTTGATAGTTTTTTTGTGGTTTTTCCTTCATTCCTAACCCATTCGCTATTGTTTCTGGAATAAAAAAAAAATTCAGAATCAGCTGGTCCTGGGTGGTACATTTATAAATATTTAGCTGGAACTCAGCGGGTTAACAGCAATGTTCATATTAACTAGCATTATGAATATGGTGTAATTCGTATAAAAACATATTGATTACAAATAGTGATCATATACTGTGACCTTGACCTTTGACCTTTGACTTAAAATAAAATACATATATTTGGATGGTCGTCGCATTGACCAACTGAATTTGCCTATATAATTTGGTGACAATACATTAAACAGTTGTCTAGGAGGAGTTTACGGTAAATGACAAATACTCTTGTTTTGACCCTGACCTCTGACCTTAACTATTACAATATTTATGTGAAATTTGATATAGCCTATATGATATTTAAGTAATAAGCCATAACACAGCCAGTTTTCCAAAATTTGAGTAATCTTTTTTGATAAATAATAAAAGTTGACCTTTGACCTTGACCTTTATGTAAGAGTACATGAAAATCAAATAAGCATGCCTAATTTCATTAAAACCTATCAGTTAGTTTCATAAATATTAGTAGAATAGTTGACCTTGACCTTTGACCTTTATCTTAACCTTTGTCTCAACCTTTATTATTTTGGTTTTCACTTAAAGTTCAACTATCTCACCAAATTTTGTGAAGTTTGCATGAAAAGTAAATAAAATAACATATTAACCTTTTATTTGACCTTGACCTGTGACCTTGACCTTTCATATGGAATTGAATAGTTTCTTGTATGACCTTGGCATAGGTATTCCGAATATACATGGCAAGCCTAGTGAGAATCTAACAGTTAGTATAAGAAATACTAGTACAAAAACTATTTTGACCTTTGACCTTGAACTTTGACCTTATCCTTTAAAATAGTTATCTAAGATTGGGCAATACGATATCAAGGTTACCAGTAACTTGTATTGTGAAAATGAAGTCATTTGAGTAAAAAGTAAAATAAATAGTAAAGTTGACCTTTGACCTTGACCTGTGACCTGGACCTTTATGTAAGAGTATTTTTTTGTATTGACATTGCCCTGGAAAATCAAATAAGCATGCCTAATTTCATTGAAACCCATCAGTTAGTTTCATATATATTAATAGAATAGTTGACCTTGACCTTTGACCTTTATCTTGACCTTTATGATATGTGTGTCCAAATGTATTATTTTCCTTTTCATTTAAAGAGCAACTATCTCACCAAATTTTGTGAAGTTTGCATGAAAGTAAAGAACATAGCATTTTGACCTTGACCTGTGACCTTGACCTTTCATATGGAATTGTATAGTTTCTTGTATGACCTTGGCCTATGTATTCCAAATATACATGGTAAACCTGTGAGAATCTAACAGTTAGTATAAGAAATACTAATGAAAAATATATTTTTACCTTTGACCTTACCCTTTAGAATATTTACCTAGCATTTTGTCAATACGATATTAAGGTTACCAGTAAATTGTATAGTGAAAATTAAGACATTTGAGTAAAAACTAAAAACTATGAAATATTGACCTTATTTTTAACCTTGACCTTTGACCTTAGCCTTCAAGTTAAACGGAAAAATTCTTTTTGACTGACCATTGCATTGACCAAATGGATATACCTGTGAAATTTGGTGAGAATCCATCGAACGGTCTAGGAGGAGTTTCCGGACAGACAGACGGACGATGACAACGACAGACAGGCTGGCTGGTGGTGCACAGTATACGGCGGGATCTGTTTGCGCGATACCACTCCGCTTCGCAGAGTTGATAAATATATATATAACTGCAGGACAGTGCGACTGGAGAAAATAACACTAAGGGTAGAAAAATAATCATAAATTTAAAAACAAATAATAAGGACATAAAACATGAAGAGGAAGATCAAGACAAATTTGAGATTTACGTAGAAAAAGAAAACTGTATGATCTTAAAAAGAAGAATGAGTATAACGTAACTAAAGAGGGTAGAATTCGGAAGAGGAACAGAGTAAATATAGAAGGTAGTAATTGCTAAATAGAGAACAAGGGCGAAGAAGGAAAGTGACAACACTGTTAGTTTGCTTTGGACTGCTTATGTTTGCTGTTGAGAGAGACTTGGAAACCTTACGTTGACTTCCTTGTGTAAGTAACCCTAATCAGTCCACAACACGCCATGTTTATCTTCTACAGTATGTGCAAGTTTGTACTGCACATACAAAATTAAATACAATTTTATTTATATACTTAATGTTGTACACGTGTAACAATTATATTTTCGTAGCCTCTTTTATATCTTTTAAAACGCCTACCGTAGTGTGTGTATCTTTGTTTACACAACTCTTAAGGGAGCCCACCTCAATTTTTGTCTCTTTCTCTCCCTCTCTCTTTGGCTTGTATCCATTCGGCCCCATTTAGCCTACTGTTTTAAGACGTTTACCCCCATCCAGGTGTCAATATTTTCCTGGCGAGCGGTAGCGAGCCAGCATATATATTTTTTGTTTTGACAGCAAGCTAAATTTGTACATTTTTCGATAGAAAAATGTCTACGGCGAAGCCGGGTTTCTCCATACAATGCTGGCTCGCTATCGCTCGCCAGGAAAAAAATTGACACCTGGATGGGGATAAACGTCTTAAAACAGTTGGCTGAATGGGGCCGAATGGATACAAGCCAGAGAAAGAGAGGAAAAGAGAGAAAGATAAAAAAAAACGACCCCCCTTAAATATTATCATATATTAAATTTACGAAAGAAATTTAAAAACAATACATGCAATTATTTTCATTACACCTTTTCTGAATTTAAAATTATTGTTGTAGTAAACCCTATGGGAATTTCCCCAGGGGGAGGTAGGGTGTGAACAGAATTTACATTGAATTCGAACACGTGGAGAGAATGGATGATCAGAACTGTGTGAAGAAATGTCAGACTGCGAGTGTGTATGTGTATGTGTGTGTGTGTGTGGGGGGGGGGGGGAAGCTGCGCGTAGAGGTAGACCTAGAAAGACGTGGGATCAGGTACTTTGGTCCGATCTCAACATAAAATAAAAACTTGACAACAGAGGCAACCCTTGACAGGGTCGCCTGGAAAGCTGCCATTTAGAACGTGAGACTGTAACCACACTCTCTGTGGATGAAGCGTTCTTGAAACTTATATGTATGTATGTATGGATGTATGTATGGATGTATGTATGTATGGATGTATGGATGTATGTATGTATGTATGTATGTATGTATGTATGTATGTATGTATGTATGTATGTATGTATGTATGTATGGATGTATGTATGTATGTATGGGTTTGGGTACTGGGTTTGCATAGGACTGACACCCATAAATGAGGCGTACAATACAAGAGGGAAGAACCTCCATTTCTGCAATATTTGTTTCGATATCACATGGCAAGTCATACAGACTGTAGAAAATACAGAAGTGCAAGATAGACCGAAATATAGCCAAGACATAGCTACTTTTCACAGAAACTGGGGAACTATTGGGACCTCAGGGCCCATACTAATATCACAACCCACACACGCACACCTTCCCATGAAAATGCCCGCATTGCCTCCTGCACATCAACACACATCGCCTGCCGAACAACAACCTTTCGCACCCTACAAATCCACAAACCCTGCCGCACATCTTCCCACACCTCCCCAGACCCAGAAAACACCCACATTAATCCCATCTATGGCCATTGACCACCCTACTGCTGTTGATCAAATACATTTGCAGGATGAACGTAGGATGCAACAAGCCCCCATATCAGGCTCCCCTTGCACATCGCCTCCCCCCTCACCACTGCCACCTGCCCACCTACAACCGACCCTTAACTCCACCCCCCTGCAGGCCCGTAACTCCACCCCCTGCAGGCCTCACCCACCCATACACCAAGCCCACTATCACCCACAACCACACTTAGCTCACCACATAACCCCTTGCAGCCCCAGCCACACCTACGGGGGTTGTCTACACCAGTGTGCAGATATTATCTGGAAAGAAGGTGCTACTTTGGTCAAAAGGGCGAATATAATGGGAATTCATGTAGATTTGCTCATCCCAAAATTTGCAACAACATAACCAGTCATGGAAAATGTAGATTTGGTGAAACCTGCAAATACCACCACCCATCCCTTTGCAAGACATCACTTGAGAACAAGACCTGCTACAATATGAAATGCCCAGCTTTTCATATTAAGGGGACTTGGAGATATGCTAGACCTAACACGAATGGTAGCCCAAAAAACTCTCTAGCTATGCGAGGACGAGACAGAGGAAAAAGGCAAGGAGGGAAAGGGCAGATGAAGATGAAGAGACTGAGGGAGATGGAAGAGCATATAGAACACCTCGAGCACCTCCTGGCCTCCCAAGAGTGGCCAATACATCCCGAAGACTATTAGGTACACATAGTACTCCAAACAATCCCTCCCCAGTCTTGTTTGCAAATATCCAAGGCCTAAAAAATAGAACCACGAACAAAGTACCATTTATTAGGGGCCTGCTAGAAGAAGGAAACGCTATATTTGCGGCTCTCACAGAAACTCACATTAAAGATCAGGAAGATAGTGAGGTATGGATTCCTGGTTACAACCTACATAGGGCGGACAGAATGCATAGATCACTTGGAGGTGTAGCTTGTACATACATGACTCACTGATATGTACTGAATTCCTAAATAACAGTAATGAAGTGGTGGAAATACTAGGAGTTAAAATAGAATCCCTAAATTTAGCAGTTATTGTTACATACAGGCCTCCAGACTCATCCCGAGAAGAATTCAAAACCCAGCTCAACAAAATAAAATCAGAAGTGGAAACCCTGGGGAACCCAACACCAAATATTATATGGCTAGGAGACTTTAACCTACCAAACATTAAATGGAGACAACTAGAAAACCAGTTAGTGGCAAATAACACCGGAGAAGCAAATACTAATACGAGAGAGCTTTTTGAACTTTGTGATTTTTTGAGTCTTACCCAACATATTGCTGAACCCACACGGGAAAACAATATCTTAGACCTGGTCTTCACTAACAACGACTCTCTAGTACACAGCATTAACATATCGGACACAACATACTCAGATCATAAATTAATTGAGATCAAAACAACCTTAGAAAGTGTACAGACAACCTCAGAATCGAGAACAAAAACCGGCCCCTTCAGTAAATTTAACTTCAATAACAAAAACATTAGGTGGGAAGAGGTAAATCAAGAAATGGAGGAAATAGACTGGGAAGATTTAATGGATAACCTGACACCAGCAGAATGTCTAGTCTTAATAACAGAAACCATGACCCAAATCTGTAGCCACCATATACCTGCAAGACAAACAAAACGAAGAAGCAAACAAGATCGGGAAAGGAGGAGGCTGTACAGAAGAAGAAAATTACTCACACAAAGACGCACACATCAAAATCTACAGGATAGGCAAAAGGTCGAAATAGATAGAGAAATTGTGGAAATTGAACAAAGGCTAAGAATATCATATGAACTACAACATATGGAAGAGGAGAGGAAAGCTATTGCAGGTATAAAGGAAAATTCCAAATACTTCTTTTCATACGCCAAACAAAAGGCTAAAACAACATCAAACATCGGCCCACTGAGCAAAGGGGACGGCTCTTTCACAGGGGACAAAAAGGAAATGAGCGAACTCTTAAGCAGGCAGTATGGAATGGCATTCAGTGAGCCTGATGAAACAAAAGTCATCAGAGACCAAAATATATTTTTCATGGAAACCTCCCCCACGGAAACCCCTCAGATGCTGGATATTGATTTCGGTCCAAAAGACATAGAAGAGGCCATTTCCAACATGCCATCCCACTCGGCACCAGGCCCGGACTCATGGAATTCGATCCTAATGAAGAAATGTAAGGAAAACCTCTCAAAACCCCTGGCTATAATGTGGAGAAGGAGTCTAGACACTGGTGACATACCAGATAGCTTGAAAAACGCAATAATTGCCCCACTGCATAAAGGAGGGAGTAAAGCACTACCAAAAAACTACCGCCCGGTAGCTCTAACCTCTCACATCATTAAAGTTTTCGAGCGGAAGCAAAATTTCAACATTCATGGAGACAAATGAACTACACAACACCGGCCAACATGGGTTCAGAGCGGGAAGATCATGTCTCTCACAACTTTTGGAACACTATGACAAAATTCTTAAAGCGCTAGAAGAAAAGAAAAACGTGGATGTCATTTACACCGATTTTGCTAAGGCATTTGATAAATGTGACCATGGTATAATAGCCCACAAACTGAAAGCAAAAGGTATAACTGGGAAAATCGGACGGTGGATATACAATTTCCTCGTAAACCGAAAACAATCAGTAGCAGTAAACCAAGTCACATCTGAGCCTTCGGATATCAAAAGCTCAGTGCCCCAAGGAACAGTGCTAGCGCCCCTTCTGTTCCTCATACTAATTTGCGACATAGATACCAACACCAGACACAGTACGGTGTCGTCTTTTGCTGATGACACAAAATTAAGCAAGATAGTAAACACACAAGAGGACACGGGCCGACTGCAAGAAGACATGAATGTAGTGTTCCAGTGGACCAGGGAAAACAACATGCAATTCAATGAGGAAAAATTCCAATTAATACGGTACGGAGATAATAATGGTGTTAAAGAAATTACAAATTACTTAACAGAATCTAACCACATAATAGAACGGAAAGACAGTGTGAAAGACCTTGGGGTATTAATGTCTGAAAATATGGGTTTCAAAGTACATAACCAGGTCAAAGTGGCGGCTGCGAAACGTCTAACGGGTTGGATTCTGCGTACTTTTAAAACACGCAGGGAATTGCCTATGATAACGCTCTTCAAATCTCTAGTGCTACCGCGGCTTGAATACTGTAGCGTATTAACATCCCCATACAAAGCAGGTGAAATAAATGACGTAGAGAGTGTACAAAGAAATTTCACTTCACATATAAGTTCGATAAAACATCTACACTATTGGGAGCGTTTAAGAGCACTGAATCTGTACTCACTGGAACGTAGAAGAGAACGTTACCTAATAATATACACGTGGAAAATCGCAGAGGGTTTAGTACCAAACCTACATACTCCGATAGTCATGAAATTCAGTGATAGGAGAGGCTGGGAATGCGAAGTCCCCCGGATGAATAACAGGGGTGCTATGGGCTCTCTGCGAGAGGGCTGGTTATCACACAGAGGCCCACGTCTCTTCAACAAACTCCCACGGCGAGTAAGAGACATGAGGGACATCTCGTTAGACAACTTCAAGAGAACCCTAGATGTCGAACTGCAAAAAGTGCCAGACGAGCCCATCCTCGCAAGGGAGCGACCTGTCGCTTCAAACAGTCTACTGCACCAAATCACCACCCATAACGAGGGGCGTCGCGCTCCTTGGTGCCGCTAGAAGAGTGGCGAACACATCAAAAGGTATCAAAAGGTAAGGTATGTATGGATGTATGTATGTATGTATGTATGTATGTATGTATGTATGGATGTATGTATGTATGTATGTATGTATGTATGTATGTATGTATGTATGTATGGATGTATGTATGTATGTATGTATGTATGTATGGATGTATGTATGGATGTATGGATGTATGTATGGATGGATGGATGGATGGATGGCTGGCTGGATGGATGTATGTATGTATGTATGTATGTATGTATGGATGTATGTATGTATGGATGTATGTATGTATGTATGTATGTATGGATGTATGTATGGATGTATGTATGTATGGGTGTATGTATGTATGTATGGATGTATGGATGTATGTATGTATGTATGTATGTATGTATGTATGTATATATCATGAGTTAGAGTTAGTTGTACTCTGCACAATGTTGTAGTTAAGGGAGCCCACCTCGCTGTTTTTTTATCTTTCTCTCCCTCTCTCTTTGGCTTCCATACTTTCGGCCCCATTCAGCCTACTGTTTTAAGACGTTTACCCCCATCCAGGTGTCAATATTTTCCTGGCGAGCGGTAGCGAGCCAGCATATTGATATTTTTGTTTTGACCTCAAGCTAAATTTGTACATTTTTCGATAGAAAAATGTCTCCGGCATAGCCGGATCTCTCCATACAATGCTGGCTCGCTATCGCTCGCCAGGAAGAAATCGACACCTGTATGGGGATAAACATCTTAAAACAGTTGGCTGGATGGGGCCGAATGGATACAAGCCAGGGAAAGAGAGAAAATTAGAGAAAGGAAAAAAAAAAAGCCGATGAACCCCCTTAAAGAAAACAATCCAAAGAAATTTACAAAGTTACACAGGACCTTACATCCATTCGACCCCTGGCTTGTATCCATTCGACCCCATTCAGCATACTGTTTTAAGACGTGTATCCTTATCCAGGTGTCGATTTCTTCCTGGCGAGCGATAGCGAGCCAGCATTGTATGGAGAAATCCAGCTATGCCAGAGACATTTTTCTATCGAAATGTTTTCAAATTTATCCTGATTTATCGTTTTAAATAATATGCGAAAAATGTACAAATTTATCCTGCTTTCATTATTTTAGATAATATACAGGTTCGACAGCGAGCCTGAAAATTTAAGAGGAATCGGCCTTCGGCCAGGAAATTTTTCTACCGAAAAATGTACATTATGTGTGTATGTATATACGTATTATACATAGTTATATGTTTGTGTGCTAGTGGTTGGTTCGTTACTTAATAATTCTGCCTTACAAAATTAAACACATAATACTACCGCAAACATGATGTATTTGTTATACTCTCTAATCCAAGAGGTATTCTTAAGTTGCATACACTAATTTGGCAGGAACCTGAGATAATTACAAAGCCGATATCAGAATGTACAGTAAGTGCAAATGTAACACTTTTTTTTGTTCACTTGCTTTCCCAGTCTTTACATAATTCGCCCACCCAACTATGATATTTCCTTAGATTTATAATATGTCTTATTTTGTCCTCATGCATATTTGCTTATACTTGCCCCCTCAATCTTTACATACAATCCTCATTATCTTGTATCAATGTTGTGTATGCCCAGCTGAGATCCTTCATTGGAATAGATCATTTGTTTGTCATAATCTATATTTAATTACACGTGCTACTTCAGTCTTCATATAATTACCTCTCATTTTATTTATCTTCCGCCCAAGTTCCGAACTGTGACCCTTGTTGTCAGATGTACTGAATATTTGCTTGTCTTTATACATAACATTCTCACCTCTGCTATCATTGTTAGCGCCCGCCTAACTGTGATCTTTCCTTAGAAAATTATACCACGTTTTATACGTTCATCTTTTATATATTGTATGCTTACATTCTTTTTTCAGTGTTTGCATTAAATCCTCACATTCTCTACCATCATTATTATCGTTCGCTCAACAGTGATTTTTCCTTGGATTTTGTTGACCCGTGTTGTCATATGTCAACACAGTCAACACATAAAATTCCCACAATTTCTAGTATCATTGCTATCGTACGCCCAACTATAATCCTTCATTAGAATTTATATCCCGTTTTATATATTTATCTTTTATGGTTGAGACTGTATGCATGACCCGCGCATGCGTGATGAGGGTCGGGCGAGTGGAGGTCCTGGTGACATTGTTTATTTACCAGGCCTTTTCATATCCCCTTCCTGCGACCCACCGGGAGGCTGAAAAATGATGTGGGAACTGACTCTGCTTGCTAGATCTTTTAACCCCTTCAGTACGATGGAGTCCTATTCATCATATTCTGGCTGACACTAAGCGATATTTCGTATCGAGGTCGGTCCTATGTGATTTTTTTTTTTTCTAAGTGAATGAGGGAGACAAAAGGCATAACTGCCTGCAGCGAGTGCCTCCCCCATATTTCAAAGAGTGACAGGGCCGAAATCAAGGGACGTTCGAGCTAAAATGCCTGGACACACGGAGTTTGAAGCAATTTAAGTCATAGGAAGAGGGAAAGACTGATTCTGGGAGAGAGTTCCAGAGCTCAGCAGTTGAATAGAAGAAAGTCTGAGAAAGACGTTTCACTCTTGGGTTGGAGAGTTGCACAGGGTAGGGGAGGGATTGTGTTGCAAGGCGGGTATTATGTACCCTACGTAGAGGAGGTGGTATACACTGGGAAAGCTCCGAGGAACACTGATTATTGTAGTAGCGATAGAATAGCGAGAGAGATGCAACATTGCGGCGAAGAGAGATTGCAGAGAGTTGGTGAGTTGGGAGTTAATGATACGAAAGGCTTTCCTTTCTACTTTATCTAAGAGTGCGGTGTGAGAGGATCCTCCCCACACATGTGAACAATACTCAATACAGTTTCTATCCCTCTATCTGTGTCTTTATCTCGAATTTCCTTTCTGGCCGTTCCATAGCTGCGGTTGTGGACGGCCATCGTTCACTTCCTCAACCTATCAACTCTGGTGTTCCTCAGGGTTCTGTCCTATCTCCAATTCTCTTTCTAATATTCATTAATGATCTTCTGAACTGTACCTCCAGTCCTATCCATTCATATGCTGATGACTCTACCTTACACTATTCAACTAGTTTTCCAGAACCTCGCAACAAGCAAGCACTCAAAAGATCATGTGAAAATGCCATAAAACATTTAAATTCTGACCTATCAACCATTTCCATGTGGGGCAGAGAAAATCTTGTTACTTTCAATGCTTCCAAAACTCAATTTCCCCATTTATCTACCCGTAAAGAACTCCCACAGGACTATCCCTTATACTTCAACAATACACAAATCAATCCTTCATCTTCTCTCAATATTCTAGGAATCTCATTCTCTCCTGATCTCACTTGGAAGCACCATATAACTACCCTGGTTAAAACAGCTTCCCAGAAGCTGGGTGTGCTCAACCGCCTCCGGGGGTTCTTTACCCCTGCACCGCTTCTTGCTCTGTACAGGGGCACAGGGTTTCCATGTACTGAGTATTGTTCGCATGTGTGGGGAGGATCTTCTCACACAGCACTACTTGACAAAGTAGAAAAGAGAGCCTTTCATCTCATTAACTCACGTCCACTCACTGACTCTTTGCAATCTCTCTCTCTTCGCTGCAGTGTTGCATCTCTCTCGCTATTCTACCGCTATTACAATTATCAATGTTCCTCAGAGCTCTCTCAGTGTATACCACCTCCTCTACGTAGAGTACGTAGCACCCGTCTTGCAACTCAATCCCATCCCTACTCTGTGCAACTCTCCAATCCATGAGCGAAACGATGTTCTCAAACCTTCTTCTATTCAACAGCTGAGCTCTGGAACTCTCTCCCTGAATCGTTCTTCCCCTCATCTTATGACTTAATTTGCTTCAAACTCCGTGTGTCCAGGCATTTTGGCTCAAACGGTCCTTGATTTTGGCCCTGTCACTCTTTCAACTGGGGAGGCACTCGTTACAGGCAGTTCTGTGTTTTGTCTCCCTCATCCACATAGAAAAAAAAAACATGTTAATTATACAAGTAAAATATGTGCATATGGAGCAGTAATATAGCTATATATGGTAAATATAACACATTTTGTCAGAATTGAAGCTAAATAATTCACATGAGCGACACTTTCAAAAACATATTTAACATATTCCTCGGGTTAATTTCATTAGGGGGTTATTGGTGTTCAGAACAATGTTACAAATGTTATTAGTAATGATCTGTGCATATATATATATATATATATATATATATATATTGATTTATAGAAATAGTGCTCCACACGGAGTGCAGTCTCATGTCCTAATGGCGGCGCTCCAGGCAGCCCTATTCAGAGCTGCTTCACTTGTCAGCTTTTTTTATTCAAGATCAGACCGTGAAGTCTGTTCCCACATCTTTCTTGGTCTGCCCCTAGGTGCAGCTCCCCCCACGTTTACAGATTTGCATCGAGTCACCCAACTTAGTTCATCCATCCTCTCCACATGCCCGAACCATCCAAGCCTACTAGTACGCATCTCATCACTGATACTCTTGATGCCAAACCATCTCTTTACTAGATATCCTATCTTGCAGTTTGTCCCCATATATCCATCTCTCTATTCTCATCTCGATCCGTTCCATTCTGTTGATGTCATCCACTTTAACATGCCACGTTTCTGAAAAATATGTCATTGCACTTGTAACACATGAAGCGTAGACCTTTCCCTTTAAGGGGAAGGGGAGTCTTTTCATAGTGAATATTGGCAACAGTTCTCTGAACTTTCCCTAGCCGCATCTAATTCTGGCGATAGTGGGGGCCTCCGCCCCACCACCGGCATCGATGGTATCTCCAAAGTAGCAAAACATGTCCACCATTTCTAGTGCCTCATTGTCAAAGCTAAAACTCTCGAGCTGATCATTGATCACAAGCTCACCTTTGCATACTATACATACACATTTCTCAACTTCAGACTTCTTCCTCTGTGGAGGTCCCTTTATTCTAGTGCAGCGCTTTTTCCCGTGGTGTATCTAACAGTGGGAGATGTTACACTGAATTGAGTTTTCGCCCACCCCTTCCCTGCATAGTGCTGCATGGGTATACACCACTGTATTCTACCTTTCTAAGCCCTAATCTAATGTGTAAAACCTTGGTCTTATTTATATTAACTCTTAATCCTTTACTTGGCATGCCCTATCTCCCTATCTTAGCCTCGGCATCCCACACACTATCTGCGATGAGTACTAGTTGATCTGTGTATAGCTGTTCCCAGGGGAACCCAACTCTAAAATCTCCAGATAGTGCCTCCTGAACCATAAAAAATAGGAGGGGGCTTAACACAGAGCCATGGTGGACTCCAACTTGCACTGTGAACTCTTCACTCAGTACACCTTTCACCCTCACTGTCGTTCGAGAGTCCTCGTACATCTTCATTATCACACGCACCAGCCACTACTCTATGCCAAGTTTTCTCATAGCCCACTGTACAACATATCTGGGCACTCTATCAAAGGCCTTCTCTAGGTCTACAAACACAAGGTAGAGATCCCTATCTTTAAGTAGATATCTTTCCTGCAACTGCCTAACTAAGAAGATAGCACCAATTGTACCACATCCTGTCATAAAATCGAACTGCATATCATCGATAGAAATTCTCTCTCACAGACCATCATGGCTTGATCAAGCATTGTCGGACCCCTATAATTTCCTCTATGTAACGAATCCCCCTTACTCTTATACTGTATATGTTTACTATTACACTTTTATGCCATTCATCAATTCCCTATCTAAATACATAGCAAGGATGATAATGTTAACAGTAACGTAGAAGAGGATACACAACCATCCTCCTGACTATGATTTTACGGAAGTATCTACTGAAGACTTTATTATAAAGCACTCTGCCACTTATGATGTGATTTTAAGATAAAACATCCACATCCAACCTAGATCATCTGTCAAAGTAAAAGTATAAGTAAATTAAATACCTCTTAACGTTAACAAATACAGCATAATCACCCTCCCAAACACCTCCAATATTAAAAGCTTAATAACTAACACAGCCATCCACGAAATGGAAAACGGTAATTTTGAAACCATTCGCATAAATTACACTGATACCCCCCTTTGCCTATACAACGGCAATAAGATCATCGAAGCAGACATTATCCCTTTTGTCTTTAGTGAACAAACTCCTGAGGAAAGCAATAACCAAGTTTTCAATGCAACAATTAACAAAAACGACTCTGAGACACTTGCTAACATCAAAACACAAATAAATCCAGTTGATTTTGAAAACTGCAAATATAAAATTATACACCTATTGCATAAATACAGAGAGACAGTCATGTTAGATGGTGATGATGTCGGGTTCTGTAATATCTTGAAACACAATGATTTTGCACAACTCTGAAACCAAGCCTATTATACTGTCTACCATACAGATTATCTCGCACCTAGAGAGAACAATTAAGTAGATATCCAAATAAATACAAATATTGATCAAGAAACTATAAGCCCCTCTATATCACGCTTGAAAAGTTCTATTTTTTTTCGTTCCCAAGAAGAATCCTGGAGAATGGAGAATTGTAGTAGAATTCCGCGAACTGAATGAAGTTGTAGGGGAATGAACAATTCTACATGCCTTCAATCAGTGAAGTAATGAGCAATCTAAATTGTAGGAATAAGATATTTTCTACAATATATTTGGGTAGTGGTTTTCATCAAATATATTTGGATGATAGCTCTCATAAATATACAGCCTTCAGCTCACCTAGTGGGACCTATGAATTTAATAGGTTGCCCCAAGGGCTCATGCGTCACATTCTTGCAGGTTATTTGGGTAAAGATATTCAAATCTATATCGATGACAATATAATCATGTCTCCCGACATAGATTCACATCTAAAAAGCTTAGAAAAAAATCTTTCATAAACTCAAAGACGCGGGTTTAAAGATTAGATAATGCTTTAGTAAGGTTAGGTTTGCTGTTGATACCATCGGACGACAATTTTAGGACATGAACTGCTGTTGAATGGTATCAAAACCAAACCTAACCTTAATAAAGCCATCATTGACTTCCCTCAACCTGAAAATGTGATGCAACTTCAGACATTTCTGGGAATTGCAGGATATTACCGGAGTGTCATCCAAAATTTCTCTGAGAAAGCCAGTCCCTTCTTCAAACTCCTATAGAATCTTAGTATTTTTGTATGGAAGGAACCACAACATAAAGCATTCTCACAATGAAAGCTTGAATTAACTAATCCACCTTGTCTTTCTTACTCAGAATACTCATCCCCATTCATCATCCACACCGACGACGCTGCGTATAGTGATCTTGGTGCTTGTCTGATGCAAAAGAATAGCAGAGGCAAACTCCAGCCACTGGGATTCGTAGCAGGACTCTCAAACAAGCTGAAGTAAATTACTCAGTAACTGGCATAGAAGGAACAGGCCTAATTTTGGCACTGCAATCTTAAAATCAACGCTGTGGAAGCCCTTTTACATAGAGCATATTCTTTAACATCAAGTTTTGACTATTTTCATAAGGAAATCACGTTTATAAGGAACTATTTTAATTGTAATGGTTACCACACGAACGTGTGGTATCATCTGGTGTGCTGCATGGTCACCATTCCAACTACTGCAAGACCCTATGTAGCTTAACTTTGCTGATCGAACCCAGTGTTTCCAACCACGCAGGTCAAGCTTGCCACATAACTGGGGCTGATCGGCTCGGCTTTTTATATCTGGCACTCGCCATGGCACTGCGCTCTGATTGGCTGGCGGTCTGCAGGTGTTTGCGGGACACCAGTTTTTCTTCTCTCTTTCCCTTTCTATGTTGTTGCCCATATTTACACTGTTTTCTGCATAATAACAGACGGGCAGGGCCCCGAGCAAAGTTTTCTGAAGAGAACGTTGCCCGTTAGGGAAATATCTTGAGCCACAGTTATTACTGCGAAGGTAAGTCTGCAGGTACGTGCCGCCGGAGCGGTGGAGGCGGTTTGCAAAACATAAATCTAGCTCACTGATTTGTTGATTCAGGAGAAGATTGTGTCGCTTGCATTCCTTCCTTTTCTACTCCCACAACACTCCCCTCCTCCAGGCGGGCACTTAACCACCGGATAAATCTGTCCGGGTTTTTTCTATGTAAATAAAAGAGACGCTAGAGTCAAAATGCATAGAAACACGGAACTAGAAGCAGTTTAAGCCATAGGCTGAGAGAAAGATGGATTGAGGGAGACAGTTCGAAAGCTTGCTTGTTAAGTAGAAGAAAGGCTGGGAAAATTGGTCCAATCTTGGGTTATAGAGTTGGACAGAATAGAGATGGGAGTGTGTTGAAAGGTGGGAGTAGGCAAACACTTAGAAAGCTCTGAAAAACACTGGTTATTGAAATCGAGGTAGATGAGTGAGAGAGGTGCAATATTGCGGCGTGTGGAGAGAGATTATAGGGAATTAAAGGAAAAGAGGGAAAACAGAAATGAAAAGAAAATAGGAAAAGTGGGGATTGGGCCTGAGTATATAGAATATAATAGAATAAACCAATAACTCATCTTCTACTGGCGACGTCCTTTTCATTTGATGCTGGCTACTAATAGATGAATTTACTCAGCTTAGGAAGGACCTCTAACAATTGAAAGGCTACAGAATATCTTATTTAATCCTTTTAGCTACCATATATCCTTCCTAAGCTTCATAAAATCGTCTAAATGTAGCTTAAATCAAATTAAAAAGACGTCGCCGGTACAGTAAGGGTTAATAGTAAATACATCAGCTGCTAAGAGATATACCTCGTCAACCAAGGAAAAGTCGAGTACAGGTGAGAATCAGCTAGGTCTTTCGCGTTCTCCTCTTTTTTTCTCTCTCCATCCTCATATAAGTAACACCCCGTTCTTAACATTAATCATCAATTACAAACCCCAATGTACTTGAATAAACTAATGAAAGCATATGGTCCTCATATTTCTGATTCTCATCGCATCCTCACTCTTCACACGGAAACAGAACGAAACTCGCGTACGGTCCACGCTATTTGGGCATAATGATGAAGCTTTATCTGGTCCCAGGGTGCGGCCATTTGTCTCCGCTCCCTCCATCTATTAATTCTCGTGTCAGGAGGAGCTTCATCTGAAACTGTAAATAAACACGAGAGGGAAGATGCGAGGACAAGTGAGAAAAGGGTGCGAGGGGATATGGGAGGAGAGTGCGTCGTCCTTCCAGTGCCGTAATTTAGTTTACTGTAGGCTAACTAACTAACACAGTACGGTTATACAAAGTTGCCTTCCATATTCCTTGAATATTTTATACATTTTGAAGCATGTAAGCAAGCCTGATACGGAAGCCATTATATTCAGTGAAGAGGCAAATATGAAGATAAATAAACAGGAACATTTTGCTTTTTAGAATTCATTTACACCCTGAACCACTACTGTCTAGAATTAATTTCCTCTGCGTAAATTGTCAACAAATGTTTATATACAACAGTTCAAGACCAATTGCCATATTTTCTTCATGAATGAAGGACACCAATAAGTGCAGGGCTTTTGTTCTTGTTAAATTTGTTTTCCTTTTTCCATTCGTGTATGTAAAATATAAAATTAACTACAAACACAAATTTCACTTACAATCCTTTCTGGCTGCTCCATAGCTACGGTAACGCTCATTTCCTCAACTTATCAACTCCGGTGTTCCTCAGGGCTCTGTCCTATCTCCAGCTCTATTTCTAATATTCATTAATGATCTTCTTAACTATACCTCTACTCCTATCTATTCATATGCTGATGACTCTACTTTACACTATTCAACTAGTTTTGTACAACGTCCCACCATGCAATCACTCAAAAATTCACATGATGAGGCCATAGCACGCCTATCTTCTGATCTATCAACTATTTCCGATTGGGGCAGAGCAAATCTTGTTACTTTCAATGCCTCCAAATCTCAATTTCTCCATATCTCTACACGTCACAATCTTCCACATGACTATCACTTACTCTTCAACAACACACAAATCAACCTTCATCTTCTTGCAATATTCTTAGTGTTTCTTTTCTTCTGATCTTTCTTGGAAAGACCATATCACCACTCTCGCTAAAACCGCTTCCCAGAAGTTAGGTGTGCTTAAGCGTCTCCATGGATTCTTCACGCCGACATAGCTTCTTGCTCTGTACTGGGGCACAGTGCACTGTGTGGGGCACTGTTCACATGTGTGGAGAGGTTCCACCCAAACTATACTTTTCGAAAGGGTACAGTCCAAAACTTTTTGTTTCATCTACTTACCTCCTCTTACCAATTCCCTACAACCTCTTACTACATGCCGCAATGTTGCATCTTTCTCACCCTTCTACCGCTATTACAATAAACAGAGTTCCTCAGAGCTCTCTGTGTATACTTCCTCCCTTACGGAGAGTGGGTGGCACCCGCCTTTCAACACATACCCACCCCTATTCTATCCAACTCTCTAACCCAAGAGTAAACCGATTTCCCCAGTATTTCTTCTACTCAACAAGTACATTTGGAACGCTCTCCCTCAATACATCTTTCCCTTATCCTATGAATTACACTGTCTCAAGCTCCGCGTGTCCAGACAATTGATTATAACGAACCTTGATTTTGGCTCCCTCTCACTTTTTCAACTTTGGGGTGGACACATGTTACAGGCAGCATTGCCTTTTGCCTCCTTCATACACACAGAACAAAATATATAATAAATACAGCTTGAGGCCCACGTTAGTTAAGGAAGCTTGGTATGCAGGATTGTGGTTACCGGAAAGTGATGTTATGATATCTGTAGGAGGAGGAAGAGGAATACAAAGGAATACAAAGGAGAACAAACTGCAACAGACCTATTGGTCCTTACGGGGCAGTTTGGATATCTAAAACTACTAATCTACTGACTACGAGGTAGAGAAAAGGATAGCAAAGAAGAAGGCTCCTCCCCACCCACCACTCCCTCCAGCTAATGCTTGCATGGAAACAGATAGGAAAAATACCATGTAGTATTGAAAAACTGACACGGAAATTCGGACAGGTCAGGGAGAAAAAAGAAGTTGATTTGTAATCTAAGCTAACTCTATTTACTACAATTCTGAAAGGGAACAGATGTATGAAAATCAATATACATTGCGGTATGCGTTGACATTTCGTTGCGCGTTATTCTGAAAGAAACTGTGTTAATGGGGGGTTATTTGCCATGTGTTTATCCAGATGGTTCTTAAATGTTTCGACAGTATTACAGTTTACAATGTTCGAGGGTAGTCTGTTCCAATTATTCACAACGCGGTTGAAGAAGAAATGCTTCGCCTCGTGAGAATGAAAACGCTTGCCTATAATCTTATAACCATTGTTTCTCGTGTTTGCTTGATTGATCGTAAATAATTCGCTCACATTTAGGTTGCTGAATCCCTTGAAGATTTTGAACACCTCTATTAGGTCACCTCTCATTCTGCGCTTTGTTAAGCTAAACAAATTTAGTTCTTTTAAGCGCTCTTCGCTCTTCGTACGGTTTATTACGCAATCTAGGTATCATTTTAGTGACTCTGCGTTGCACCTTTTCAAGTTTATTTATGTCCTTTCGGTAGTACGGTGACCAGAATTGCACGCAGTATTCGAGATGGGGACGCACCAATGAGTTGAATAGAGTAAGTATGATTTTTTCTGATTTGAATTTGAATGTTCTGCCGATGAAACCCACCAATTTATTAGCAGTTTTTATTACCTCTGTACACTGTTTACTCGGCTTCAGGTCACTTGATATTATAACTCCCAGATCCTTTTCATTATTTGTATTTGATAGTTGAATGTTGTTTATTGAGTAATCTTTTTTAGCGTTGTTACTACCGATGTGTAATACTTTGCATTTTTCTATGTTGAATTTCATTTGCCATTTTTCTGCCCAGTTTACTAAAGTGTCTAGGTCACCATGTAGTTTTTGCCAATGTACTGTTGAGGTTACTTTATTAGTAATTTTTGTATCGTCAGCAAATTTCGAAATTTTGCATTCTATTCCTTCGTCTAAGTCGTTTATGTAAATTATAAAAAGAATAGGACCTAATACCGAACCCTGGGGAACGCCACTATTTACTTTGCACCAATTAGATTCTTCACCATTTATTACAACTTGTTGTTTACGGTCTGAGAGCCAATTTTCGAGCCATTTCAGAGTTTTTCCTGTTATGCCATGAGCTTTTATTTTGTCAATTAGTCTCTTGTGGGGTACGGTATCGAAAGCTTTCTGAAAATCGAGATATATTATATCAACTGCTCTATCCTTATCATATGATTTGTAAACGTCATTGAAGAAATCGAGTAAGTTTGTTAAGCATGAACGTTTACTTCTAAAACCGTGCTGAGAATCTTTTATTAAATTATTTTCTTCCAAATGTTTTACTATTTTGTCCCTTATAATGGTTTCCATTAATTTGCCCGTTACTGATGTTAAGCTAATATGTCGATAATTGCTGGGAGAGGACTTATTTACTTTTTTGTATATGGGCGTCAGTTAGCTAGTTTACATTTGTTTGGAACTATCCCAACATTCAATGTTTTGTTGAACAGATTTGCGAGTGGGTTTAATAATTCGTGTTTTGCTTCTTTTAGGATCCTTGGGGATATTTTATCAGGGCCTGGGGTTTTATTAACTTTCAAATTGTTGATTGCGAACAGGATACTTATCGTATTCATAAATCGTAAAGTTTTCGAGCTCAGTGCCATTTGATTGATTCGTAGGGGTAGGTCGGCTACCGGTAGTATCTTCCGACGTGAAGACTGATGCAAAATAGTTATTTAGGATATTCGCCATTTGTACTTTGTTATCTGTATGATCTCCATTTTCCGCAACAAGTGGGCCTATTGTTGAAGTTACCGTTTTTCTGTTTCTTATATAGCTGTAAAATTCTTTCGGATTGGACTTGCTGGAGCTGGCAATATGAAGTTCCAGATTTTTCTTACTTCGTTTGATGAGATTTTTGGTTGTTCGACGCAGTCTATCGTGTTCTAATTTATCGCTATTATTCTGAGTTGCCTTATATTTTTGGAAGAGGAGGAGGAGAGAGAGAGAGAGAGAGAGAGAGAGAGAGAGAGAGAGAGAGAGAGAGAGAGAGAGAGAGAGAGAGAGAGAGAGAGAGAGAGAGAGAGAGAGAGAGAGAGAGAGAGAGAGAGAGAGAGAGAGAGAGAGAGAGAGAGAGTAGAGAGAGAGAGAGAGAGAGAGAGAGAGAGAGAGAGAGGAGAGAGAGAGAGGGGGGGGGGGGGATGGCGCGTGTCCAAAAGTCGTCTGATAACGTGGCCTGAACCATTAATTAGTGACCCTTCCATATTACCACCTCCCGGACGGGTCACTACCAGAGGAGAGGCGGGGGGGGGGGGGGGGGGCGATGAGGAGGAACAAACAGATGATGATGGTGGTGATGAGGTGGAGGAGAATGTGGAGGACGTGATGATGAAGAGGAACAAAATGATGATGATTGTGGTGATGAGGTGGAGGAGGAGGAGGAGGACGTGATGATGAAGAGTAACACAATGATGACGATTGTGGTGATGAGGTGGAGGAGGAGGCATGCTGATAAGGAGGAGCAACGTATGATGAGGAACAAACGGATGATGATGGTGGTGATAAGGTGGAGGAGGAGGCGGAGGACGATAAGGAGGAACAAACGGATGATGATGGTGGTGATGAGGTGGAGGAAGAGGTGGAGGGGGAAATAGAGGAACAAACAGATGATGATGGTGGTGGTGAGGTGGAGGAGGTGGTGGACGATAAGTGGATACAAACAGATGATGATGGTGGTGATGAGGTGGAGGGGGAAATAGAAAGGTGGAGCAATCAAGGAAAAGCTTAGACAGAGCAGGAGTGAGAGAGAGGAGGAAAATGAGAAAGACGAAGAGGAAAAGGAATGTAATTGAGAAGGAAAAAGACTGAGCAGAAGAAGATAAAAGAGGAAGAAGAAGAGGATGGAGAAGAAAGGGGAAGATAAGGAAAATAAATGTAATTAAGAAGGAAAAAGACTGAGAAGAGTAAGATACAAGAACAGGAAGAATAGGAGGATGGAGGAGAAAGGGGAAGAGAAGGAAAAGGAATGTAAATGAGAAGGAAAAAGACTGAGAAGAGTAAGATAAAAGAACAAGAAGAAGAAGAGGATGGAGGATAAAGGGGAAGAGGAGGAAAAGGAAAAATACTGAGAAGAGGAAAATAAAGAAGAGGAAGAAGAGGATGGACGAGAAAGGGGAAGATGATGAGGAGGGGGGTCTGCTGTATTTCCTCCTTCAGCGCCTCCTTCATAACACCCAGGTTCCTCCCTCTTCTTCACGTCAGAGGGTCGGGTAAGTGCCATCAATTAGGCTGTCATCAGGCCTTATCTGTTGATCGGGTTAAGGGGATAAGGGTTATTTTTGTTTGTGTCCATTTATTTATATATTCATTTATTTATTTTTTAGTTCCCTCGCTAGACCTTCATCAAGCTTAAACAAACTAAAACTCCCTAGACCCCCTTCGAAATAAATTTGTCCATTTTTTGGTAGAAAAATGGCCCGGCCAAAGGCCGGTTTCTCTTAAAATTACAGGTTCGCTACTGTTCGCCAGGAAAAAATCGACACCTAAATGGCACGAACGATCTAGATATTGATATAGAAATGGGACGAAAGGTCTTAAATTCGTCAAACTAATGGGCCTAATGTCTTAAAATTTGAAAACTAATGGGCCTAAACATGAGGAAGAAGGGGGACCAGAAAAACGACCCATCTCCCCTTAACAGGTAGATCCTCTCTACCATATATAACCTCCATGTCTGTCTCTCATTTTCACTCATTTCTGTTATTCTCTCTCTCGTCAGCCTTTCTCCCTCTTTTGGCTTGGCCCACTCCTTTTTTTCATTCTGCCCCCCCCCCCCCCCAACACACATTTCTTAGATCCTTCATCGCGTTTCTGTCTATAAGATACCCTTTTTTCAGTTTCTGTCTTTTCCCCACCCCTCACCACCACTTCATATAATTGTCTTCGATGTCTCTTTCTGTATGTCTCTCACCTCTCTGTCTTTCTGTCCCATCCCTTAGGTCCTTCCTCGCCCTCCTATCTACCATATAATTATTATATCCTCCACCCTTGTCTGTCTAATACCCTTCGTATTCACTCCGCACACCTCGTCAGCTCTTAAAGGGGATGACATGCTTTTTTTCTCTCTTTGGGTTGTATCCATTCGGCCCCATTGAGCCAACTGTTTTAAGACGTTTATTTCCATCCAGGTTTCGATATATACCTGGCAAGCGATAGCGAGCCACCATATTTTCGATAATGAGTTAAGACAGCTGGCTAAATGTGTAAATTTTTCGATAGAAAAATTTCTCCGGCGAAGACGGATCTCTCCATAAAATGCTAGCTCGCTATCGCTCGCCAAGAAAAAATCGACACCTGGATGGGGATAAATGTCTTAAAACAATAGACTGAATGGGGCCGAATGGATACAACTAAAGAAGAGAAAACAAACAGGTCACCCCCCTTAACCCATTCAGTACCAGGGACGTTCATTTCATCCTATTCTTGGAACTATTAGATTATTATATTCAGCTTAGGAAGGATCTTTAGCAAAAATATAGCTTCAAACTATCTCAACCATCCCATTTAACTACCACATATCCTTCTTAAACTGCACAACATCGTCTAAATATAGCTAGAATACAATGTAAAATACGTCGCTGGTACTGTAGGGGTTATTACCAATTCACACCCATCCTCTCAATGTCGCTATATTGTAACCATAATAATATATAACAAAATTAAGGAGGGTCACCTGCTTTTTTTCTCTTCTTTTCTATTTCTCTGTGTCTCTGGCTTGTATCCATTCTTCCCCATTCAGCCTACTGTTTTAAGACGTTTATCCCCTTCCAGGTGTCGATTTATTCCTGGTGAGCGATAGCGAGCCAGCATTGTATGGAGAAATCCGGCTTCGCCGGAGAAATTTTTCTATCGAAAAATGTACAAATTTAGCCTGCTGTCAAAAACATTTTAATAACTATACTGGCTCGCTACCGCTCGCCAGGAAAAACCGATACTTGGATGGGGATAAACGTCTTAAAATAGTAGGCTGAATAGGGCCAAATGGATACAACCTAAAGAGAGAGGGAGAAGAAAAGAAAAAAACGAGGTGGGCCCCTTAAAGCGAAACTAATGCTAATATACTAGTAATCAGTCGCGCCTCCTCCTCATAAAATATAGCCCTCATCGTCCTCATAAAATATAGCCCTCATCGTCCTCATAAAATATAGCCCTCATCGTCCTCATAAAATATAGCCCTCATCGTCCTCATAAAATATAGCCCTCATCGTCCTCATAAAATATAGCCCTCATCGTCCTCATAAAATATAGCCCTCATAAAATATAGCCCTCATAAAATATAGCCCTCATCGTCCTCATAAAATATAGCCCTCATCGTCCTCATAAAATATAGCCCTCATCGTCCTCATAAAATATAGCCCTCATCGTCCTCATAAAATATAGCCCTCATCGTCCTCATAAAATATAGCCCTCATCGTCCTCATAAAATATAGCCCTCATCGTCCTCATAAAATATAGCCCTCATCGTCCTCATAAAATATAGCCCTCATCGTCCTCATAAAATATAGCCCTCATCGTCCTCATAAAATATAGCCCTCATCGTCCTCATAAAATATAGCCCTCATCGTCCTCATAAAATATAGCCCTCATCGTCCTCATAAAATATAGCCCTCATCGTCCTCATAAAATATAGCCCTCATCGTCCTCATAAAATATAGCCCTCATCGTCCTCATAAAATATAGCCCTCATCGTCCTCATTATACATCTTTGGGATACGTGATGTCAGTCAGAAGAATAACCTTAACCCTTTCTGTACCGGCCACGTCTATTTAATCATATTTTAACTATCTTTAGAGGATTTTATGCAGCTTGGGAAGGATATATGTTAGCCAAAAGGATTAATTGAGATTTTCTGTAGCCTTTTCATTGATAGACGCCCTTCCTAAGCTGAATAAAATCGTCTAATAGTTGCCAGAGTATAATAAATAAGACGTCAACGGTACAGAAGGGGTTAAATACCTATATTTTTCATGGTGAGAAAGATTATGGCCCGCGAGAAGATTTATCATGTATTATGCTTTATTTTGAATACTGATAAGATATGTTGAGGAAAAGGTAGAACACAGTGATATTAGAAGGTATTGTCATATGAACATAACGATTGAAGAAAGAATAAAACATGCATAACAGTGAATGCGAAGATAGAAATCGATTAACGTTTTTTTTAATCAGCGATTTTTTTAATACCCTCTATCCCTATGCCTCTGCAAACGTCTTTCCACTTTTCAGTGCTGTATTCTTGATCATTATACAGTTCGATAAATTAAAAATTTTCTCCTATCCTCATAGACATTTTTGTTCTACCCATTTAAATAAAGTAGACGTGCCGTTTTGCCCAAAATCAAAACGGCATACCCAACTCTGCGATGGGTTACCATCATCACTACTAATACCATCATCAATCACAATCAACATAATCACTACTACTGCCATCATCACTACAACTGCCATCATCACTACAACTGCCACAATCATCACGAGTACTGTCATCATCACCATTACTATGATCATCATCACTACTACAATTACAATTATCACTACTACTCTCACCATAATCACTGTCCATTGTCACTAGCATCTTAATCACTACTATCATAATTGATACTACAACTATCAACTATCATTACTAATATCATCACCACCATCTTACAATCATCATTACTACTGTTAACATCATCACTGCTACTATAACCATCATCAATACAAATACCAAAATACCAAATCCTACAAGGCACCGTCCTGGGTCCCCTACTTTTCCTTTCTTACATAACATCCCACTATCGCTTACTTCTACTTCTAGAATTTTCGCAGATGATAGCTTAGTTATAGACCAATTTCTAATAGGGGCGATTGCCTTCGACTGCAGAATGAAATAACTGCCCTTGAAGAGTGAGAAGCCAAGTGACAGATGACATTTTGACCTGACAAATGTCACCATATCCGTTTCACCCGTTCGAACAAAACCATTCCATTTTCCTACAAACTCCATAACACTTTTCTAGATGGCGGGTGCCCAACCCCGAAAGGGGTTGAAATAGGGGAGCTAACCCCCCGCCAAAGGCGGCTTTCTAGGGCCTTTCCTAGCTGATGCTGAGAGGATTGGGTTCTAGTCATGTGGTGATGGGCTGGTCTATCAGAGTGAGAACTGAGCGATCTCTGCCATACCCATAGCTTACTCTGACTGTTCCTTTTACTTATATATTTTCTAGATCTCAAGTGACGGCGTCTCTTCCGTGGATTGACCTCCCAATCTACCAAGATTGGAAGCCAAAGCGTCACATTTTTTCCTTTGCCCCTCAGCGTTTTCTTCATAATTGCTGAGGGGCACAGGGCCCTGGGTGGGGCTTTGGTTTCCCGGGCGTTTCTGTCGCCCTCCTCAGCTCCCCGCCATGGAGTGGCTTCGGTCACCCATGCTTTATTGTGGTCGGCTGGGAGGGTTCTGTGGGGGCGCTCGGTTATGGCCTTGGTCTTGCTCGGGGCCTTGGGGCTGTTCGGCCAGGCAGCTTGGGGAACAACAACAACAACACTTTTCTAGATACTGTTCCCTCCTACAAATATTTGGGGGTCCACATCTCAGCAGACATGAGGTGGACCACTCACGTTAGCAGCATCGGATCAAAGGCTAATGAGGCCCTTGAAAAAAAGGCAGCAAATCCCTACCCAGTAACTATCGTCCAATTAGCTTAACCTCAGTTGTATGTAAAATGCTAGAAACGGTCATACGAGACAGACTCGTAAATCACTTAGAGGAAAATAACATACTTAAAGATACTCAACACGGCTTTCGTAAAAAACGTTCCTGTTTAACAAACCTCTTAGACTTCTTCCACGATATCCTCAACCTCTACGATGAGAGTAAAGCTGTAGATATTATATACCTTGATTTTCAAAAGGCCTTTGACAAAGTTCCCCACAAACGTTTACTGCTAAAACTAAAAGCGCATGGAATACAAGACGGTGTGTTGAAATGGATAGAAATTGGCTCAGCAACAGAAAGCAAAGGGTAGTCATAAACGGTAAGGCATCTAAATGGACCAATGTAAGTAGTGGGGTACCCCAGGGATCGGTACTAGGACCAATTCTCTTTCTAATTTACATCAACGACATAGATGAGGGTCTCACCTGTACAATCTCAAAATTTGCTGACGATACAAAAATTGCAAATAGCGTACTCTCAAAAGAACAAGTTGACGATATGCAACACAATCTAGATAAATTGTCATGTTGGGCCCAAATTTGGCAAATGAGTTTCAATGCGGATAAATGTAAAGTACTACATGTCGGATACCTAAATGAGAAAGCAAACTATTCGATGAATGGCACTCAGCTTAAGAATGTAAACAGAGAAACCGATCTGGGAGTAACAATATCGAGTAACCTAAAACCGAGTCAACAATGTTCAGAAGTTGTTAAGAAGGCAAACAAAATAATTGGCTTTATAGACAGGTCATTTGAGCATAAATCCAAAGAAGTTATCCTAACCCCTTACAATTCCTTAGTCCGCCCTCTTCTGGAATACTGCGTTCAATCCTGGTGCCCTTATTACCAAAAAGATATAAACAAGCTAGAACGAGTTCAACGTAGAGTTACCAAAATGATACCTAGCCTAAACAACAAACCATACGAAGAGCGTCTTAGAGAATTAAATCTATTTCCTTTAACCCAGCGCAGATTAAGAGGTGACTTAATTCAAGTGTTCAAAATCATCAAAGGCATCGACAATATGAACTGTAGTAAGTACTTCACTATCGACCAATCTAATTACACGCGGGGGAAATGGTTGCAAAATTATTGGTAAATCTTTTAACTCGCACGAATCTAAGAATTTCTTCTTCAATCGAGTTGTCAACTTGTGGAATGGGCTTCCCCGAAACGTTATAGACTGCATCACCGTTGATTCATTTAAACTCCGCCTAGACAAATATCTCATTAAACCCGCGACTGACTGCGTTTGTAAATGAATAACTTTATTTTATCCCCCCCTCAGTTACTAACCCATCTGTCCTCTACTAACTCCCTAATCCTGCCACGGACATTAGTTCCAGGGCAGTAATTCCCTTTCCAATGTTCCCTTACCCACTCTAAACCACTGTTTGGACACTTGATCCTCAGTGTTTTGGAGGACAAGCAACCTAGAAGGGTCACTAGACCTGTTGTTGCTTGATTTCCTTTGTACTCCTTTGTACTTCTTGCGCAGGAATCTCACTAAGCGTAATGCAAACATCAACATTCTAGCATTTAAAACACTTGTTCAGCCACACTTAGAATACTGCGACACCGTCTGGGATCCATACACTCACAACAATATAAATAAACCAGAGGCCATACAAAACAAAGCTGCAAGATGGATCAGACGTGATTACAGACACACATCTGTCACTTTGCTCAAACAAGATATTAGACTAGACCCACTTGCAACAAGAAGACAATTACACAGACAACAGATGTTATATAAAATCACTAACAACTTAGTAGACGTAGACAAAAATATATATTTACACCTTACAAGTATACGATTTACGAGACGCAGCCATAACTTATAATACCACACCTATCAGGCAAGCACGGACATAATACAATAATTTTTCCCCGCATCATCCAAGAGTGGAATCACCTCCCATTTCATGTAGTTAATAGTCCCACTCTTGATTCTTTTAGAACTAGGATCACCAATCATTACATCCCTAATCCTGATCCTGTCCCCAACCACTAGTTCCCAAGCACAACCCCCGCATATCATGCCGCCCAAGAGCGGCACTCTGTGGGTCCCACTACGTAAACGTAAATGGTCTGGGGATAATTTATGTTGTTATTTGATGATACAAGGGCTCGTTGTGGTGGTGTCTGTGTTCTAGTTGTATTAGTTTGGTTATTGTTTAGATAGTATTTTCTGTTTCAGTGGCTCTTTGAGGTGGTGTCGGTGTTCTGGTATGGCTAAACAGTGTTAAAACTCTATCCATAACTGTGGTTTGGTTATTTATTGCTGGTTGTTTCTCTCTGATCAGCAGTGCTTCGGCTATTTCGAGCCGTGATTTATCTTGGCAGTATTATAAAATCTTAGTATTGCTTGTTATTTGTTATCTTGTAATTTTGGACCTATTTTGTTGTTTCGAATGCTCCTTAATAGAGCCTGTTTATAGGTGCATGGTGAGTCGTCTGCTAAGTGTGGTAGTGGTCATGCCAATGTAATTCATGTTTCGAAGTTGCAACCTTCGTGTGGACATAAAAATTCATAAACTACATTGCATTGTTGAAGGATATCTTGTTTACATGTGTTGTTATTTCTCATTATTAAGGTGTTGACTTTTTATATTCTTATAGTAAATTATTTGGTTAATGTTATCTTTGGGGCTGTTGCATTTCACATACCGTTTCACAATGTCCCTCAGGATTCGTTCGTCTGTTTTGTATGCTGCCGTCATTTGGTTACAATAGAGAACACCATGAGCTACTGATTTAATATTTTGATCTGAGAAGCTAGAGAAAGTAATTTGAACACAAAGGTAAATCTAATAGAACAGGTAGGCCGATTTCTAACCCTTCGTTCAGTGCTAATCAGCAACATTCACAAGAAGCCAATCACCCTATTAAAGTTGAGTTTTTCTCCTTTCCTTGCCTCGCACCCAATACACACAACTATGCATTAATGAGTCCTTATTTTCTATTAACCTCAGCTTTACCCTCCAACGACGTCTTTTTAACTTATTCTGGCTACTATTTAATGATTTTATTCAGCTTAAATAGGGTCTCCAGCAATATACAGGCTTCAAACCCTCTCACTTAACCCTTTATACTACCACATACCCGTCTTAAGCTGCACACAATTGTCTAAATATGACTAGAATAAAATTAAAATGACGTCCCTGGTTTAGAAGGGGTTAAAGAAAAGCCCTCCCTTTCCAACCATGACAAATCAAATGATCTCCTATGTTTTTAAGAGTAATTTATTTGTGTATAAAGTATATTGACGTTTTAGCGGTATTCACATTTAGGTTACAAAGTTTATCCTCTACCGTAGTAATGTTCTTTCTTTCTCTTTGCATTCCATATTATTTTATCTTATTCTTATTTCCCCGATACTACTAAAATACTATCTATCTATCTATCTATTGCCGGACGCCTTACTCCTCTTTATGAGGGTGGCCATACACAAAATGCCCCCAAGCGGACCCATACCCTATGAGGACAACCCATGACAGTTTATCGAAGGAGTTACATAATTGACCAACTTAGGGCCTGTCCGACTCCGATGTATTTTTTATCTATGTATCTTTTTAACACTATTGTTCTAGTTGTGTGCAGCTATTTCATCCACTAACCTGCTTTACCCTTAGGTAAGCAGTACGGATTTGTATAAGGATTATTCCCCTAGACAGGTTGCCGACCAAGGCTAATGAGTACCATCCACCAAGATTTTTATAAGGTTGTCTTCCCTAGATGGGTTGCCGACCAAGGCTAACGAGTTGTTTGTATTATTCCTAATTTTATTATTATATGTTTTTATTATGTTGCACTTGTGTCCCAATACTTATTTGCATTGCTACCCTGCCTATTAGCTTGTTTTATGATTTATATTAAAATACTTATTTTGTTTATACAATTTTGAAACTGTTGTAGTAAAGATATTTCTACAACGAGTGCTTCTGGTTTTCCTCTTATATATATATATATATATATATATATATATATATATATATATATATATATATATATATATATATATATATATATACTGTATATATCCCTATTAAGTCCAACTGTCTACCCTAAGAGTGAATAAATTTTCCTATAGTATTTGTTCCACTCAATAGGTGAACTCTGGGACTTTGTTAGTTTAATATGTTCTACTTCGTCCGACGTAATGTAAATGTGATGTAAAGGTAACGTACTAGATATACTGTACAACAAGAACGAATAGGCAAGCTATTAATTAATGGTAGTCAACTCAAAAGCACTGATAGTTAACAATATTAAGCTATTTATTACCCAGCCCATTAATATATTAAAGTGGTTAAGAAAGCAAACAAATGATCGGATGTATTGGAAGATCATTCAATACCAATTCGAAGACGTTATTGTCACTTAAGGGAAGATGGGCCGCTTTTCTGGACCACTTTTTCCCTCGTGTTTAGCCCCATTAGTTTTGACATTTTAAGGCGTTCGGCTCATTAGTTTGAAGATTTTTACACTTTTCGCCCCATTTCGTTGTCAATTTTAAGACTTTTCGTACCATTTAGGTGACAATTTTTTTCCTGGCGATCGTTAGCGAGCCTGAAATTTTAAGAGGAATCGGCCTTCGGCCGGGACATTTTTCGGTATTTATCTTGAAGGGGGGTCTAGGGGGTGTTTTTTAAGCTTGATGGAGGTCTAGTGAGGAAACTAAAAATTATATGAATAACTGAATTAATAGACCAAAAAAACAGCCACTATCCCCTTAATACTGTTCATGGCTTCGCTCACATATGGATTGCTTCGTAAAATGTTTGTGCCCGTATTATCAAAAGGACATAGAACATTGGAGAGATACAGCGGAGAGTAACACAAATTATTCCTAGACTAAAAGTACTAAGAAACAAGTTACACAAAGAACGTCTAAAATAGTTTAATAATATTATTAGCTTAACAGATCGCAGACCTAACAGAGAGCAGAGGGGATCTAATTCAAGTATTTATAATTATTATAGGTCTTCACTGATACTTCACAGTTGATAACTTAAATTACACTACAGGAAATGTTTGTAACATTATTGGAAAGCCTTTCACTCACATGAGGCAAACCATCTACAGGTATGTTTAAATCAAGTGGCAACTTATGCAATGAATGACCTATAAATAACTATCTCGATCATAGCCCCTTATTAGATACGTTTACAAACGAATAGCACCCCTCCATACTGTGCGACCACTTTCTTTCAACGTTTCTAAATAGATTAGCTACAAACAGTTTCGTAAGGATCAATATATCTATATATCTAATGTTGCTTGTTTTCTTGTGTACCGTTTGTAAACTACTTCAAGCTCTGTGCGTCCAGACAAGTTGACTCGCTACAGGCAACTAAGCCTTATGTCTCCTTACGTTATATATCTTTGATATATACCATAATTATGATTTATAATAACATATTTAATATACGACAAATAAAACAAAAACAGAGAGACATCATGTGGAAGGAAAGAGGAAGGCGAGATTAAGAGTGTGATGGAAACATATAAATGAACGGAATACATGACACGGGGAGCCTAATGTACGGGAAGTGTTATGACAATTACAGGAAATGTTAGGTGTCAGGTACAAAGTGTAAGAGGAAGTTGGGGGGAGGAAGTTTGTGTTAATATGTCTATTAGTTACAAAATAACATCCCAAACACATGGTAGGCCTACATTAGAGATATTCCACATTGATAGAGAACACACAACCTGGAGTAATGAAGACATTATAATACACTGTAGCTCGATAACAAAGGATGCTTTATCAGAGTAAATTTAGAATAGGGGAACGAAAGAGGCACAGCCAATTGCTTACTATATATATATATATATATATATATATATATATATATATATATACTGTATATATATATATATATAAAATATATATATAGCTTATATATATATATATATATATATATATATATATTATTATATATATATACCGGTATATATATATATATATATACCGGTATATATATATATATATATATATATATATATATATATATATATATATATATATATATATATATATACAGTGTATATAACGTGTATTACGAAAAGCATACGATCCTAACTCTAATTGCAATTTTAATGGTGGTATATTCTGGTTACAGGTATATATTCTGGTTACAGGTATATATTATGTTTATTGGATAAAAGGCTTTTCGTAACACAATAATAATACATCATGGAGGTCCCGTTATAATCTTTTTTTATTAGTAGTAGCAGTAGTAGCACAAAAACGAAATAAGATAAAGCAGAGAAAGAGAAAAGGAGGATAGAAGAAAAGGAATGTTAACAAAATCATCCCTAATAGTAGTAGAAATAATAGCAGTCGTATATAAAGAGGTGATATAGGCCGAGAAAGATATATAGAGAAAGAGAGAGTCCTGTTAGGCTTCTGGGGCGTGGAGGTGCGGTAAGGTGACACCCCGACTGTCTCCTCCAGGCACGGCAAAGGTGTGAAAACCCCTGTCCACTGCCCCCTCAATCCCCCCTCCCATCGCTGCCACCACTTGTCTTCGGACACCCACCCACCGTTTTCGTTAGGCCTTCTCTCCTCTACAAGCCATATTGTACACCATATGAACTATAAGAGTGTATTCTTGCATTGTTCTCTTCTCTACCTCCATATTGCACACCTTGATTTGTCAACTGTTGTCTATTTCAAGCAGTGGGATATTGTACACGTTGATCATAAGCATTTGTGTTGGGTGTTGCCTATCATATATTAACTGATGACTAAAGAACTGAATGTTGATCTCTGAAAGGGAACTAAAATATCCGATATTTATGAAGAGGATATCATTTTATATTAATGGAGAAGAGATATATTTGTGTGATAAATACTTAGAAAAATGCTACAGCTCCATCATGCATGTGAACTGTTTGTCAGGACATATGGAAGAATAAGGACAGTATCATAAAGGAAGCAGAAGATGGGGCGAGGTATACAATATGGCAGGGTTGAACCTTAGATGGGGTAGGGTGAACAATGATTAAAGGTAAGCAGAGGTGTAAGGTGTAGAGTGCAACTGTGGGGCTTCAGGCCGCTCAACACCACTCTTCTACCCTCCGCACCCTTCCATTACCACCCACACCCCTCCTCTACCTCCCACATCCCTACTTCTGGCGATTCTGGGAAGGGACAGAGAGAGGGATGTATACATACATATAATGGTTTAGCGTCAATTTCCATTACGTACATTGTAACAGCACAAACGGAGTTGTCCTTCAGCAGTTGGAGTGTAGCACACTTCACAACACTGCCCCATCATGCTCAACAGTGCTATAAGAACAAAATCCTGCCACAACACTGCCCCACCTTGCAAACACTGTGGCCGACACTGGCGTGGCGCCAAACAGTGCCCAGCTAAAACTCTAGTAGAATCCCCTTTGGCATTAATGTGCTCCTCACGGAGTGGGGAGAGAAGGCAGGAACGCTTATGGTGAAGGGGAGTGGGGGACAAGAGAGATGCATGGGGGAGGGCGGTGATTAGGAAAGAAGACATTGTGGTGGTGGAAAGAGAGATAATAGAGTGGGAAAGAGTGGATTTAGTGGTGGGGAATGGGAAAAGCGAGTGGGGAGAGAGGGAAGGAGTGGTTTTGATGGTAGGGAGTGGGAAAGAGTGGCTTTAGTGGTGGGGAATGGGAAAAGCGAGTGGGGAGAGAGGGAAGGAGTGGTTTTGATGGTAGGGAGTGGGAAACGGAAGGGGTGCATAGGTAAGATTAAGTAGAGAAAGAGGTGATGAGAGATATAGCGGTAGCGGCTAGTGGGGGAAAACAATATAAAGTAAATGTTGTTTCCCATAATACAATGGCTATTTACACAAAGGTTGTTTGAAAACGCTTTAAGAAATGCAGCCAGTTGCATGTAAAACGAAATATTGTCTGTAAAATAATGATAATACATATTTGTATACTGTATATTATAACTGAATTCTTAGTAATTTCAAATACATATTATTAGAGCAATTATTCAAGCTATGTACCAATGAATATCGCCTTATAAAATATAGTGATATATTTTATTTTAAAGGACTATATTGTATGGTCCTCTCTAATAGTTCCTGGGATATTATAGCAGAAATTAGTTCCCCTTACCCTCAGTGAGTTGAACCTAATGTCAGTCTTCGTTCTAGGCACAAACAGGTCATCAATTTTCCTTGTTGGGCTCTGACAATCGTTTTCGATATTTGGGTGCGATAAAAGCGAAGGATTTTGTGGAGTAGTGAGGAGAGAGGGGAGGAATGGTTGTGGTGAGGGTGGAGAGTTGGGGAAGAGAGGGGTATAGGAGGAGATTGTGGTAGTGTATTGGGAAGAGAGGGGAGTAGTGGATATGGTGGAAGGAAGTAGGTGAATTGAGGGGTGTATGAGGAGATGTTGGTGGTGTGGTGAGAAGGGAGGGAAGGAGTGGATGGAAGAAGGGATGCATGGGGAGGATTCGGTGGGGGAGAAAGGGGAGGAGTGGTCTTTGTGATGATGAGGAGTTGGGAGATAATATGAGTGGTAGAAAGGGTAGGGAAGGAACGCAGATGGGTGGATGCGATCATGTAGAGAGAAGTGACGATAGTGAAGTTATTTATGTGAGGGGCATGAATATACAGTAGGTGGTGTATTTATGTGAGGGGCATGAATATACAGTAGGTGGTGTATTTATGTGAGGGGCATGAATATACAGTAGGTGGTGTATTTATGTGAGGGGCATGAATATACAGTAGGTGGTGTATTTATGTGAGGGGCATGAATATACAGTAGGTGGTGTATTTATGTGAGGGGCATGAATATACAGTAGGTGGTGTATTTATGTGAGGGGCATGAATATACAGTAGGTGGTGTATTTATGTGAGGGGCATGAATATACAGTAGGTGGTGTATTTATGTGAGGGGCATGAATATACAGTAGGTGGTGTATTTATGTGAGGGGCATGAATATACAGTAGGTGGTGTATTTATGTGAGGGGCATGAATATACAGTAGGTGGTGTATTTATGTGAGGGGCATGAATATACAGTAGGTGGTGTATTTATGTGAGGGGCATGAATATACAGTAGGTGGTGTATTTATGTGAGGGGTATGAATATACAGTAGGTGGTGTATTTATGTGAGGGGCATGAATATACAGTAGGTGGTGTATTTTATGGACAGGGAAACACAGTAGTAGTAGTGGCGGTGGTTGTGAATGTGGTGGTGATTGTTAGGATGGTGGTGTTAATGGTAGTGGCGTTAGTGATGGTGGTGTTTGTGATGGGGGTGGTAATAATGTTGGTAGTGTTAGTGGTGGTGGTGAGACATTTAGAGACGAATGCGAGTGATAGTGACGGGGAAATGGGAGAATCTGAGTTGTGGTACTGGAAAGTTATGGGGGAAATTAGAGTGCTAGCGATGAGAGGGAAGTATTTAGTGCTTTTGATGATGGTGAGAAAGAAAGGGTTGAAGTAGCGGTGGTTAGTGAAGGAAGAGAAGAGGAATTGATAGGTGGTAGCGAGACGGTAAGGGAAGTAAATGGTATCGATGACAGATAATACAATTTTTGTGAATCATTGTGGTTAATACTAGATTATTAGTATGGTCAATGGGCTTAGTTATTCAGAGATGATTAGGGATCATATTTGTATATAAGAACATTCCTAACTCGTAAATACAGGATATCTTGATTTGAAAAAGCAGTGTTTTCATTATCTGCACCATGACAATAATTTTATATAATCACAATATATATATATATATATATATATATATATATATATATATATATATATATATATATATATACAGGGTGTGTTCAACCACGCCCGGGGGTTCTTTACCGCTGCACAGCTTCGTGATCTGTATAGGGGCACTGTGCGTCCATGTATTGAGTATTGTTCGCATGTGTGGGGAGGATCCTCTCACACAGCACTTCTCGACAACATAGAAAAAAAAGCCTTTCGTCTCATTAACTCACGTCCACTCACTGACTCTTTGCAATCTGTCTATCTTCGCCGCAGTGTTGCATCTCTCTTGCTTTTCTACCACTATTACAATAATCATTGTTCCTCAGAGCTCTCTCAGTGTATACCACCTCCTCTACGTAGAGTACGTAGCACCCGTCTTGCAACACAATCCCATCTCTACACTGTGCAACTCTCTAATCCAAGAGTGAAACGATATTCCCAAACCTTCTATTCAACAGCTGAGCACTGAAACTCTCTCCCTGAATCCATCTTTCCCTCATCCTATGACTTAAATTGCTTAACAATCTGTGTGCCCTGGCATTTTGGTTCAAACATTCCTTGATTTTGGCCCTGTCACTCTTTCAACTCTGGGGGAGGCACTCGTCAGAAGCAGTTTTGCTTATTGTCTCCCTCATCCACAAAAAACAGAAAAAATAAAATATATAGGTATATATATATATTGCCGGATAAGGGTGGCCATATACAAAACGCCGCCAGGCGGACCTGTCCCCCGTAAGAAGGACAACCTTTGCCAGTTTATTCAAGGACTTATAGGATTCACCAATCAACTTATGCATCTTTTCAGCACTATTTTTGAAGAGTGGTGGGTGGCTAGTTCATCCAAACGGTTTCATATATAATTAAGCCGTAAGGATTTGTATACGGTTTATTGTCATAGACGGGTTGCAAAGCAAGGCTGACTAGTCCGGATTATTATAAGGCTGTCTCTCCTAGATGAGTGCCGTACAAATCAGAGAGAGAGAGAGAGAGAGAGAGAGAGAGAGAGAGAGAGAGAGAGAGAGAGAGAGAGTGTGAGAGAGAGTGTGAGAGAGAGTGAGAGTGAGAGTGAGAGAGAGAGAGAAAACAAGATAGCTGATAAAGCAAAGAAGACAACAGAAAAGGTAGCTAGGGAAACGTCTAGAGAGTACAAAGGAAATCAAGCAACAACAGATCTAGTGACCCTTCTAGGTTGCTTGTCCTCCAAAACACTGAGGATCAAGTGTCCAAACAGTGGTTTAGAGTGGGTAAGTTAACATTGGAAAGGGAATTACTGCCCTGGAACTAATGTCCGTGGCAGGATTAGGAAGTTAGTAGGGGACAGATGGGTTAGTAACTGAGGGGGGGATACAATAAAGTTATTCATTTACAAACGCAGTCAGTCGCGGGTTTGATGCGAGATATTTGTCTAGCGGAGTTTAAATGAATCAACGGTGATGCAACGGAGAGAGAGAGAGAGAGAGAGAGAGAGAGAGAGAGAGAGAGAGAGAGAGAGAGAGAGAGAGAGAGAGAGAGAGAGAGAGAGAGAGAGAGAGAGAGAGAGAGAGAGAGAGAGAGAGAGAGAGAGAGAGAGAGAGAGAGAGAGAGAGAGAGAGAGAGAGAGAGAGAGAGAGAGAGAGAGAGAGGTGGAAGGTAATGTAGTGAACATCCTGGAGTTCCATATCTCTCCCCTGCACAGTCGGCCTAATAAGTGATGTCTGGGCACCAATTATGTTTCGATCAATAATTGGTATCAACAATATTTACACATGTTGTTTTGTTTTTTAAGGAGATATACCAACATTTTCCTACACTTACCCACCCTATTCAACATCTGACAGACAATAATACGGCACAAAACGATCCAAACTTAATGATAGCTGATACATGACTTATTAGCGCCACCGTACGTATTGTTCCAGGCGTCACCCATCATTACACACCAACCAATAGAACTGCTGACAAATACAACCCTCTAATGGATCAATTAACCTCAACTCTGGCTTATTTGGCCGCCATTCTGTTGATATAACAGTTAAACCAAAATCTTATCTGTGATTTATTATGTTCCTTCCAACAACCAACTATACTCCTAAAATCGATTTATGAAATTTACAATGAGAGATCATATCCTTTTCCTAATACTATAGATACTGTAGGCCAGAACTCCCACTATAACGTGTCTGGACTATTATGCTTTACTTAACCCATACAGTACCGGTGACGTCCTTTCCATCATATTTCGGACACTATTAGCCGATATTAATACGCTTAGGAAGGATCTGTCGTAGCTCAAAGGATCAAATGGGATAGTCTGTAGCCTTTTAATGGGTAGAAGTCCTTCCTAACCTGAATACATTTGTTTAATAGTTGCCAGAATATAATGGGAAGGATGTCACCGGTACAGTACGGGTTAAGGGGAGGTTTTTAGTGTGTTTCCTAGACTTCCATCAAGCTTGAAGTTACACCCCCTTGACCCCCTTTAAAGATAAATTTGTACATTTTTCGGTAGAAAAATGTCCCGGCCGAAGGCCGATTCCTCTTAAATTGCAGGCTCGCTATCGCTCGCCAGGAAAAAATCGACACCTAAATGGGACGAAAGGTCTTACAAGTGACATAAATTGGGTGAAAGTTCTTAAAATCGCCAAACTGCTGGGGCAAACGTCTTAAAATCTCAAAAAGCAATGGGGCTAGACATGAGGGAGAAAGGGGTCAAGAAAAAAGTCCCTCAAGTGGAAATCTCCCCTTAATGCATAGTATGTTCTACAGTATGCTCTCAAATACTACCTTAATCTCTGCCATTAGACGAATTTATTGTGCTATTGTAAGTACTCTTAGGCAATTTTTAAGTAAGCTTTGTACGGATTCGCATTAAGTAAGTTTAATGAATACATATATTGTAGTTTGTAATTCATGAAACGCTTTACAAACCAGTTATATAAGACACTATACCAGATTTTCGATGCTTCGAATACAAAGCAAGGTTAGCATATGTTTAATTACTGTGAGGAATTGATAACTTCTTTATAAAGGAATCTGTCCCTTAATTAATACTAGGAACTAACACACAAATGAATGACTAACACTGCTACTCCTACTACTACTGCCATTACTACTACTACTACTACTACTACTACTACTACTACTACTACTACTACTAAATGTCATATCCCTTCACATATTTGTTTTGCATTAAGCATACTATACAATCATTTAAAGTTAACTCTGTCAGTCTACTGGGAATAGTCTAATAAAACTAAAGCTAACATGGCTAAAACATGATATATATTAATTAAGAGGAGCAACTTATTTATAAAGTCACTCTTCTATATTGGATATTGAGTAAAATAATACACATATACCCCAAAAGTGATACAACTATTGAATATATTGATTAACATATTCAATACGGAGGCGACTTTTATATATATTACATATTCTAGTTTTCATACGACGATGTCATTCAGCTTAGAAACGATCTACAGTAATTAATTATTATGTTATACAAGCAGATACACAAATACTAATCTAATCAACCGTTACTTTTATTATGTTAAACAAGCAGATACACAAATACTAATCTAATCACCCGTTACTTTTATTATGTTATACAAGCAGATACACAAATACTAATCTAATCACCCGTTACTTTTATTATGTTACACAAGCAGATACACAAATACTAATCTAATCACCCGTTACTTTTATTGTTATACAAGCAGATACACAAATACTAATCTAATCACCCGTTACTTTTATTATGTTATACAAGCAGATACACAAATACTAATCTAATCACCCGTTACTTTTATTCAAACTAAGGAAATAGTTTGGCTTAGGAAATAGTTCTCGCGGTCAAGGGGATAATGACTAATTTATGTTTGTCATCTTAAGGGGGTAGTAGTCGCTTTTTATGGACCCCCTTTTCCCTCATGTTTAGAATATTAGTTTTAAAGTTTTAAGACGTTCGTTCTGTTAGCTTGGCGATTTTTAGACCTTTCGCCTCATTTTCTTTTCAATATGAAGACCTTTAGGTGTCGATTATTTCCTGGCGAGTGATAGTGAGCCTCTAATTTTAGAAGGAACCGGCCTTCGGCCGAGAAATTTTTCTACCAAAAAATGTACAAATATATCTTGAAAGGGGGTCTAGGGGGTGTTTTTCTAAGCTTGATGAAGGTCTAGCGAGGAAACTCAAAAATATATTAATAAATCTATATATATACAATATATACCAAAAACGAAGCACTACCCCCTTAAGTGAAAACAGTATTACTACCCATATAAGTAATAGCTTAGTGAGGTGTGAAGCAATATTTAATATTCATTTTGGAAAGAGCTATAATATTTGTGACGATATATAATGCCTGTAAGCCACTAATATTGCATTATTTCTGATGTTTTAACTATTATTTTTCTTTTTACTGTTTAAGATATATTTTCCTCATAGTTTGTACCTAACTAAAATGTGGTCCAATAGTTGTTTTATTGTTCACATATCGAGTAAGTATATTTGCACATTTTAACAAATAAAATTCTGGGTAGTTAGGCTAACATCCTCTCTTGATAACAATATATATAACACTATATATATATATATATATATATATATATATATATATATATATATATATATATATATAGTATATGTACATACAGTATATATATATATATATATATCCATCAAACATAGAAAAACACCCCCAAGACCCCCTTTCAAGATAAATTTCCCGGCCGAAGGCCGCTTTCTTTTAAAATTAGAGGCTCGCTATCCCTCGCCAGGAAATAATCGACACCTAAATGGCACGAAAGGTCCTAAAATTGACAAATTGACAAGGTCCTAAAATTGGGGTGAAAGGTGTTGAAATCGTCAAACTAATGGGCCGAACGTCTTATAATCTCAAAACTAGTATGCTAAACATGAGGGAGAAGGAGGTCCATAAAAAGCAAGTAGTACCCCTTTAATACAACAAAGAACATACTGTAGGTCATGAGGGAGGTTTTGCTGAAATAAGTTTTTCTTGGCCAACTTAAAACAAAATATAAGAAAATATTGATTATGCCTTGATCTTGTAATATTGATTATGCCTTGATCTTGTAATATTGATTATGCCTTGATCTTGTAATATTGATTATGCCTTGATCTTGTAATATTGATTATGCCTTGATCTTGTAATATTATATAGTATTCATCTTCCGGTCTTGATGCGATATAATTGCTTTGAAAATTTAATAACATGCCATATCATAATTTGTATATTTACTATGTAAATTGATAATCCAAACTATATGTTTTGTCCTTAAAACTTGTCATTAAAACAGAAAAACGTGGGTGGAACGAATGGGTAGTGATATCTGCTTCACTTGTAGGTAATCATATTTATTACGAGATAATTATCCAAATAATGTATTGTTAGCTATATTAATATAAGACAAGTTACCATTTTTATGAAGGCGGACTGCAACATAGTTTCTTCCTGAGTTAAAAAAATAAAACTAAAACAAAAACGGTTGGCATAGAATAATATTGGCATTTGTTATGAAAGATCTAACTTGGTATTAATTTACAATTAATTATTTCTCTTAGGTTCAACACAACCGCCTAATGTTAACCTGAAGAAAGTAACTGGAGATAGCATACCACTATTTCCCAATGGTAGATGTGTGTGAATTTGTATTTTGTGTTTGTGTGTTCATTGTTTTCTGTTGTGTTGTCCCTATTCTGGCTCTGTCTTGAGTCGCCCCCCCAAAAAAAAAAATAATAAATAAATAAAGTAAATAAAAATAAATACATACATAAATAAAAAAAGGAAAAGTGGGGATTGGGCCTGAGTATATAATATAGATGGATGGATAGATAGATAGATAGACAGATAGTGATTTATATTACTCCCCCGGTGGTCACTCAGGAGGTCTTGCTCTTGAGGTACAGTTGGACAAAAAAGTGCGGCACAGCGCCAGGTACCTTTTAAGGGGAGGGTTTTACTTTGTTCCCTATATATCCATCAAGTTTACGATTACACCCCCTAGACCCCCTTTCAAGATAAATTTGTACATTTTTCGGTAGAAAAATGTCCCGGCCGATTTCTATTAAATTACGGGCTCGCTTTCGCTCGCCATGAAAAAATCGACACCTAATTGGCACGAAAAGTCTTAAAATTAACATAAATCGGGTGAAAGTTCTTAAGATCGCCTAACTAATGGGGCGAAAGTCTTAAAATCTAAAAAGCAATGGGGCTAAACATGAGGGAGAAAGGGATCCAGAAAACAATCCCTCAAGTGGAAATCTCCCCTTAACCCGTTCAATATACGATGGTGCCGATGCGATTTTATTCTGGTTAACACTAGACAATTGTATTCAGCTTAGAAAGTACAGATACCCCTGGGAGTTATACAGTATGGTATGAAAACTACAATCTATCTCAATTGACCCGTTGACTCAAATGGATCCATAACTAAGCACAATAACCGTTTATAATAGTCAGTATTATTATATAAGTACCACCCCGTTCTTAACATTAATCATCAATTACAAACCCCAATGTACTTTAATAAACTAATGAAAGCATATGGTCCTCCCGGGAATCGAACTCGGGACAAGACACTCAGAACATAAGCACACAAACCATTACACCACCAACACAGTTATGTAAGACGTCATCATACTGCATACTGAAAGGGTTAAAAAGTAAAATGGCTCCAGCCTTTGGTAGTAGGTCTCAAATCACGTTGATTCATGTATACACCTTAATCAACATCTGGCAGACAGTATTACAATACAGAGGCAGCCAAAATAATATCACCTGTAACATAACTTACCAACTGTACAAGTACACTCCAAGGTCCGTCACACCTTTATTACGATTGTCCTTCCTTGATATACTAATACAACATACAGAAACAAACAAACATAAAAGCTTGTATGTAAAGGATTAGTTCGTGTGCGTTATGATTTTTATTTTAGCAAAAAATGGATAAAGTCGACACCGTGGATGAAGTACAGGATTTTTGATCGTGACTGTACACCTACTGTCTGACGCAGTATCCATCAGCGCTCCTCGGTAGAAATGTTCCCCACTAAATGATTGCAGTACCGCCGATGTAAATTACTGTATTGTTGGTATTAAACTCATTAAGTAATCTGAAACCGGGGAAGAGGGAACGGTGTAATTATGATAATCCTATTATACCCTAAAAAGGCTCAACCCACAGGTTGCGCTGATTGGTGGCCGGGAGCGTGACGTCACAAGGGGATAGCCAATCAGAGGGCGGCGCTCTCGCGGTATAACAGGATTAGCGAGGGTTGCCAGAGAGAAGTTGAGTGCTGATAATGGAGGATCACACTATCCACGAACAGAAAACACTTTGTATATTATCACATTTCTCTCCCAGTGACCATATTCGAGCCCAGATGCCTCGTAAGTCCATCACCAGCGGGGTGGAAAATATAAGACCCGTCATAAACTATTCACATCACCGGTGGAAATAAACAGTCTCGCAGTCTATGTGATTCACTGTGTTAAGAGGAAGACACACGATCCATTTTCTTGTTTTTTTTTCTACTGTAATTCAGGTCTAGGAACTTCTGAAATTAAGCTTTATATCAATCCAGTTAACTTGAATGATAACTTTGTTTTTCTTATAAGTGGGGTTAGTTTTCTAAAGTGAATAGACTATTCTTCGCTCAAAGTTTCCGATAACGAAGTATGCGATCCTCCCCCCCCCCCCCCCCCCCCCCCCCCGCCCCAATCCCTGCAGTGTTACCGGATTGTGTAACAAACTTGCTGACCAATAGTTGCCGGTACAAAAACGCACGTATGACACAACCTTAAGCTATTCATTGTTTTAATTTCGTCCGGTAATCGGCAAAAGATGAGACTTTCCACAGCGCTTGGTTTGCGGCGGCAGCTGCGGTAGTGCGGCTCACCAAGCTTACCGCAGGGGGCCGCAAAATGAGGCCTCGGAGAATATATCATCTCCGAATCTTGAAGTGGTCTCGATTTCTGAAAGCAAGGAAAGGGGGCGAGGGACAAGTTGGAAGATTTGAGAGTGTGTGTGTGTGTATGGATGTGTGTGTGTATGTGTGTATGGATGTGTGTGTGTGTTTGTGTGTGTGTGTGTGTTGCTCTATCTCTCTCTCCATCCTGTTTATTCTACTTGTCGTAATTCCCTCTCTCCTTAGTTATTATTTGTATATTGCCTCTCCTTTCTTTGGCTGGCAACAAACCTCAGACAATTATTCCACTTTATGTTTATATAAGTTTGCGTTCATTTAAGGAGGGTCACCGTTTTTTTTATCTTTCTCTCCTTTTCTCTCTTTCTCTGGCTTGTATCCATTCGGCCCCATTCAGACGTTTATCCCCATCTAGGTGTCGATTTTTCCTGGCGAGCGATAGCGAGCCAGCATTGTATGGAGAAATCCGGCTTCGCCGGAGAAATTTTTCTATCGAAAAATGTACAAATTTAGCTTGCTGTCTAAACAAATATATATATACTGGATCGTTACCGCTCGCCAGGAAAATATTGACACCTGGATGGGGGTAAAAGTCTTAAAACAGTAGGCTGAATGAGGTCGAATGGATACAAGCCAAAGAGAGAGGGAGAGAAAGAGAAAAAAGCGAGGTGGGCTCCCTTAAGATCACTAAGCTTCTTAAATCACTTAATCCTTCGTATTATTGTGTTTGTTCACATATCTCCTTGCCAAAATTAACTTTTCAAAGATACATATTATGTTTAAGTTAGTGATGCTGTAATGTCGTCCTTCATCATCATCAAAATTGTTATTATTATTATTATTATTATTATATTATTATTATTATTATTATTATTATTATTATTATTATTAGTACTAGTTGTAGTAGTATCGAAACTTAACACTTAGGTGAATGATTCATTTCATAATACAAATTGAACAAATATAATTTGCTGATTATTCGTATATATTGACGTCAAAGGATGATCATCAAAATTAAAATGTAAAACTTGCAAACTAAACAAACCAAAACTGGGACGATACAAGATAAAGGTAAAATAACTTATCAAAATCGCTTTGTGGAAATAACGCTTACTAAAATAAAATTTATAAAATACAAGAACACAATCCACCACACAGGGTGTACATTACTACATGATCAACTATAATTATCGTCATCATTCGCAGCAGTAATTTGAATTTGACAAACGCTAATTTCTTACCAACATTGGTAATTTGTTTCTTAGATTAATCTATCCCTTCCGGCAAAATTCTAAATCTAATTTTTCTATTTGATTCTTGGAGCAATTTTACTTTCACCTCTAGATTGTATTTAAGTTATTTTGAACATTCGTTTGAGTTTGTAGTTTGTTCTAACTAACAAACATTTAAAATATAAATGTTCTAAAAGGCCTTAGGAGTGTCCTGAGAGAAAAATAATGTACACTAGTTCAGATACAACCATACAAGGCAGGTTCATTGTCAGAAGTAATTGCAATAAATTTCCAACTCACGAACGAGTCTTAAATCAGCCTGTATCACTGAGATCTTTTGAGTTTGTCACTATGATATATGACCTTAAGGGGGGTGACCTGTTTTTGTTCTGTCCTTTTCTATCTTTCTCTGGCTTGTATCCATTTGGCCCCATTCAGCTTATTGTTTTAAGACGTTTATCCCCATCCAGGTGTCAATTTTTTACTGGTGAGCGGTAGCGACCCAGCATATTTTTTATTTTTGTTTGACAGCAGGCTAAATTTGTACATTTTTCGATAGAAAAATGTCTCCGGCGAAGCCGGATTTGTTCATATAATGCTGGCTCGCTATCGCTCGCCATGAAGAAATCGACACCTAGATGGGGATAAACGTCTTAAAATAGTTGGCTGAATGGGGCCGAATGGATACAAGCCAAAGAAAGAGAGAAAAGGACAGAAATAACAAAAAGCAGGTCACCCCCCTTAACCTAGCCGTATATGAAGGGGGTAATGCTTGTTTTTTGGTCTAATTATGTATATATTCCTCTATATTTTGGTTTCCTCCCTAGACCTCCATCAAGCTTAAAAAAATACCCCCTAAGCCCCCTATCAAGATAAATTTGTAAATGTTTCGGTAGAAAAATGTCCCAGCCGAAGGACGGTTCCTTCTAAAATTACAGGCTTGCTATCGCTCGCCAGGAAAAAATCGACACCTAAAGGGCACGAAAGGTCTTAATATTGACAAAGTAATGGGGTGAAAGGTCTCAAAATCGCCAAACTAACGGAACAAACGTCTTAATATCTCAAAACAAATATGCTAAACATGAGGGAGAAGGGGGCCCAGAAAAAGCGAGTAGTACCCCCTTAATGACTTCCCCGTGATTAATAATAACAACTCTTCCAATGGCTTCTAATATGGAGTTCCGTTGGACCTTACTCAAACTATATTTGTCCACACAATATTATGCTTTGGCACAACTGAAAATAAAGTATTTGGTGAAAACTGTGTTACCTTAAGGGGACCCACTTCGTTTTTTTTTTTTTATCTCTCCTTCTCTCTCTGGGTTGTATCCATTCGGCCCCATTCAGCCTACTGTTTTAAGAAGTTTAACCCCATCCAGGTGTCGATTCTTTCCTGGCGAGCGGTAGCGAGCCAATTATATATTCAAATTTTACATTCACAAATATTATATAAAATACTTAAAAGTAGCTAGGGCACGATTCTCACCTTTCGTGAATGACCTTTACAAATATTCATGTATGGTATGATCAAGCTATATAACTTATGCTTATCAATTCAACAATTCAGAAATACATTTAGAGAATGGCCTTGCCCTTCTCGAATAAACTTTACACAGACACATGCAGCGCTTCTCGTACTAAATTAAATACACTTATTGAACACCCACATGGTGCGATCAAATCATGCATTTATTTATAATCAAGTTAATCCATTTATAATATATACATGTATGGAATGGTTCCACCCTTCTTCAATAACCTTTACAAATACGCATGCAGTGCTTCTTGTACCAAACTGAATACATTCAATAAATACACTCTGTGAATACACACTTAGTATGTCATGGTCTGCTTCCGGAATTAATGTAAGTTGAGGAACTCAATTAGGAATACTACAATGAAGGAGACAAGCATAGGGTCGTGTGGTCAAGGGAAGGAAGGAGGGGACACAACGGGACTTAATTATAGCAAATTTACTGTTAGCATGAATAATTTATGTTCAAAGGAACCCTTTACAACAAAGGAGTACTTACTCGACAGAATACAAAGGGACTTAAATATAACACACTGATTGGATTGATACATATTACTGTCGATTAATAAGTATAAAGGGGTTAGCTCAAGCCGCAAGGCTAAGGACGAGAGGGTGATGACTGTGACTGGAGTTATTACAGCAGCACTTAAATGACGCACTTATGCCTTAGTGTGCTCATGGGTTCCTCCTCACTTCAGGCAAACTTCAGGATACTTGGTATCATCGAGGTTGGCTCATCACACACTAGATACCTTCAGGAACCTCGAATAACACAGGTGTAAGCCTACCACTCTTCAGGTGGACTTCAGCAACACACACGATGGTCCACCACACATCAAGGGGACCTCAGCAACACTCGATGTTCGTCACGCTGCAGGCGATAATTCAGGGGGACCAGTGGGGCAGGCTCGTCCTAGGCAGCATCGGTTTTAAACTCTCTCAGTGTCCTAGGCAATTTGGCCTTCCATTGTTCACTGAGTTTATTAAAGTAATCGTCAGCATCATAGCAAATCAGTGTCTTCAGTTATTGCAGTTCCCCACACTCGGAGAGGATATCTATTTCTGCACCTTCAAGTTGATGGCGACAGGGGGAGTTGTCCACAGGGTCTGTCTCGAAATCGACAATGGGAGATTGCTGCGGTGTTAACAGGTGTGTCAAGGTAGGGGCAAATGTGCTCGTGGAGAGCTCAGTGGGGGTACTTGGGGAAGACTGAAGGAGGATGCTCGTGGAGAGCAGAGTGAGAGGACTCGTGGAAAGCGTTTCGTATTCTGACTGATGGGGAGTTCTCCTGGTCCTTATTATGCCAGTACAGGAATCTGTCATGCTGGAGATGTTCCTGGTTGAAGGATCAGGTCGGGTGGCGATTGTCTGGGCCCATTCTTAGGTCTTGACCCTAGGGTGTGAGGTCAGGTGATTCCGCTGGGTCGATCACCTGTTTTGCTTTCCTACTCTTGCTATTTCGCCCCTTAGTCCGATTCAGGTTGTTTGGGCGTACGTCGGTCTGGGAGGGCGCTGGGGCTTGCAGTTGCAGGGACATAAGTGGGACGGGCTCTAGGGCAATGTGGGCTGCTTCCTGATACGATGGCAGCCAGGTCCCAGCATAGTTAGTTGGGGTTTGGCCTGGAAATATAGATGTACTGTATATCAATATGTATGGGTCCAGAATTACTGCTTTGACAGGGATTTAGGGTGGGGGTTGCTGCAGGGGCGTGTAGATGGGTTGAGTCGGACTTACACTGCTGGGGGTGTCGGGGATGCTGGGGGTGTCGCTACATGTTTCGGTTCTCGCTCACTACTGTGTATATATGCTGTATATATATATATATATATAGTGTACTGTATATGTATATGTATATTACATATATATATATATATATATATATATATATATATATATATATATATATATATATATAATATATATATATATATATATATATATATATATATATATATATATATATATATATATTATATATATATATATATATATATATTATATATATATATATATATATATATATATATATATATATATATATATATATATATATATATATATATACAGAGGTTACATAGGTTGAGTGGGTGTTGAGCCATGTAAGGTAGGAAGGTATAATGAAGTAAGAGTAATGCGTTAGGCAGGGTAGAGGGGGTAATTAACGTGACCACAGGTGCGTCTTACACTGGGACCGTACATAACACCACCATGACTTACGGCCCGGACTCTAGGGGGGCGTACAGCAGGGAACTTATAGGGGGCGGGGGCGTACATAATGGAGGGGGCGGGAGGGGAGGGCGTACATCATGGAACTTTAATGGGGCAGGGGTGAAGGAAATATATCATGGAACTCAGGACTCTGGCAGGGGAGTCTATGTTATGGAAGGGGCAGAGGAGAGGTGGATATACTCTATATTATATTTTTTACCAACCAACTTCACTGCTAAACTCAATTAATGAAATTAACAAATACATGTGGCACTCCAAGGACTCGAACCTAGGACACTCACACCGAAATTCCGCGCACTTATGCATTACGCTATCAAGACAAGTAAATATAATAGGAAACTAAGAGATTGGAACATTAAGGGAGGCTGGAGGGGCCATGTTATGGATGAGTGGGGAGGGAGTGGGGGGGGGGGGGGGCGGACATATATCATGGAACATTAGAGGAGCGGATGGCGCATGTTATGGAGGTCGTAGGGAGTGATGCACTTGTTGAGGAGGACGGATGTGGGTATATATATATATTGGAAGTGGCGGGCTAGAGGAGAGTTATAATGGAACTCAAAAAGACTGTGAACGGGGTTGGGACGTATGCTTTGGTTGAGTGAGGTGGAGGGTGTATGCTATAGACCTCAAGTTTTTTTGGAAGGGGTATATTATAGAACTCGGGGAGCTATGGGAGGGTTCTCAATGTTATGGAGGGGATATATATTATTAAACCCAAGGGGGGTTTGGGAGGGGGGGGGGGGTTGAATGCTATGGAGGTGGATATATTCTGGAACTCGAGGGGGACGAATATTATGGAAGGGTATATTGTATATTATGAAACTGAAGATGGGTGGGGATTATATATAGTGAATGGAAATAGGAAGAAAGATAGGGAAAATTGTGTATATGTCATGGAGAAGGAAGATACATTTTGGAAGAAAAAGATCGGATTTTTGTTGGCAACGTATATGACCAAATAGAGGCATTCGTATGGGAGATAGTCCTGAAATATCACGAATTGGTACCATCCAAGGTGTAGAATTTTCAGTAAATGTTCCAATAAACTGCTACTATGTGATACATTATAATTATCGTTATTTTTCACTGTGGCCCATGGACTAAGAGAAAGGATTAAACATATAGTATACACAACACAATAATTATTTCAGTTATACGTCAAATTTAGTCCCTCCTTATACCGATCAAGAGAAGGGACTGGAGTTCTCGTAGAGGGGCTCCAGTCCTGCCGTTATTCTTGACTTACAGTGTGCTGGCTTAATAATCCATTAGGGTTGATAGCCTCTGAAGTCCTATTTTAACTAACGATCAAGACTAATTTAGAATAGTTAGAGATGAGTCGAACGATTATAATATTAACCAACTCCCACTAAATATCAATATTATAAAGTCGGCAGAGTAGTTCAGGTCAATGTAAGTTAGTAAATGCTAATTTCCGATTACATGATTAAACTGATTTTGTCTGCCAAACGAATCAGTGATGCTAATTATTATATTATGTGTAAAACATAGTAATAAAGAGACAATGGATGTGGCTTGAGAATTGAACCTAGAATTGAGGTGTTTAAGAGAGAGTTAGAGTAGTTTATTAGGGAAACAAATTGAAGAGAGAAAGGAAAGGGAGGACATCTTTTGATAAGCTATAATTTCAGGAAAGATACCTGATGGACAATGTTCTAGATTTACTCTAAGATCAAATCATTATACGGGCTCAAGCCTCCTTTAATCTTAATTGCTAAGAATGTTTCGTTTTATTTTATTTTATTTTTATTTTATTGTTCTGGTTTTAGGAGTGTTTTTTATCTAAATATATTATGGTATGTTATAGTATGCTTTGTTACATTATGGTAGAATGTATACCATGAAAAGGAAGGAATACGAAGCTAAAACAATGGGAGAGGCTCGTGAGAATCGTTTACCATGGCGGGATGGTGAGGGGAGAGTTGGGGTAGAATTAATGAATGTAAAGGGGGAGATGAGGGAGAGCTTTAATGATGGAGTAACAGAGAGGGGAGGGGCTTACTGTATATTATAACGAAGGGAAAGAAGTAAGAGAAGAGTTGCGGCGTATGAAAGGGAGAGAGTAGTATTCCATAATGGGTGAGAGAGAAAGAAGAAAAATGGATGCTGTACCATTAACACTGCTGCAATAGTGTTCTTGGGTGCTGTGGCAGCATTATTTGTTTATGTAATGTACTCAGTTTCCATACCTTCATTTTAACAAAACAATGTTTGATGTCTGTAAACTCTTTCCATTCACATATGCATAGCCTACGTGAGTTGCAGTTGGGATGTGTGTACATGCTTAGATTGATATGCAGGATTCGAAGTTGCATGATAAATCGTAGGCAGTGTCCACCATTCTTTAACTGTCTTCGTGGTGCGATGTATAAGGTGTTGATTTTCGGTGTGAGCATCCTGGATTCGAATCCACGGACTGCCACATGTGTTTGTAAATTTCATTAATCGATTTTAGGAGTATAGTTGGTTGTTGGAAGAAACATAATAAAAGAAGGGAGCTAATTGAGAAGTATATGCGTGAAAGCGGTGTTGGATGGGAATATGGGCGTCGGCTGACGGGGAACAGAGGTGTATGGGGGCTATTCATTTGTGCCCACCCCTTCGCGGATCCTTTCGTCTGGCTATAGATAGATAGATAGATAGAAGTATGAATAATTTCCTGTAGTTAGCGCAGTACTCTAAATTGGATGATACTTCCCTTGAAGCCTGCATAGCTAAAAAGCGGTGTGTTTTTACGGTCCCGTCGAGAGATTTCGCCAGATTTCTGTTTTTTCCGGTCCCGTCCCAAGCCCACCGGGGCAAGCGTGGCTCCAATCTTTGCTTCTGACGGCAAGACAGCTCCGTAGCTGTGTTGATGGCAAACTGAAACATCTCACTTAACTTATTCTTTCTTCGTTCTAGTATATTTTGGTTTATTTGTTTATCCAAATATGATGGTTTCACAGGGCTCCCCATTTTTTCCCCATGAAGATTTATATAGACCCACAACAATTACCTTTAATCCTGCCCCGCATATTATGGGATTTTACCTCGCTTTAGCATTGACTGTTTAAATGATGCTCACATTAGGTAATCCAAAACTTTGTTTCTAAATTATACTATAATGAACTGAACACTTCAAAATAGTTTGCATATATCCAAGATATCATAGGTTAGTTTTCAGATTATGTAAGGTATAGCGCATAACTCATGACAAGCAAAATTGTAGGTTACTAAATAATTCACTAAAGACAATAATCTAGGTTAGCTATAAGATTATGTGTAAGAAATAACTCATAATAGGTAGTATCGTAGGTTATATATATATATATATATATGAAATACGAAAAAGGAGTAATAACTAACTAAAGATTAAATTAGGCATAATAAACATAATTCCGTGTTGTAGGTAAGCTATTGTATAAGGAGTAACAACTTGATAATAAGAGGGAATACACTAACTTTAACTGACTATTATAGTCACTGGCTGTGACAATTTTTTTTCCTATGTGTATGAAGGAGACATAGGGCAGATTGTCTGTAACGAGTGTCTCTCCCAAAGCCGAAAGAGTGACAGGGCCGAATTCAAGGGACGTTGGGGTCAAAATGCCTGGACACACGAAGTTCAAAGCAGTTTAAGTCATAAGATGAGGGAAAGATTGATTGAGGGAGAGTTCCAGATTTCACTTGTTGAGTGAGGGGCACCCGACTTTCAACATAATCTCACCCCTATTCTGTCCAACTCTCTAACCCAAGATTGAGCTGAGTTTCCCAGTCTTTCTCCTACTCAACAAGTAAGCTCTGGAACTCTCTTCCTCAATCTGTCTTTCCCGCATCCCATGACTTAAACTGCTTCAAGCTTCGTGTGTCAAGACATTTTGACTCGAACATAACTTGAAATCGGACCTTTGTCACTCTTTCAACTTTAGAGGGGACACTTGTTACAGGCAGCTTTGCCTTTTGTTTCCTTCATATACATAGAACAAAATATATATATTGTATATCCGTTAAATATTCATATAAATAAATATGTATGGTGTACAAACGTAATTGGATAATATACATACATAACAGATAAGTTGACAGACATTCCTATGTTTACTAAATAAGAAGGACCATACAAGACAGCATACGTTAGGTGAATCACTCCCAGAAGAACTCGAAAATGTCAGTTATGAGGTGAGGAAAACTGCTAAATATAGTTTGGTACACATGCCTTCACAGTGTTGTCTCAAGTACATAGACACTGGAGTAAAGACAGGTACTCGGAGTATAAATGAAAAAAAAAAAAAAAACAAAAAAAAAAAATAAATAAACCGCATCTGTCACCAATACTTAACATCTGTTATAGGACTCTAGCATTCTTGTCTGCGTTTTACCACATTGTTTTAATGGCCTAACCCAGGCAAATTGGTTACCTTGGATGTGGTGGTGCAATCAGGTTCTGAAGCAGTGGACCACTGGTTCCAATCTTCAGAAAATGCCTGCGCTTGGTATGCTTCCAGCCAGGGCCCCACTGGGGTAAATACAATAGAAAAACAGTGGTGGAACTGCCATCTGGGTGAGGGACTGCTTTGGGTCTGCTCCTTCAGTGCTAAGGGTCATAATCCACTTTGTGGAAATGGCACTGCGGAGTGGGTCAGTGGAGGCATGTCTAGGAGCCTGGAGGCAGTTTCTGCCATGGCCATCCCTTTGTGGGTCAGATTGATGATGATGATGAGCAAAAATAGCATTCAGAACAAGAAACACACCCACCCACAACAACCAAACATTTTGGTGACAGGTTGTGATGGGACTATTAGTAGTTCAGGAGGCCCGTGGTCCCGCTTCGTGTTCCATTTCATTCGGCCTGAGTGCGTTCTCTGATTTTTGCCTCCATACTAAATTTGTACACACCACATCAACATTCACCGCTCATGCCTTACCTGCATGACACTGATGCCTGTTAATACGATTGAACACTCCACCAGATATATAAACAAACAAAGTATCGAATCAGCCCAAATGCTATCAAGCTATATATATATATATATATATATATATATATATATTGAGTATATATCACAAATACACGTGAGCCACTATATGTTTCTAATCTCTCAGTGGGATTCGAACCGCCGACCGTCAGGCGTGAATTGTATTGCATTAGGAATATAATTTCTCCCTGATATTATCTTTGTTCATAGGAATGATATTATACTACACAATATCTTGATACAGAATACATATTTTATACTCTTCTGAATTATACTAACTTTTAATATTACGATTTTAAACCTATATACTTAACCCCCTCATGTTCCAGTCCTATTTCCGTAAATAATTTTCATGATTGTTCACATATTCGCCAAAAAATCGCCTATCTGCCACCGAAAATGATTAGTACCGCTCGTTTTTCACTCACAATTATTGCCTCAACCGTACTTTATTACACATTAGGAGATAGAGGGAAGATAATACTATAATAATACTGAAAACAATGCATAAAACCTTCAATGATTATCGTGTAAAGTAAATATTCGTAATGTTTTCCACTTCAACTAATTATTTTTCGCACTTTGCCTCGAGATATTTCCGAAACTAGCTAAATATTGGGGAGATTGTAGGCACCAATCGAGCAGGGTAGTACCAAGGGGAGGCCACATAGGCACATGATGAGGAATTGCTGTTCACTGTTTCTATTTGTGACTCACCGACACAGAGAGTAATCCAGCTAACTATTATAAACACCTTCTCCTATTCATCTCACTACACATAACTCCTACTGTACCAATGGGTAATACCATAAATGTAGCCCCTAGTCCCAAGCAATGTGACCAAAATGGCTTAAGAGGCAAGATATAACAACCTCCCACCTCAAAAGATGGAGGAATACTGCCTCTCCCAGCATGTGGGGGCTTGGATATTAGCTGAGAAGTGTTGCCAAGGTCTTAGAGCAGTGTTCAAATGTTGTGGTACCAGGTACTGCCTGATACTGGCAGTTACAAGGATCGTATATTGGTGGCAGCCGTCGCTGGGAATGGGGAGTGATTTATCTACTGACGGTTCTCTGCCGTTGCTGGTACTGAACGGGTTAACAAGCACACCACACTTCTTTCCAACACACCTACAGTACCTTTCACCCAATGGCTGTGACACTCCTTCTGGTAGGTCTTACTGGGCAAAAAAATCTTGGTTTACTTACGCTTGTTCTACTGCTGTCCGTAACAAGGAGGAAGTATTCAAATGGTACTGACGCCTTAAAACTCAAGAATTTAATTCTTCCTATGTTTCTGCCCGGAATCAAGCCAAATCTGTTCTTCGACTTGCCAAACACTCTTTCAGGAATAATAAATGCACTGAATTATCCAACTCTAGCTCTTCCCAAGCTTTCTGGCATCTAGCCAAAAACCTCTCCAACAATTTTCTTCCTCGTTTTTCCCTCCCCTTTTCCACTCTGATGGCACAACCATCACTTCTTCCTCTGACAAAGCTGAACTCTTCGCTCAAACTTTTGCTAGAAATTCCACCTTGGATGACTCTAGTGCTATTCCTCCCTCTCCACCCCCCCTCTTCTACTTATGCCTAATATCCTAAATTCTTCTAAAGATGTAATTTCTACCCTCTCTGGGCTTAATACTAAGAAGGCGTACGGTCCGGACGGTGTTCCTCCTGTTGTACTAAAAAACTGTGCTTCCGTGCTGACTCCCTGCCTAGGCAAAATCTTTCGTCTCTGTCTCTCCTCTAACGTCTTTCCTTCTTCCTGGAAGTTTGCTCTCATTCAACCTATCCCAAAGAAGGGTGACCGCTCTCAACCCTCCAACCATCGTCCAATTGCTTTCATCTCTTGTATCTATAAAGTTTTTGAAACTATTCTTGCTTCCAAATTTCTTAAGCATTTCTCATCTCATAATCTACTCTCAGATCGCCAGTATGGATTCCTTAAACCCGTACTTTACTGTAGGATACAGTAATAAAAGTCCCCAGCAGTCCCAAGCAATGTGGCAAAAATTACAGGAGAGACTACCTATCCACCTCCAAAGATGAGGCAACACTGGCTCTGTCACCCTTCAGTGAGCCTCATATAAGCTGAGAAGTGTTGCCAACACGGGAGCAGTGCTCAAAAGGTCGTGGTAACTGGTACAGGGTTGTACAGGCAGTTACAAGGAAAGTACATTACTGACGGATATATACATCGTCGCTGGGACTGGGGAGTTACTTATCTACTGACATACATATACGGCGCTGGGATTGGAGGGGTTAAGGGTCGGTTTACTGGTGATCTTCTTTCATATCTTACTAACTCTTGGTCATCCTCCTTTCGGGACTTCGGTGAGACCTTTTCTATTGCACTACACATATCGAAGGTTTTCGATAGAGTCTGGAACAAATCTTTAATTTCTAAACTACCCTCCTTCGGTTTCTATCACTCCATCTGTGCCTTTGTCTCTAATTTCCTTTCTGGCCGTTCCATAGCTGCGGTTGTGGACGACCATCGCTCACTTACTCATCCTATCAACTCTGGTGTTCCTCAGGGCTCTGTCCTATCTTCCATTCTCTTTCTAATTTCATAAATGATCTTCTCAAATGTACCTTCAGTCCCATCCATTCATATGCAGATGACTCTACCTTACACTACTTATTTAGTTTTCCAGAACGCCCCAGCCAGCAATCCCTCAAAAACAAACGTAATGAAGCCATGGATCACTTATCTTCTGAGCTAACTACTATTTCCAACTGGGGCAGAGAAAGCCTTGATGCCTTTAATGCTTTCAAAACTCAATTTCTCCCTCTATCTACCCGTCGGGAACTCCCAGAGGACTATCTCTTGTACTTCAACAATACAAAAATCAATCCTTCATCTTCTCTCAATATTCTCGGTGTCTCTTTCTCTTCTGCTCTCTCTTGGAAGGACCATATTGCCAGTCTTGCTAAGGCAGCCTCCCAGAAGATGGGTGTGCTCAACTGCCTCAAGGGGTTCTTTACCCCTGCACAGCTTCTTGCTCTGTACAGGGGTACAGTGCGTCCCTGTATTGAGTATTGTTCACAATGTGTGGGGAGGATCCTCATACACTGCACTCCTAAACAAATTAGAAAGGAAAGCCTTTCGTATCATTAACTCCCATCCACTCACCAACTCTCTGCAACCTCTCTCTCTTCGCCGCAATGTTGCATCTCTCTCGCTATTCTATCACTACTACAATAATCAGTGTTCTTCAGAGCTCTCCCAATGTATACCATCTCCTCTACGTAGGGTACATAGTAGCCGTCTTGCAACTCAATCCCACCCCTACTCTGTGCAGCTCTCCAACTCAAGAGTGAAATGATACTCCCAATCCTTCTTCTAACCAACAGCTGAGCTCTGGAACTCTCTCCCAGAATCAGTCTTTCTCTCTTCCTATGAATTAAATTGATTCAACCTCCGTGTGTCCAGGCATTTTGGCTCGAACGTCCCTTGATTTTGGCCCTGTAACTTTTTCAACTCTGGGGGATGCACTCGCTACGGGCAGTTCTGCCTTATGTCTCCCTCATTCACATACAAAAAAAATAAAATAAAAATATAAATAATATATATATATATACAGTATATATACTGTATATATATATTTCAATCATTTATCTTTATATACTATCGTAAACACGACTAAGTAATGAATTAATGAAGATTTTATTATATTCATGATCTCGATTACCAATAGCATGCAGTTTAAGAAAGATACTGACGAATCAAAGAGTTAACACATGTCCACTTTACCTTTGAATATAAGACAAACTTTCTAAACTTACGTCGTCTGGAGGCTGGTAACATAACATGAACAATTCGAAATATGATTGAAAATTTAACATGGTATTGAACCTCTCTGTAATCCGAGCTCCCAGTAATGACAACAAACAGAACGTTAATAATATATCCAAATTGCAAAACGAACGGGCCAGACACATTTATTTGAGTCGGGATTTTATTGGCCAAACGTCCCGTGATTACCGACGTGATAACAATTAAAATATATATCATCCGAATAACAGCCGCTGCATCCGGTGTTGGTCATAATGCTCTGTTGTGCTGGCATTCCCGCTGGCGTATTATAAAATTCATAATTATTATCATTAATATTGTGACTTCTCGTTATAACCGAATCTATCTTAATAACAGCCCCACTGAATTATGTGAATCGTGTAATAAGGATTAACGAATCATGAGATCATTAATGGTGTAAGCCGGCCTTAATTTTCCATTTTAAGTTGAGGGTGAAAAGTGCCACGGAAACAAAAGTTAAATTCCACTTATCCTAAATACACATTTCAGCGAGCGACTGAAATGTGGGAACGGTTGAGCTCGGCGGGGTTAATATTTTAGCTGTGAGGGTCCAGTTAACTCAAATTTCCGCGTATTTTGTGTATATTGTCGCCATCTCTCTCTCTCTCTCTCTCTCTCTCTCTCTCTCTCTCTCTCTCTCTCTCTCTCTCTCTCGCTCGCTCTCTCTCTCTCTCTCTCATCTCTCTCTCTCTCTCTCTCTCTCTCTCTCTCTCTCTCTCTCTCTCTCTCTCTCTCTCTCTCTCTCTCTCTCTCTCTCTCTCTCTCTCTCTCTCTCTCTCTCTGCTCTCCTCTCTCTCTCTCTCTCTCTCTCTCTCTCTCTCTCTCTCTCTCTCTCTCTCTCTCTCTCATAATTTAGTAACAGCGACCACCGAAGGATCAGTTTCATTATAAAGTTTATTAGTAATGAATCAAATAGAAGCAATGAGAAAGTCCCAAATAAAAAGAAAAGCAACCTTTCGTAAACTTATAGCAATACTAAAAGAAACTGATTGTAGATTTTTGATTAACAATTATGACATAAATAAATCATGGGAATTTTTCACTATCACTTACTTAATAGCGGTGCAAGCGTTCATACCATCGAAAACCGACGTTCAGTCCATACTGATAAGCCTAAATTGTGGAATAAAGAGCTTGCAGATTGTTTGCTTGCGAAGAAAAACTCTTATGACAGATTAAAAACCTCGGAAAATAACGAAGAATGAGTAAATTTCATAGATCAACGACGTAATGCCAAAAAGTTAATGAGAAAAGTAAAAAGACCGTGGAATCAAAGTAAAACAAACCCGAAATAATTCTATAGTTACATCAGCAAGAAAAAAATAGTTACTTCAACTGTTGGACTGTTAGTAGATGAGAACTATGATTACACCAAAGACGAAGAACAGATGAGTAATGCCCTCAATAAAAAAAAATTGCATCAGTTTTTACCACAGAAGACCTTAGTGATATCCCTCCAGCATCGCCAGTTAAGATAGACAATTCTGATGCGATACACAATAACAGCATTATAGAGAAAGAAGTATTGATATGTTTGAATAAACTTATGTACAATATTTCGCCTGGACTCAACACAATCTCACCTATAGTTCTAAACAAGCTAAATGTGAGCTCTCCAAACCACTGATACTGCTTTTCCATATAACCTTGTAGTCCGGGACTATGCCTGATGAGTGGAAGCTCGCTAACGTAACACCGATATTTAAAAAAAGGCAGCAAATCAATCGTCCAATTAGCTTAACCTTGGTTGTTTGTAAAATGCTAGAAACACTCATAAGATTAAGACTCGCAAATCACTTAGAGAAAAACAACATACTCAAAGATATTCAACATGGCTTCCGAAACAAACGTTCCTGTTTGACGAACCTGTTAGACTTCTTCCACGGTATCCTTAACCTATATATATATATATTTTTTTTGACGAGAGTAAAGCTGTAGATATCATATACCTTGATTTTCCAAAGGCCTATGACAAAGTACCCCACAAACGTTTATTGATAAAATTAAAAATGCACGGAATACAAGGCAGAGTGTTGAGATGGATACATAATTGGCTCAGTGAAAGAAAGCAAAGAGTAGTCATAAACGGTAAAGCATTGAAATGGACCAATGGGGTACCCCAGGGGTCGTTTCTAGAGCCAGTTCTCTTCCTAGTTTACATAAACGACATAGATGAGGGCCTCACCTGCACAATCTCAATGTTTGCAGATAATACAAACATTGCAAATACCATACTCTCAAATATAGATATACAAAATAACCTAGATAAGTTGTCATGTTGAGCTCAAATTTTGCCAATGACTTTTAATGTGGATAAATGTAAAGTACTCCATATCGAGACCCGAAGTGAGAAAGCAATCTATTCAATAAATGGCGCTCAGCTTAAGAGTGAGAGAGAAAAACAGATTTGGGAGTAACAATATCGAATAACCTAAAACCCAGTCAATAATGTACAGAAGTTGTTAAGAAGGCAAACAAATTAATTGGTTTATAGGCAGGTCATTTGAGCATAAATCCAAAGATGTAATCCTCACTTTTTACAATTTCTTAGTCCGTCCTCTTCTGAAGTTTTGTGTTCAATCCTGGTGCTCCTACTACCGAAAATATATTGATAAACTTGAACGAATTCATTAAAGAGTTATCAAAATTATACCTAATTTAAAAAACAAACCATACGAGGAACGTCTTAGAGACTTAGAGAATTAAATCTATTTCCTTTAACCCAGCGCAGATTAAGAGGTGACTTGATTAAATTCTTCAAAATCAATGAATGGATCGACAGCATGAATTGTAATAAGTACTATGCGATCGACCAATCAAGTTACACACAAGGAAATGGTTGCAAAACCATTGGTAAATCTTTTAAATCACATGAGTCTCAGCACCATTGATTTCTTTAACCCGCGGGACGACGCGAAAATGTCCTAGTGGCTAGGGTAGTTATTTGTGAATTTCAAGCCTTCGATTCTGACAGAATTCGTTATATATACGATATAAAGCATTATTTCTTCTCCATGTGCGTTTATTTTTCTTATATGAGAACATATGAACCTTGAAGAGCGATTAAATTTTTTTTTTTTTTTTTTTTTCTATATTCCAACTTACTTCCTCTCGGGCATAGGCTGAGAGCCTTAACATTCACCGCTTTACAATGAACAGTGAAGCCCGTGAGGTCTTGTTCCAGTCTAGGGAGTGAGACATGTGAAGCACGTAGAGTACAACGAGCACCTGCCATCTTGCCTTCACATGAGGCACGGTGCTCATTCATGGCCCGAAACGACCCCATCTCTGAAGCCACCTCGTTCCCGTGCTTCACTGTCTCACCCCATACACTCGGACTCGGACTCTCACACTTACACACACACAATGCCACCTGTTGAGCAGATAACTCACCAGGCATTGCACCCCTATAGCATATTTTGAATATGGGAATATTCATACAGTGCTATTTAATCAGGGAACAATGAGGGTATTTTATTGACGTTTCGGTGGGCTTGTGGTAATGCACTGATACCAGGTACAGCACAAATTCCATCCCAATAATATCTTCCCATTGATACATCGGGATTTGAACCCGGGACCTTTGGATTACCAGGCCAGTGGCAAGACCACTCCACCACACCTCCCCAGAGTGTGTGTGCTAGTGAGAATAGCAATCGGTTGGTCAAAAACGTGTAATTTCGCCGCTCAGTCGTATGCTTAGGCAGGAGGGCGATAGACATATATCCTCCCTCTGTAACGTCTCGAAGCACACTGACCGCCGTGGGATAGATCTCAGTGTTGTATAAGGTCTTTAAGTGACTCACTTTTGTTTATGTAATCACGTGAGAGAAATTCGCGCAAAAAATAACCGATAAATGGGGGAAATATGAGGAAAACTAGCCGATAATTGAGGAGGGGGGAAGGGGGGGGGGGGGGAGACATGAGGATGAGTGGTAAGAAATACTAGAGGGGAATTATTTCACCTAATCACGTATTCCTTTATTTTGAGAGCCCATGGGCTGTTTTGGAAGTGTTTTTATGGTCTTGCTTCCGTGAGGCCTGTGAGGCCTACCGCGTTCCCTATAGTGATCCTTCCGTGAGGCTTATCGCGTCTAATGGGCGACTAACTGCATTTGTAAATTAATAACTATTTATTTCTCCTTTTTTCTCTGATACATGGAGGATCACTACATGTATAAATATATAATTAACATGTTACTCACTTGTTCTCAGATATATAAAGGATCACTCATAGCTGTTATATTATTTACCCAAATTGTACCTTATTAAGATCTCCAACCTCTACCAGGGACATTAGTCCCTTTCCAATTGTCCCTTACCCCCTCTAAACCACTGTTGGACACTTTGAACAGCAGTGATTTAGAGGGCAAGCAACATCGAGAGGTCGTTAGAACTTTTGTTGCTTGATTTCCTTTGTACTCTTTCGTTTGCTGCTGTAAGGCTCCTACGTACTCACGATTTTTAATATCAACTAATCTTAAAAAGAAAGAAAACAAAATTTCATAGCTTTCAGACCACAAGTTGGCACCCCCCATCATCACATTATCATGGTAATATGTACGGGTTGTTTTTATCTCTTTATTGTTATGGTATCATGGAAGACATGTTACATTCCATTGCATAATTATATGGTGCTTAGGTTTTCTGGAAGACGACCATCTACAGTATCTGTATCAATACCACCGCCTGAGAGACCTGTGAAGATTAGTTGCATGGATAGAGTTTAATTTGTGCAGGGAGATGATCACCCTTAATAATGCAATAGAGTTTAGACTTGTGAACTTGCAATGCCAATATAAGACAACAAAATACCCTGCATCCTGCTATACTCCATTCAGTTGACCCGTGCATCTGGCTCCTAACTGGTGTTTGTATCGAGGCTCATGATTGGCTATCTTATCAGTACCCTTGATCACTGGCCAAAATGAGTGGCAGAGCTGATAATATATTTATTATTATCTATATTATTCCTTATTTATTCATTAAACTATATACGTTTAAGTAATTTTAATTATTACTTAATAAATTATAGTCTTATCCGAATCTAAATAGCTATTAAATATCACATGAAACACAATAAACCTAAGCGAGAGAGAACTAAGCGAGAGAGATGACTGACTGACCCGTTCACGCGGATTAGCCAATCACAGGCCATGATTTACTTACCAGTATCACACATTTAAAACAGGCAGTGAAGGCATTTCTTCCCTGTTTACGCACGTCAATATCTGCAGCATAGGAAATATAATGAGGCAAGAGGAGATGGGCTGGTTTTTCTGGTCCCCCTTCTTCCTCATGTTTAGCCCCATTAGTTTTGAGATTTTAAGACGTTTACCCCATTAGTTTGTCGATTTTAAGACCTTTTGCCCCATTTCTTTGTCAACATTAAGCCCTTTAGGTGTCGATTTTTTCCCTGGCGAGCGATAGCGAGCCTGTAATTGTGGAGGAACCGGTCTTCAAACGTGACATTTTTCTACCGAAAAAATTACAAATTAATCTCGAAGAGGGATCTAATGGATGCTTTTTTAAGTTTGATGGAGGTCTAGGGAGGAAACTAAAACAAAAATATAAATATAGAAGTAAATACGGTAGACCCAAACAATAACCACTGTTCCCTTAAAACTTATTCCCTATTGTAAAATAACTGATAAAAAATGGTTACAGGCCATTGGGAAATATTATAGTCTCACTGGGAGTAGAAACTGGTCTTGCGTTGGAGAGTAGAAACTGGTCTTGCGTTGTAGAAGTTGTACCGTAGCAGTTATAACCCGTCCTGTTGGGGTTTAATTTCCCTTGATGCATATTAAGGGGAGATGGGTCGTTTTTCTATATCCCCTTCTCCCTCATGTTTAGCCCCATTAGTTTTCAGGTTTTAAGATGCTTGCCCCATTAGTTTGTCGATTTGAAGACCTTCTGCCCAATTTCCTTGTCAATATTAAGACCTTTCGTGCTATTTAGGTGTCGATTTTTTTCCTGGCGAACGATAATGAGCCTGTCATTTTGGCAGAACCGGCGTTTGGTCGGTGAAAACTAATCTAGAAGGGGGATGTAATGGATGCTTTTTTTAAAGTTTGATGGAGGTCTAGGGAGGATACTAGAAAAATTATTGATACATGAAAAATAATTGATACATGAAATATACACGAAAAATTATTGATACATGAAAGATTCAACCAAAAAGTGAACCGTCCCCCCTTAAAATACAATTTCATTAAATAAATGTTATGATCGAATTTATCACCATGTTGATGTAACTCAGACTTAATCCTAATACAGCATACTAATAAAAGAGCATAAGCCAACTCCTCCTCAACCCCCCTCTTATCCTTCTACTACAACAGATACAACATAAACGTATAATTTTAATACAACGAAACAATCGGAGCGCACAATACATTTCGAACTCAAGCCCCCATCGTCTCCCTATTAAAGCAGAATGATCAAACAATAATAAACAAAGGACATAATCTGAATAATCTTAATACAGCATAAACAGCATACAGCATAATATACTTCCTCCTCAACCCCTCCTACTACAGCAGAAACAGCAGGAACAGCATACAGCATAATATACTTCCTCCTTAACCTCCATACTACAGCATAAACAGCATACAGCATAATATACTTCCTCCTCAACCCCTCCTACTACAGCAGAAACAGCAGGAACAGCATATAGCATAATATACTTCCTCCTTAACCTCCCTACTACAGCATAAACAGCATACAGCATAATATACTTCCTCCTCAACCCCTCCTACTACAGTAGAAACAGCAGGAACAGCATACAGCATAATATACTTCCTCCTCAACCCCTCCTACTACAGCAGAAACAGCAGGAACAGCATACAGCATAATATACTTCCTCCTCAACCCCTCCTACTACAGTAGAAACAGCAGGAACAGCATACAGCATAATATACTTCCTCGTCAACCCCTCCTACTACAGCAGAAACAGCAGGAACAGCATACAGCATAATATACTTCCTCCTTAACCTCCATACTACAGCATAAACAGCAACAGAAACAGCATATAGCATAATCCACTTCCTCCTCAACCCCTCCTACTACAGCAGAAACAGCAACAGAAACAGCATACAGCATAATCCACTTCCTCCTCAACCCCTCCTACTACAGCAGAAACAGCAACAGAAACAGCATAATCCACTTCCTCCACAACCCCTCCTTCTACAGCAGAAACAGCAACAGAAACAGCATAATCCACTTCCTCCACAACCCCTCCTACTACAGCAGAAACAGCAACAGAAACAGCATAATCCACTTCCTCCACAACCCCTCCTTCTACAGCAGAAACAGCAACAGAAACAGCATACAACATAATCCACTTCCTCCTCAACCCCTCCTACTACAGCAGAAACAGCAACAGAAACAGCATACAGCATAATCCACTTCCTCCTCAACCCCTCCTACTACTACAGCAGAAACAGCAACAAAAACAGCATAATCCACAAACAACAGCATACAGCATAATCCACTTCCTCCTCAACCCCTCCTACTACTACAGCAGAAACAGCAGGAACAGCAGAGAGCGGGACCAACAACTCGCCTAATTATCGGCTGTTGCTCAAGGGCCTCCCAAGGGAAACACACAATTTGCTCGCCATCATCTCCGCTGCAGTTTCCCCGTGAATTATAGACCCCAGCCCTTCACCAGGTTAATTGTTAATGCTGGATTTGGTGAGAATAGCAGAGGCTTGGATGCCAGTGTTTTATTCTACAACCGCTGTGGGCAGTCCGTACACTTCATGACACTTATACTACCCTTCATTTGTCGAAGCTATCCCGAACTAAATATAATTTAGCTATTAGACAATTTTATTTAGTTTTAAAAGGGTCTCCTGCAATTATCAGGTTTCGAACTATCTCATTTAACCCTTTTAACTACCACACAACCTTCTTAAACTGCACAAAAGCGTCTAAATATAGTTAGAATACAATTAAAAAGACATCGCCGGTACAGAAAGGGTTAATTAGGTATCTGATAGTTAAATTTCAGACGTTCGCTTATGCCACATGAGGGGCCATAATTAAGGGAGCCCACCTCGTTTTTTTTCTCTTCCTCTCCCTCCCTCTTTGGCTTGTATCCATGCGGCCCCAATCAGCCTACTGTTTTAAGACGTTTACCCCCATCCAGGTGTCAATATTTTTCTGGCGAACGGTTGCGAGCCAGTATATATATTTGTTTGTTTTGACAGCAAGCTAAATCTTTACATTTTTCGATAGAAAAATGTTCCCGGCGAAGCCGGATTTCTCCATACAATGCTGGCTCGCTATCGCTCGCCAGGAAGAAATCGACACCTGAATGGGGATAAACGTCTTAAAACAGTTGGCTGAATGGGGCCGAATGGATACAAGCCAGGGAAAGAGAGAAAGGGAGAGAAAGATAAAAAAAAGCCGGTGACCCCCCTAATTATATGGCAGGGAAGTGAGGGAGGCAAAGTCAAATGAATGTTGAGAATATATATTATTAGAAGAGGGGTGGGCTTATGAAAACCAGCCAGACCGATGACAGAGGAGTACAAAGGAGTACTAAGGAAATCAAGCAACAACAGATCTAGTGACTCTTCTAGGCTGCTTGTCCTCCAAAACACTGAGGATCAAGTGTCCAAACAGTGGTTTAGAGTGGGTAAGGGAACATTGGAAAGGGAACAACTGACCTGGAACTAATGTCCGTGGCAGGATTAGGAAGTTAGTAGGGGACAGATGGGTTAGTAACTGAGGGGGGGATAAAATAAAGTTATTCATTTACAAACGCAGTCAATCGCGGGTTTGATGCGAGATATTTGTCTAGGCGGAGTTTAAATGAATCAACGGTGCTGCAATCTATAACGTCTCGGGGAAGCCCATTCCACAAGTTGACAACTTGATTGAAGAAGAAATTCTTAGATTCGTGTGAGTTAAAAGATTTACCAATAATTTTGCAACCGTTTCCCCGCGTGTAATTAGATTGGTCGATAGTGAAGTACTTACTACAGTTCATATTGTCGATGCCTTTGATGATTTTGAACACTTGAATTAAGTCACCTCTTAATCTGCGCTGGGTTAAAGGAAATAGATTTAATTCTCTAAGACGCTCTTCGTATGGTTTATTCTTTAGGCTAGGTATCATTTTGGTAACTGTACGTTGAACTCGTTCTAGCTTGTTTATATCTTTTTGGTAATAAGGGCACCAGGATTGAACGCAGTATTCCAGAAGAGGGCGGACTAAGGAATTGTAAAGGGTTAGGATAACTTCTTTGGATTTATGCTCAAATGACCTGCCTATAAAGCCAATTATTTTGTTTGCCTTCTTAACAACTTCTGAACATTGTTGACTCGGTTTTAGGTTACTCGATATTGTTACTCCCAGATCGGTTTCTTTGTTTACATTCTTAAGCTGAGTGCCATTCATCGAATAGTTTGATTTCTCATTTAGGTATCCGATATGTAGTACTTTAAATTTATCCGCATTGAAACTCTTTTGCCAAATTTGGGCCCAACATGACAATTTATCTAGATTGTGTTGCATATCGTCAACTTGTTCTTTTGAGAGTACGCTCTTTGCAATTTTTGTATCGTCAGGAGAGCGAGAGAGAGAGAGAGAGAGAGAGAGAGAGAGAGAGAGAGAGAGAGAGAGAGAGAGAGAGAGAGAGAGAGAGAGAGAGAGAGAGAGAGAGAGAGATTTACATATATTTACATAGATACACTGGCCACACAGACCTTACGATCCAAACGAGGTGGTCAAGACTTAATTCTAGATAGAGATGGCATATCCGATAGAAAAGGAAAGTTGAAGGAAAGGATAGAAAAGGAGGAGAGAGCGAGAGATAGATTTACATATATTTACATATATACACTGGCCACACAGTCCTTACGATCCAAACGAGGTGGTCAAGACTTATTTCTAGTAGAGATGGCATATCCGATAGAAAAGGAAAGTTGAAGGAAAGGATAGAAAAGAAGGAGAGAGAGAGAGAGAGAGAGAGAGAGAGAGAGAGAGAGAGAGAGAGAGAGAGAGAGAGAGAGAGAGAGATATATTTACATATATTTACATAGATACACTGGCCACACATACCTTACGATCCAAACGAGGTGGTCAAGACTTAATTCTAGATAGAGATGACATATCCGATAGAAAAGGAAAGTTGAAGGAAAGGATAGAAAAGGAGGAGAGAGAGAGCGAGAGATAAATTTACATATATTTACATATATACACTGGCCACACAGTCCTTACGATCCAAACGAGGTGGTCAAGACTTATTTCTAGTAGAGATGGCATATCCGATAGAAAAGGAAAGTTGAAGGAAAGGATAGAAAAGAAGGAAAGAGAGAGAGAGAGAGAGAGAGAGAGAGAGAGAGAGAGAGAGAGAGAGAGAGAGAGAGAGAGAGAGAGAGAGAGAGAGAGAGAGAGTCTGGCAATACAATAAGACATTGCACAAAAGGTGAGGGAAGGAAGAAGAAAGATACAGGTGCTTCAAGAGAACAGGTGAAGGGGTGAGCTAGGGTAAAGGAACAAGGAACACGTTGCAAACCTAAATCATGCAACAACAGATCGGGGAAATTATAGAGAAACAATTCAGAAGTGGAATATGAGAGGAAGCGTATGTAACTTTAAGGGGGGTGACCTGTTTTTGTTCTGTCCTTTTCTATCTTTCTCTGGCTTGTATCCATTTGGCACCATTCAGCCTACTGTTTTAAGACTTATCCCCATCCAGGTGTCAATGTTTTACTTGCGAGCGGTAGCGAGCCAGCATATTTTTTATTTTTGTTTGACAGCAGGCTAAATGTGTAAATTTTCTGATAGAAAAATTTCTCCGGCGAAGCCGGATTTCTTCATATAATGCTGGCTCGCTATCGCTCGCCAGGAAGAAATCGACACCTAGATGGGGATAAACGTCTTAAAATAGTTGGCTGAATGGGGCCGAATGGATACAAGCCAGAGAAAGAGAGAAAAGGACAGAAATAACAAAAAGCAGGTCACCCCCCTTTAAGGAGAGACACGATACGGGAATCAGAGCAACTCAAAAATACACCGACAGAAACGACAAAGGGGAAGCTGAAGTTGACTATAGGGGCTTTGTCAAGAAGAAAGTGATTGTGGAATATATCTCGGTAGTAGAGTTTCGATGCTTAAGGGGGGAGACAGACCGTTTTTCTTGACCCCCTTCTCCCTTAATGTTTAGCCCCACTAGTTTTGAAATGTTAAGACGTCGGTTCCATTAGTTGGGGGATTTTATGACCTTTCACCCCATTTCTTGTTCAATACTAGGACCCTTCGTACCATTTTGGTGTAGTTTTTTTTCCTGGCGAGCGATAGCGAGCCTGTAATTTTAGGAGGAATTGGCTTTTAGCCGGGAATTTTTTTTACGGAAAAAATTGCAAATCTATCTTGAATGGGGGTCTAGGGGGTGTTTTTCTAAGCTTGATGGAGGTCTAGGGAGGAAACTAAAAACATATATTAATAAATGAATTAATAGACCAAACAAACAGCCACTGTCCCCTTAAAGTTCTATACTATATGGTAAACAAGTTCCATATGGCTGCCTGTTAAGCCGATGTCACACGAGCGATTTTTCCGCCAATTTTCCATGAGCATGTTTTGCTCTTATTACTTCAGGACATTTTCGCACTGGTATCGGCAACTAGACTGAAGGTAGATTAAGTTAGCCGGCTGAATTCTGATAAAGTCTAATTTTTGAAGCCTACAGACCATAATTGCCCGTAAAAATTGCTCGAAAAAAGGCTCGTGTGACTCCGGCTTATACCTCAATCTCCTATCATAACATAAAACAACCTCTCCTAGTATAAACAGTAACAATTGTATACCGCAAGAACATTGACTGAAATTATTTAAGGGGGGTAATCTGCTTTTTTTTTATCTCTCTCTCCTTTTCTCTCTTTCTCTGGCTTGTATCCATTCGGCCCCATTCAGCCAACTGTTTTAAGACGTTTATCCCCACCCAGGTGTCTATTTCTTCCTGGCGAGCAATAGCGAGCCGGCATTGTATCGTGAAATCCGGCTTCGCCGGAGAAATTTTTCTGAATGGGGCCGAATGGATACAAGCCAGGGAAAGAGAGAAAAAGAGAAAAAAAAAAGCCGGTGACCCCCCTTAATTATTTTGTATTAGAGTGGCTATCATATTGATGGTTGAGGGACCACTGCTGCTCACACTTTGAACTCTGTATTCATATTAGATTAATGAATGTAGTGTTCAATGTTTTGGTGGTTAGCCAGATAAACACAGGATAAAGATATACATTATTCTTGATCCTACCTCCCCAATTCAATAATAATAATACTACTAATAATAATAAAAATAGTACTACTACTACTACTACTACTACTAATAATAGTAATAATAATAATAAACAACAATTATATTACTTATACAATCATAGTGTAAGCCTTATATACAATAAACAGGATAAGACCAGATTAAACCTCAATTACATTTCCAATTAAAATTAGGATTTAATGTTTTTTATATTACAAGTTACAATGGCCCCGATCACACCAGTAACTGTGGCCCCCAATCATCACTCTCCTTTATTTATCTAGTCTCGCTTGCAAATATCAGATAGTAATCTTTTCCCAGACTGATATATATATATATATATATATATATATATATATATATATATATATATATATATATATATATATATATATATATACTGTATATATAATAAGCTTTTGTGCAAATATTTGAACGCACGTATGATGAGTTTATTATACAGTCTGACTACTGTATTATATTACGTTGGTTACCAAGAACAATCAGACATATTAAATAATCTATTATCTTGGAGAATAACACAACTTATTGTACTGCTTTTTGCCGATGTTTTGATTAAGGGTTATTTTAGTTTTATTTATCCAGGCAAGCCTAGCACATTCCTCCCTATGCCAGGCGGACACGCTCACTGCCCCTGCCGCTAATGACTCAACAGGCGACATAGGGACACCGGGGACTGCGCCCCCCTGCAACATTAACCAGAGGGGGGCGAGGAGGGGAGGGGGGGCCCATGTCGTCCCATTACTTTCCAAAAATCTTGTTGGTCGGTGTGAGAATTGAGCCCCGCCCTCTTCCCACGGCTCCGGGTGGTCGGGGAGCCACATTCTGGGAACGGGATGCATCAGGTTTTCATTTGGTGCATCAAAGTGTATGGGCATTGTTTTCGGGGCTTTGTTAATTGCGGGAAAATATTGTGTGTAGGAGTTACCTGTGTGGACGTTTTTGATGTACAGACATTGTTTCCGGGTGGTTGGTGAACTGTGTACATTATTTATCTCTGCTAACGGAATAATCCAGAAACTATCTGATCATCGGGGTTTTCCTTTCTTCCTGTTCGTCCGTTTGTTTGGTTGTTTGTTTGATAAAAAGATATATAATACATTTGTTCAACATATTGTAGAATATTGGGTCAGTACTGTTACTTCGGTGTCACATCGAAATTATTAGTATTGGTCAAGTGTTACTGTCCCTGATGTAGTCTCACATGCATGGATTGCAGGAGTGACAGAGGCATGTGCCTTTGCTAAAAACTCTTGATTAGGTATTATTTACGTATTTTGCTTTTGAAGTTTATTGCATGGCAGTCTTATACAGCCATTTTGTATGCCTTAAAAATTACAAAGGGTTTCATATGAACATTATATTCAATATATTATAAAGTTGGTATATTACAGATATTACTCTCTCTCTCTCTTTCTCTGTTTGTGTGTGTGTATTTTTGTGTTATGAGTATGAAGGAGACAGAAGGCTAAGCTGCCTGTAACAATTGTCCCCTCCAATGTTGAAAGAATGATAGCGAGCTAAATTCAAGGTACGTTATAATCAACATGTATGGACACACGGAGCTTGGAGCAGTTTAAGTCATAGGATAAGGGAGAGACAGATTGACGAAAAGAATTCCAGATCTTACTTATTGAATAAAAGTAGGACTGGGAAAATTGGTTCACTCTTGGGTTAGAGAGTTGGACAGAATTGGGGTGGGTACTTCCCATTTTTCCGTAGGGGAGGAGGTATGCACTGAAGAAGCTCTAAAGAACACTTATTATTGTATATAGAGATTGTTGGGAATTAGTAAGCGGAAGTGAGTTGATGAGACGAAATGCTTTCAAGTCTACCTTTTTTGAGAGGTGCGGTATGGGTGCAACCTGCTCACACATGTGAACAATGCTTAATTCATGGGTGCACTGTGCCCATGTACAGAGCAAGTAGCTGTTTGGGGGTGAAGAAGTCACGGAGACGGTCGAGCACACCTAACTTCTGGGAAGCTGTTATAGAAAGATTAGTAGTATGTTCCTTCCAAGAAAGGTCAGAAGGAAAAGAAACGCCAAAAATACGGAGAGAAGACGAAGATTTGTGCATGATCGAAAATAGGGAATTGCATAGGCTTTTTTCGTTTGTAGATATAGTTATAGGGGATTCGTGAATTGCATAAGTATATAGGCAATGCAAAACAGATTTTGTCAATAGTATATATTTTTTTCTTTTTTCAAGCAACATCCGAATGATCTGACGTAGAAGCTGCCATTATTTTCGGCATTTGGAACAATGTCAACATAGTTTTCAGAGTTCTATTAAATGCATTATTATTAAGCAATTTCTAGGGAAGTGATTTGCTAACTGCAACGTAGCTTTTGTTTATAGACATTTCATTCATCACACTATTTAATGCAATAAGTTGCACACAGACAATGAGGTAATTTTGAAGGTTGGGGTATCGCCGCTATTCTTTGTTTTAAAGATTATTGTATGTGAGTGTGTGTGTCAGTGTGTGTATGTTAGTGTGTGTGTGTGTGTTAGCGGGTGTGTGTGTGTGTGTGTTAGTATTAGTGTGTGTGTGTGTGTGTTAGTATTAGTGTGTGTGTGTGTTACTGTGTGTGTGTCAGGGAATGGGGCGTGGGTATAGGAGTTGTGCCCGTATATGTATGTATTATATCACGTTTAAAAGACTATATGACGTATTGCCTAACTGGATTAAAGCTTATAGTTTTAGAGATATTTTATTGCTCAGCAAAATTGTGTGAAGCTTTAATTAACATAACGGAATTATCGGCAGTTGAATGTCCTAATTAAAAACAAAAATATATATAATTTTCCAATGGCACAAAATAAACAACTCTGTTCTAACCGAAGTTCACACAACAAAATTGCCGGGTGTAACAATGCAACAACATTTAAACTGGCATGAACACGTTCATACAGTTAGAAACAAGATCGCTAAAATGTGGGATTTTGTGTCTAACACGCGATTCTCTTGATCAAAATGCCTTTATTTTAACCTACTACTCCCTCATATATAGCTTAGTTAACCTACTACTCCCTCATATATAGCTTAGTTAACCTACTACTCCCTCATATATAGCTTAGTTAACCTACTACTCCCTCATATATAGCTTAGTTAACCTACTACTCCCTCATATATAGCTTAGTTAACCTACTACTCCCTCATATATAGCTTAGTTATAATAATAATAATAATAATATTTATTCAGTCAGCAATTTACAGAGTTGGTACCACATAGTTTGTTACAAATATGACATGTACCAGCCTTGCATAATTCCAACTAAGGATAGCCCAATAAGGCCGTTAGGCGTATTTCCATTGGGGTCCTTGTGGGATTAGGTTAGCTGGGGAAAAGGGGAGGATAAAGAAATAGATACTTTAGAAAAAGTATTTCTAGGGGGTTATTTTAAGATACCTTACATCCTATAGTAAATATCAGTAATCCGTAATCAGTAATCATTTCAGTTTGGTTTGTCTATCTCTTATGTCGTATTTAGTAGTAGACATAAGCTTGGTGCTCCCTTCTCGCAGCTGTCCGGTTCAGGTGTTCCTTCAGGCTACGTCTGAAGGAATACAGTGTTCTCTTTTCACGGACTGACTGGGGTTAACCTACTACTCCCTCATATATAGCTTAGTTAACCTACTACTCCCTCATATATAGCTTAGTTAACCTACTACTCCCTCATATATAGCTTAGTTAACCTACTACTCCCTCATATATAGCTTAGTTAACCTACTACTCCCTCATATATAGCTTAGTTAACCTACTACTCCCTCATATATAGCTTAGTTAACCTACTACTCCCTCATATATAGCTTAGTTAGTTAAAATAGGACTTCCGAGTCTGTCAACCCTTTTGGATTATCTAGCCAGCGCACTGTAAGTCAGGAATAGCGTCAGGACTGGAGTCCCTTTTCGGCAACCCTAGTCCCTTGCATGTATAGCAATATTTATTTATTTATTTTGTTTTTCTATGTGAGTGAGGGAGACAAAAGGCAGAACTGCCTGTATCAAGTGCCTCCCCCAGAGTTGAAAGAGTAACAGAGCCAAAATCAAGGACGTTCGAGCCAAAATGCCTGGACACACTGAGTTTGAAGCAAATTAAGTATTAGGAAGAGGGAATGACTGATTCTGGGGTGAAAGTTCCAGAGCTCAGCAGTTGAATAGAAGAAAGTCTGAGAATACCATTTCACTCTTGGGTTGGAGAGTTGCACAGAGTAGGGGTGGGATTGTGCTGCAAGACGGGTACTACGTACTCTACATAGAGGAGGTGGTATACACTGGGAAAGCTCTGAGGAACATAGATAATTATTATAGTAGCGATAGAATAGCGAGAGAGATGAGATGCAACATTGCGGCGAAGAGAGAGAGAGAGAGAGATTGCAGAGAGTTGGTGAGTGGGCGGGAGTTAATGATACGAAAGGCTTTCCTTTCTAATTTGTCTAGGAGTGTGATGTGAGAGGATCCTCCCCATACATGTGAACAATATTCAATACAAGGACGCACTGTGCCCCTGTACAGAGCAAGAAGCTGTGCAGGGGTAAAGAAACCCTTGAGGTGGTTGAGCACATCCAGCTTCTGGGAGGGTGCCTTAGCAAGACTGGTAATATGGTCCTTCCAAGTGAGAGCAGAAGAAAAAGAGACACCAAGAATATTGAGAGAAGATGAAGGATTTTTTTTTGTATTGTTGAAGTGTAAGGGATAGTTCTCTGGGAGTTCCGAACGGGTAGTAGGTTGAAGAAATTGGGTTTTGGAAGCATTAAAGGTAACAAGGTTTTCTCTGCCCCAATTGGAAATAGTAGTTAGATCAGAAGATAAGTGTTGCATGGTTTCAATACGTTTGTCTTTGAGGGATTGCTGGCTGGGGCGTTCAGGAAAACTAATTGAGTAGTGTAAGGTAGAATCGTCTACGTATGAATGGATGGGAGTGGAGGTACAGTTGAGAAGATCATTTACGAAAATTAGAAAGAGAATGAGAGATAGGACAGAGCCCTGAGGAACACCGGAGTTGATAGGATGAGCAAGTGAGCGATGGCCGTCCACAACCGCAGCTATGGAATGGCCGAAAAGGAAATTAGAGACAAAGGCACCTGTAAATGGAGGGATAGAAACCAAAGGAGGGTAGTTTAGGAATTACAAATTTGTGCCAGGCTCTATCAAAGGCCTTTGATATGTCTCGTGCAATAGAAAAGGTCTCACCGAAGTCCTGAAAGGAGGATGGCCAAGAGTTAGTAAGATATGAAAGAAGATCTATAGAGCGACCTTTAAGGAAGCCATACTGGCAATCTGAGAGTAGATTATGCGAAGAGAAATGGAACCAAGAGTAATTTCAAAACATTTAGAGATACAAGAGATGAGAGCAATTGGACGATAGTTGGAGGTTTGAGAGCGGTCACCCTTCTTTGGGACAGGTTGAATGAGAGCAAACATCTTGCAAGGAGGAAAGAAATTAGAGGAGAGACAGACGAAAGAGTTTGCCTAGGCAGTGAGTCAGCACGGAAGCACAGTTTACATTAAGATTATGTATTCTAAGTGAAGACAGATACGTCACAAGTATTATATAACAACGACCACACAAATTCTAAAGAAATGAAACAGAAAACCTTGACCAAGGAAAGTTAAAATCCAAACATTTCAGTCAGATGGCATTCCGTGTGAGAAGGTCCCTGGGGAATATGGCAGTGTTAGCATCAGTGGTGTTGGTGGTAGTAGTGATGGTGGTGGAGGTGGTAGTGATGGTGGTAGTGGTAGTGTTGGTAGTAGTGGTATTGGAGGAGGTGGTAGTGGTGGTGGTAGTGGTGATGGTGGTAGTGGTGGTAGTGGTAGTGGTGGTAGAGGAGGTGATAGTGGTAGTGTTGGTAGTGCTGGTATAGTAGTGGTGGTAGAGGAGGTATAGTGGTAGTAGTTGATGGTGGTGGTGGTAGTGATTGGAGGTAGTGGTCGTGTAGATAGTAGTATTGTTGTTGTTTGTGGTGATAGTGGTAGTAGTGGTGGTACTGATGGTGGTAGTAGTAGTGATGATGGTGACGGTGGTTGTAGTAATGGTGGTGGAGGTGACTGGTGGTGGCGATGGTGGTAGTGTTACTAGTGGAAGTGATACAGGTAGGTGGTGGTGATAGTGATGGTGGTGGATGTGGTAGCCGTAGTGGTGGTGGTAATGGCAGTGGTGGTGCAGGTAGTAGAGATATTGGTGATAGTGATGGTGGTGGATGTGGTAGCAGTGGTGGTGGATGTGGTAATGGTGGCAGTGGTGGTGCAGGTGGTAGAGATATTGGTGATAGTGATAGTGGTGGTGGTGGATGTGGTAGCCGTGGTGGTAATACAAAGGAATACAAAGGAGAACAAACTGCAACAGACCTATTGGTCCTTACGGGGCAGTTTGGATATCTAAAACTACTAATCTACTGACTACGAGGTAGAGAAAAGGATAGCAAAGAAGAAGGTGGAAGTGGTGGTGCAGGTGGTAGAGATATTTGTGATAGTGATTGTGTAGTAGTAGTGAGAGATCTACTGGTAGAGATGGAAGTGATGGATATGATATATGTGGTGGAAGACCCGCAGAGTTTCTGACAAAGTAATTGGCAGCCAGAACCATTGGTACTAACATGATTCCTGTCATCTTTAAAGGGGGTCACCTGCTTTTTTTTTCTCTCTTTCTCTGGCTTGTATCCATTTGGCCCCATTCGGCCTACTATTTTAAGACATTTATCCCCATCCAGGTGTCAATTTCTTCCTGGCGAGCGATAGCGAGCCAGCATTGTATGGAGAAATCCGGCTTCGCCGGAATTTTTTTTCTATCGAAAAATGTACAAATTTAGCTTGCTGTCAAAACTAAAAATATATATGCTGGCTTGCTACCGCTCGCCAGGAAAATATTGACACCTGGATGGGGGTAAGCGTCTTAAAACAGTAGGCTGAATGGGGCCGAATGAATACAAGCCAAAGAGAGAGGGAGAGAAAGAGAAAACAAAAAGCGAGGTGGGCTCCCTTAACGATAATGAAATGGGTACCGAATACTACACACAAACATGATAGCATCTCTCTTATCTTATCTCTGGGCAACACAGAGACACAAGCAAGCATAAGTTCAGAAAAGACAGACCGAAACTTCACAGACAAAAAGTAAACAAAAACCACGAGTCCTGTGAACATTTCAAACAACTCCCAGTCCAACCAACCGAAGATATTTTTATATGTAATCAAGTTCAGACCAATCGTATATATTTGAGTAACACAGGCATATTATTAAATTAGTCCAACTTCACCTAACCTAAGCTAGTTAATAAGACGAGATGTGGGTTGCCATATGTCTGAATTATAAGTGGCTAAATACACCATTTGAGCACTTCATTGCCAAACGTTTCACAAATAGTTGCTTCAGGTCACCACCTGAAGAAGCTATTTGTGAAACATGCAGCTCCTCATATGGTGGTTTTATCCCTACTATCAATATTTCGGAGTTTATATTAACATGAATGTTTAACGTTGAGTTGCATAAGACAACTCCCCCAGTCCAGCCCGTCGCCGCCCCCCTCGGCCCTGACATTGGTGCAGTTCCTGCGGGCACGGCGACACCTCCGAGTGGGCTGGAACCCGACCTTGCAAGGAATTGACACGAGCATAAGCAGGCAGGGGGGCGGGGCGAGTGGAGACCAGCCGTAGGGAGGAAGAGGTCAGTCAATTCTTTCAAATCAGACACCATGTTGCATCAGTCGCTTGGGAAAGTCGTCCTGTATTTCAACCATTGGGTATATCCCTGTTAGATCACTATTGTGCATGCCTGCTGCCGTTCATCGTGAAGTGCATCACAGGAAAGCCTTGAAGGTAGACATCAGGCCACCGTTAGGTAGGCATCATGGTGGATATGGAGAAGCAGATGGTGTACGTCCCCAAATAGACGGCGGGGGAGTGGAGGGGTCTCAATACTGCAGAAGGCGCGGTGGACGGGAAAAAGCGTGCGAGGTGCGAAGGACGTGTACCACTAATGAACGGGGCCAGGGCTGCATTGTTCATACCCCCGGACCTCTCCCCCTATACCGGCATGATGGGGGAGAGGGAGAGAGGAAGGTGGAGAGGAGGTGAACAGGGGAAAGAGGGAAAAAGACAGGGAGAGAGAGAAAAGAGGGGGGGAGGGGGGGGGGGGCGGAGGGGAAGAAGAAGTGGACGGGACAGGGAAAAAGAGTGGTAGAAATGGGAGGTATGAGAACAGGTGAGAGAGAGGGGAGAAAGGGGGAAGTGAGAGAGCAAGGGAGAGGGGATGAAGAAGGGAGAGGGAGAAAGCTGGAATGAGAGAGGGGGAAACGGTGAGGGCCAATGAAAACAAGATCACACTAGTGGGGGAGTGAAGGGATGGTGCTGAGAAGAATGCACATGTAGAAATTATGAACAATAAACAAAATCTAATAATATAGAAAGCAAAAATATCAAGCATAATAAAAAAGATCCACTACGAACAGTATGAGGAGGCTTAAATGCGAAGTAGAGTGTGAGAGGAACTTTAAAGAGACAAAATGGTACAGATCAATCTGGTAATAAAAAGAAGAGGAAAACATAAATATTACACTTGTTTTTTATTGCTTTCTTTTAGATGCATCAACTAGCATTAACAACTCAGCATGCCGTCCCAATATCTAAACTATCTATGTCTAGAAATCCCAATCCCCACCCTCTCATAACTTAAATAGGACTTAATCTATCAAGCTGATATTGCTACCGCTTGGAAATAATCAAACAGTAAATAAATAGGGATACCGGTATATACAGTATATATATATATATATATATATATATATATATATATATATATATAGGGATACCGGTATATACAGTATATATATATACTGTATATATATATATATATATATATAAAGTATATATATATATATATATATATATATATATATATATACAGTATATATACTGTATAATACTGTATGCTAAGAGTCAAAATAACGATCATCGATGATAAAAAGTATATCTTGTTTTTGTGGATAAGCTTATATTCCAAATTGTTGTAGTTATTGTCGACGGTACAAGCATTGGCAGAGGGCTGGTCCTGTCCAGAGTGAGGTTTGGCATCCTTTACCCAACCTTTTCTTGTACTAATTTTCCTACTTTGGGGGCGGGGGCTAGGAATCCTCCTCCCCTTGTAAAATTCACCAACTAGACGAGACAGAGAAAGGGGCGAGGGAACGCGAATTTGGTCCCGGATCCTAAGAATTGGAACTTTTAATGTTGTTTCAGTTCGAGCTCTGTCTCGAGTCGTCCACCTCCAGCTATGGGGTATGTGCCTGGGTATAGGGATATTACTAAGGTCTTCTGTTGTAAAAACTGATGCAAAGAAGGTGTTGAGAGCGTTATTAATTTTTGCTTCATCTTTAGTGTAATCTCCTTTCTCTTCGACTAACGGTCCAATCGTTGAAGTCACTACTTTCTTCTTCCTGATGTAACTATAAAATTCATTCGGGTTTGTCTTACTTTGAATTGCAACATGTAATTCTAGCGTGTTTTTACTTTATTTGATTAACTTTTTGGTTTTGCGTCGTAGATCTACAAATATTACTTTATTTTCATGGTACCGTCAAGTGGTCTAATGTAAAACACGGATATGGTTTTATTACAAAATCAGATAACCATAATGATATATTTGTTCATCACAAATCAATCTCCAAGAACAACCCTAAGTTTCTACCATCAATAGGGGACGGCGAGCAGGTGCAGTTCACCATCAAGACTGGACAAAAGGGGCCAGAATCAGACCAAGGGTGGTATTCTTAAACAATTCTTTCCCTTCGCAGCGCCTGATACCGAACGAACGCTGTGGAAATGAGCGTTATTTACAGAAATTAGGCGGATTAGCATGTCCATTTCTCAAGATAACGACATTTTCCAAGTTATTTCGTCCATTAACGTCGCTAAGAAGGGAAAGCATTGTTTAAGAATACCACCCTTACTGGTCCTGGAGGCTTGGCAGTGAAAGGATCCCACCTTGCTAGTCCAAAACATCTGAGAACGGCTCAAACATCGAAGCAAACAGAGGAGGAATCTGACACCAAGGCAAAACTATATACTTGTATACAGGCAGCCACCGCCATAGCCGGCTCTAATAAGCAATATTTTCGTCAGATCATACCCATGATTCTCCAACACAACCATCTGCCTTCAATGTTCATCCCTCCAGAGGCTTTGAAAATCCAAGTATCACAGAAGACACCAAGGAGGAAAGAACACCAAACCAACACCATTAACAAACATGAAGAAGAGGAAATTTCCATCAAAATACAAGATTATAAAGAGGAGGACGAAGCAAAAGACGATGAGGATTAAGAAGAAGAAGAGGAAGAAGCACAAGAGTAAGAGAATGAAGACCAACGAAAACGAAGTCCCAGATCAACACTTCCCCTTATTAGGCCTACAACGCCCCCTCCTGTCCTGACTCCTCAAAAACACCAAAAGGAGAGAAAAGAACATCAGGGATAAGACTGCCAAGACTCAGAACGAGCCTACAGAATTTGAAGAAACCTTCCAATACGTTCTTCGAGATCTGTATTCAGACCAACCCAGGGAGAAGATAAGTGAGCAATGTAAGAATATTGTGGGAAACCAAGAACTTCTAGACTGGGCCCTCATACCTGAAGAAAAACATCGTCTTCGTCACAAGCTAATGATCATCTAGAGGGGGACCAACACCCTTCAACACCATCCACAACATCTTTTATGCCATCAAACTCTTCATTAATTCATGTATTTCAATTTTCAGATTAAACTATATGTTAGCTTCACAATCTAAACTCAATATAAAATTATATTTCAATCAGATCAAACATTTATATATTAATTAATATCTGCCCTCAGCAACTTTGTAGCTTGCTCTAATATTAAGAATTCGAATAAATATATAATAAATGTAAGCAGCAAGGTGGTTGATCCACTAACTTTCTCTCTTCCACTATAATTTATCTTTCCTACTTTACCTCCCCCCCCTACCTAAAAATAAAAACAAAATAAAACAAAAAATAACGGGGTTATTCCGTGACATGGCTCAGTCAAACAAACACGCTCCCAGCCAACAATTTGTTATCTCTCTCTTTCTATCTCTCTCTCTCTCGCTCTCCCCCCCCCCCCCCCCTCCAACACACACCCAAAAGGTAAACAGATATAAGGAGCCCACCGTCTTACCTGAACAGTATCCAGACACAATATCAAGCATCACAGAAGAACATAGATCAGTGTCGGCCTTTGCTCAAATCCACCTGCAGTTTCCTGGGGCCTGTGCACATCTAGCCTACCTGCATACCACTTCCCAAGCAAACCATGGCAGAGAAAGGAGGTGTGGGGAAGAAGACGAGTATGGTAGAGTGCATTGGCCAGCAATAATGGTAAGAGGAAACTAGTGAAAAAGAAGAAGATTGGTGCTGCAACTAATTTTCATAAGGGACCATAATTATTGGCCCCGCAAGACTTTACTGAGAAAGATTGAGATTTTTGACTGGTGGTGTGGAGAAATAAATAGATATAGCCTTCTTGGGCAAGAACAAAAGATTTAGACTATGACTACATAATTGATGAAATATATATAACTGTAGTTGACTAGTTGTAGTTGCAGCTTTTTCTTTAGTAATATAAGGGGACTTCACTCTAACATCAATTCTGTACACCAATTTCTTCAAGCAGAATCCCCTACTCTCCTTTTTTTGACAGAGACTCAAGTAACATCCACATCTGACACGTCTAGATTTAATTTTCCAGGTTATCAACTGCTCCAAAATTTCAGACCTAAAGGAGGTGTATGTTGCTCCGCAAAATCTGAAATTGCCCTGGAGGAGGTTACTAGTTTCAATTGTCCCTATTTTGATTATTCTATATACAAATTAATTTCTGCTGGTAAATTTAAATACATATGTTGCATCTACCGTTCCCCAAATACTCCTCCAGAGCAAAGTCTTTTTGATTCTCTGTCCTCACAACTCAGTGTCCTCAACTTAAATGCTTCTTCCGAAATCACTGTGTTGGGTGATTTTAATGTCCATAATGTTGAATGGCTCACTCATTCAGCCAGGACTGATGATGCTGGTCTTGAATGTGAGCTATTTGCAGACTCATTTAATCTCACTCAACTAGTCAACCAACCCACCCGTGTACCAGATAATCCTAATCATAATTCCCACCTACTGGACTTATTTTTAACAACCAATTCAGAAAATTATGATGTTACAGTGAGGTCCCTGCTTGGATCTTTTGATCACTGTCTGATACAGGCCACCTGTCTATCACCTACCACACCTGCCCACTCTGAACCTGTTTTGGTGACTAAATGGCATTACGATAGGGCAGACTGGGAGGGTCTTCAAGGTTTCTTTATTGATATTCCCAGGACCTCTTTCTTTTCTAATGATGCACACTCCACCTTGAGCCACATACAAGATTTTGTAAAAATTGGAATGGAAACTTTTATTCCTCATCAAAAGTACAGTAAAAGATCTAATTCACCTAAATGGTTTGACCATAATTGTGCTAGAGTAACTGAACAAAAAGCAATAGCCTACAATGCATACACAAGATCAAAAACACATGAAGCCTTTAATTACTTTAGAAACATCAGAAATCATGCCAAAACTGTATTAAACCTAACTAAATCAAACTTTCTCCACAAGCAGGCAAATAAACTTCTAAATAATCCAAATTATAACAAAATATTTTGGTCTACTCTTAACTCATTCAAATCCAACTTCACTACTGCTTCATCCATTCCACCATTAAAATCTCTGACTGGCAATCTTGTAAGTGACCCAAGAGGTAAAGCTAACCTTCTTGCGGATATTTTCTCCACCAACTCAACCTTAGATGAAATAAATCAAGATGTCCCTGTACTTAATTTTAATTCGCCTGAAATTCCCTCACTTAAGATCCACACCAGACATGTCAAAACTATTTTGCAGAATCTCTCAGTAGATAAGGCTCCTGGTCCAGATGAAATTCCTCCAATAGTACTTAAGAATTGCTCCTTGGTGCTCGCTCATGTATTGGCAAAATTTTTCCGTCTGTGTACTCATACCTCATGCTTCCCAGTACCCTGGAAAGAAGCAAACATTCATCCAGTTCCTAAAAAAGGTGCCTCTTCAGATCCATCAAACTACAGACCAATAGCTATAACTTCCACTCTTGGTAAAGTCTTTGAAATTATATTAAATAATCACATAATTAAGCACCTTGAGAATAATAAATTAATCAGTGATAGGCAATATGGTTTTAGACGATGTCGATCAACTGCAGACATTCTTTGCCTTCTTACGCATCAAATCAACCAAGCTACAGACCAACATGGTGAAACACATACAATAGCACTGGATATATCAAAGGCATTTGATAGAGTCTGGCATCAATCCTTATTGTCGAAGATGTCACACTACGGCCTTGCATCATTAGTTCCACTAATTTCTTCTTATCTTCATAACAGAAAAATATGTGTAATGGTAGATGGCCTTTATTCTCAATTTCACTCAATAAATGCTGGTGTTCCCCAGGGATCAGTTTTGGCCCCAATTATGTTCCTCATTCATATCAATGATCTCATATCTACCACTCATAATCCAATACATTCCTACGCAGATGACTCAACACTCCACAGTTCCTTCACATTTACCAATTCTTTCACCCAACCCGATCTTATAAATTCAAAAATAAACACTGCAATTTCTCTGAGCCAGGACCTTTCTAGAATTAATGGATGGGGACAAAAGAATCTAGTTTCCTTTAATGCACAGAAAACCAAGTACATTCAATTTTCTAACCGACAGAATCTCACTGACTCCCATATATTTTTTAATGATGTAAATATTCCCACTTCCCCTAGCATTGACATTCTCGGTGTAACATTAACTACTAACTTGAGCTGGACACATTATGTTAGAAGCATTGTTAAGAATGCCTGTAAAAACTGGGACTCCTGTACAGAGTTCGAGAATTCTTCACTGACGAGCAGTTGGCCGTAATATATAAAAGTCATGTGCGTTCTCAGATGGATTACTGTTCACCTCTGTGGGGTGGAAGTGGAGTGGTTGCATTGAGGCAGTTGGACAGAATTCAAAATAAAGCTATTAGATTAATCAATAACCCTGCAATCACACAGGACCTTCCTACATTATCCATACGAAGAAACGTTGCATCCCTTGCATTATTCTACAGATATTTTCACAGCAATTGTTCCGAGGAACTTGCTTCAATTGTGCCGCCTCTCCACATCTTTCCCCGTAGAACTAGGGCAGCTGAGAGCGCCCATGAAATTACACTTTCTCCTCCACAATGCAGAACTTCTGCTTATCAGAATTCATTTATCCCCAGAGCTACTACTCTTTGGAATTCACTTCCCTCGAATTGCTTTCCACAAACTTACAATTTACAAATGTTTAAATCCAGTTGTTGCAAACATTTTATGAATGGAGGATGCCTTTAGGTACATGGACCTTTTTGTTTTATCTGTGTTTTTCCGTCCTCCGTTCATTGTCTCTTTAAAAAAAAAAAAAAAAAAAAAAAAAAGCTTTGTCTCTGTTGATATAGGTTAAGTGCACACACAACATATATACAGAGTGTACACATGCCTTAATCATATTGCAACATACACACATGTACTTTCAGGGCAATACTATCATTGTTTAATATCCCATGATAATACACCGTACTCTGTAGTATCGGCAGCGTTGCACCAAATATATCCGGCACCGCTGCACATGTTTTCATCAGTAACATCCGGTCGGCACTCAGCATAGTAGTGCCACCCAAGCTCCCTGTATCTCTGGCTAATAAGAACCTATAAACTTATCTCTGGACTTTTATTCTACATCCTTGTGCAAGAAAGGATTATCAAGGTTGTTGTAGCTTCACATGACAACCATACATGGCGCAGTCAGTGTATTAAAGCCAGGAGATACGAGCCAAGACCGGATTATCAGCCAGCCATCTTGCAAGACCTCGCCTCTCCAGCCCTGGATATATCATTGTGCAGGGCTTTATAGTGCAGTGAAGTGTTTAAGAGTGTAGTGCAGTGCCTTTATTATGTGTCCCATGTCATTTGTGCCCATTCCCGACTTGCTGTGAGGGTTATAGCTGCCGAATCATTGCTGGACAAGAGCGAGGAGTAGCATACCCTCCCCCTCTAACATCTCCAGCAACACTAAAGCTCTCACCCCTCACGGGGCCCTCAGTGCCTTCCAGCTGTGCCGGCACATGCGCGCACGGACACACGCACATCGTTGCCAAGTCAACACGGTGTTGCGAAGCCTACCGCACTCACGCACTCACTCTCTCTAGCACAGATAATTTCTCTCACTATTAAATAAACTGTTCCAGTTGTACTGCACATTTTCATCGTTCCTGCAAGACTACAGTGTGTCAGCTATCAACCAATTATGGAGGGAGATGAGCAGATTCATGGGGAGCCCAGAGACACCACACATGACCATACTGGGGAGGGAGATAATGGTGGAGCTACTGGTGGAGATAATGATGGAGATACTGTTGGAGTTGCTGGTACGGGGTACCAGTCAGTTCATTCCACTCCAACCTCTCCTCTCACCACCCCTCATTTTACTCCACCTCCCCAACCTCCCCCCACTTTACCTCCCCTACACTATAGGGGGATGCCACCCCTGTCACCACACCCTGCAAGTCTACAACCTACTACAAGTGCAGACCTCCTTCAGCTCATACAGTATATGGAGCAATGCAGACAACGGGACGACTATACCAGAAGACAGGAGGAGGAACGCAGAAGACAGGAGGAGGACCGCAGACAACAGGAGGAGGACCGCAGAAGATGGGAAGAGGAAAACCGACGACAGGAGGAGGAAACAAGACGACGCACGGAGGAGGACTACAGGAGACAGATGGACGATGCCAAGTTCTCCGCCCTTGTCCAGGCTCTGGCCCAAATTACCCCACCTGCCGCCGCACCTACACCTAGCTCAACGGGGACAACACCCAATTCCACAACATCCTCCACCCCTACAGCTCCACCTCCACCACAGAAGGCTATCACCCAGAACCCGCCGCCCCTTCGTGCTGATGCCACCTTCCAGGTTTTCAGAGAATGGAGGCGTCGGTGGGATGATTACTCTATTATGGTAGACTTATCTAAATTACCGAGGGAGAAACAACTGATCCAGATGCGGATGTGCTTAACCCTGGAGACACAGCGGCTTTTGGAGCACACCTTAAGCATACCCCCTGACACCAACAAGACCATTGATGCAGTCCTCGATGCACTTCAGGAGCACATCAAGAATTCTCGCAATGAAGCTCTTCGTCGCAGGGACCTGTTCAGTTGCAAGCAAAAACAGGGCGAGTCATTCAACAACTTCTACGTCCGCCTCTGCCACATCGCCGAAGAAATTGACGTCTGCCCAGGGAACTCTTCACCCTGCAAGGAGACCCAACTCAAGATGGTCATTCTGATGGGCATACATGACGAAGAACTTGTACAGAAGCTGCTTTCCCTCGACACCACCCCTTCATTACAGGACATCGTCAACACTTGCCGTTCCTACGAGGCCACTCGAAGCGCTACGTCAGCCATACGTGCCCCACCGTCCCAGATTAACGCCGTGTCAGCGTACAAGCAGAACAAGCAAGTTAAGCAATGCGACAAGTTCTCCACATCGCAACAGTCCTTGGCGTCGGCTGCCGCCTGCCAGCGTTGTGCTCGCCGGCACGACAAGAACAAGTGCCCGGCTGAAGACTACACCTGCACTAACTGCGGCCGTCGTGGTCATAAGCCTAGGACTCCTGCTTGCCCTGCAGCCACCGCCCAGTGTCGTCGCTGCAACCATATGGGCCACTACGACAAATGCTGCAGATCTTCCAAGACGCCCACCACACAGGACAACAACGCTTCCTCCCACAACAAGTCTACAGCGAAGAAGACCACAAGTTGCCGACGTGTGGGATCACCTGTTCAGGCACCCACACTGACATCCGTGAGTCTCACCTACAGCGGCACCACTAGAAAACTCCACATGCTTCCTGACACAGGTGCAGACATCACAGTGATCGGCCGACGACACCTCGACATACTTCGGATTCCTCTCAGCAGCCTATGACCTCCGCCTCCGACAACAACGCTCAACGCGGATGGCTCTGCAATGGCTCCTGCTTTGGGGACGTTTCATGCACAACTCACCATCAGCAAACGCTCCTGTTCGGCCACAATCCAAGTCCGCGAGGGTGTTCAGACGCCGCTTCTGTCCAAACGCCACTGTCAAGTATTGGTCATTATCTCAGCAGAATTCCCCAAGCCAATTCTACAGGTTAAACATATCTACAGGTGTATGGAGCTACCCTTCACAGCCACCACATCACCTGCACAAGCCAAGGAGTTCTTTCTTCGAGAGTTCAAGGACGTTTTGGTCTCCAAGGAGGATCTCCAGACAGCTCCACTCAAGCCTATGAAGGGTCCCCCAATGCGGATCCACCTCAAGGACGATGCCGTGCCTTTTGCCATCTACACCCCGCGGCAGATCCCCTTTGCTTTCAGGGACAAAGTTAAGCAGGAGCTGGACTCGCTAGTGGCACAAGGTATCATTAAACCGGCCGGCGATGAACCTTCAGAGTGGTGCCACCCCCTCGTCGTCGTCGCCAAGCCCAACGCCGAAGTTCGCCTCACAGTAGACCTCACCAAGCTCAACTGCCAAGTTTCCCGCCCAGCCCACCCCTCACCGACGCCTTTCGAAGCGATCCGCAGTGTGGCCCCGCAGGCGAAATTCTTCACGACGGCAGACGCCCTGAGTGGATATTGGCAAATGGAACTTGCGGTGGAGGACCAGCATCTCACAACTTTCATCACTCCTTATGGCCGTTTCCAACACTGTAGAGGTCCAATGGGTTTCGCTGCGACAGGTGACGCATTCTGCCTTCGCGGTGATAGGGCCCTCCAAGGGGTGCAAAATTGTGCCAAGGTTGTCGACGACGTGCTGCTCTACGACGAGGACTTCAACACACATCTTCAGCGTATCCATGAAGTGCTCATACGGTGCCGCGACAGTGGGATCACACTCAACAAGGACAAGTTCGTGGTCGCCGCACCCAGTGTGAACTTCTGTGGGTACACGCTCTCAGGTGTGGGCATCTCGGCTGACCCTGGCAAAGTCGGAGCGATCAAGGACTTGCCGACACCAGCCAACATCACCGACCTTCGCTCCTTCATGGGTTTGGTGAACCAGCTGGTGGAGTTCACCCCCGACATCGCCACTGCCGCTCAGCCCCTGCGCCCCCTGATGAGCCCGAAGAGGTCGTTTATGTGGACCGCTGACCATGATGAGGCTTTCCGCCGGGTCAAGGCTGCCCTGCTCAGTCCACCCGTCCTGGCCCCATTCGACCCTTCCCTACCAGTGATTCTACAAACTGATGCATCCCGCCTCAACGGTATTGGATAGGCCCTCCTACAGGATCATGGCAACAACCGTTTCCGCTTAGTTCAGTGTGGCTCGAGGTTCCTAAGCGACCCCGAGTCCCGCTATGCCACCATTGAGCTGGAGATGCTAGCCGTGGTCTGGGCCATGTCCAAGTGCAAGTTCTACCTCATCGGACTGCAACACTTCACCCTCATGACGGACCATCGCCCCCTCATCCCCATCTTCAACAACTACACCCTTGATGCGGTTGAAAATCCCTGCCTCAAACGTCTGAAGGAGAAAGTCGCACCTTATCTCTTCACAGCCGTCTGGCGCGCTGGCAGGTTGCTCTGCATCCCTGATGCGTTGTCACGGGCCCCTGTCAGCCACCCGATGCCAGAGGATGAGTTAGCATGTGCCGATGCCACGGTTCACCTCAGATCCCTCGTGACTGTCAACGCCGCCGCTGCCGACGTCAACTCTCCTTCACAGGACGCAGACAGGATTCTCGAGGAACTCCGAGACGCAGCCAGAGCGGATCCTGTGTACATCCGCCTGCGTGAGTGCATTACTTCGGGTTTCCCCACCAACCGCTACGACCTGCACAACTCTCTACTCCCATTTTGGAAACTCCGAGACTACCTGTCAGCAGATGGTGAACTCGTCCTGTACGGAGCGAGGGTTGTGGTTCCTGAAGCCCTCCGCCACTGCACCTTGGCTCGCCTGCATGATAGTCACAGAGGCGTGGAGGCCACTAAGCGTAGGGCGCGACAGGCTGTCTTTTGGCCTGGCATCAACTCGGACATCGCCAATACAGTTCAAGCTTGTGAGCCGTGTCAGGTCTTACAGCCTAGTCAGCAGCAGGAACCCATGATCAACGACGACAATGTAATTCTGTCTCCAAGGATAGGAATAGACTAATACAATAATCTTGCTTGTAAAGTTATGCGGGTTTGCTGATTAGGGTTGTGCTAGATTAGCTTAGCTTGAGTTTTATTCAGGATAAAGGCAATAAGGCCTGCCATTTGGAAATAATTTCTGTTAATAAGGAAACTGCGCATTATCGAATCATATATATATATATATATATATCGTCGATAGCATGTTAGCAAACGCGTATATATATCATTTATCTATTCTATAAGGAGTAAGATTATTACGCTACTACATGCAAACATTTTCTTTCGAGTTAATTGTTAGTGCGACTTGAAACCGAAGTCGAATTAAGTCAATCTTTGAATACCAATTGTACGGATAAATTGTAATGGGAACTAATAATTCCGAAGAACAAATTTATGCTATGCAGTCTTAGAATATTCAAACTCCTCGGACTTGAACTTATTTCGACCTGAACAGAGAAACACTAATCATACGGAATATTGCCTGCATTTTTTCGGCTTATTAAGTACAGCATAGTTCCTGATCAGCTGTAGCATTATTTCTACCCTATTAGAATAAGTAAATTTGAAATATATACTTAAATTATTATTATTATTACTATTATAAAATTCGCATATATCCAGATAGAAGAGAGGCTCTGATAAGGCATTGGATGACTCAATGGGCCCTAATTGTTTTTTTTATAATCTAGAAGTTACTATGCTATTCTGTGCCAAGAGAAATAGTTTTAAAATATACATTATTGTAATAAAACAGTAAAATTATGAATAATTAAAAGAGAGAAAATGAAAAGGGTTAAATGAATAATAATAAGAACCTGTCATGCGATACAGAAAATGAGAGTGATTTGTCGGAGTAAATGGTTTGAGGGTAAACATGTACAGTAATTGAGATTGTTGAGAGGAGTAGACCTGATCTTGGTGGACCCTAATTGACCACTTGCGAGTTTCAGGCTGTAAGGAAGTTGGACTTTTTTTTTACATTGATATTTAGCAGGATTACCAGCTAAAATGCGGTTGTAGTACATTTATATATACACACAACTAAATTCAACAGACGTTTTATCCATTAGACATTACTTTGTTATTGTATTTCTGTTTAATACCGATGTTTACGGCACCAACTTCCTTATAGCCAGAAACTCGCAAGTGGTCAATTGTCACAGTACAATCAGTGACAATAACATCTCTCTTATAGCACATATTAGTACCACGTTTTCTTTGCAAACATTATCTAGGCGGGAATTCGAACGGTACTAACATCTCATTTCAAGAAGTGCAAATTAATCATAACAATATCGACGCATTGGCCCATGTCCGCGATTTTAAGGGGAGATGGGCTATTTTTCTGGAACCCTTTTCTTCCTCGTGTTTAGCCCCATTAGTTTTCAGATTTTATGACATATGGCCTATTAATTTGGCGACTTTAAGACCTTCCGCTCCATTAACTTGTCAATATTAAGACCTTTCGTGCTATTTAGGAGCCGATTGTTTTCCTGGCGAACGATAGTGAGCCTGTATTTTGGAATAACCGGCCTTCGGCCGGTAAATTTTTCTACCGAAAAATATACAAAGTAATCTAGAAGGGGTGTCTAATGGATGTTTTTTTTAAAGTTTGATGGAGGTCTAGGGAGGAAACTAGAAAAAAATAATAATTAAATTAAAAATAAATCGACCAAAAAGTGAACCATCTTCCAACCGGCAGTTATGTTCTCCACTGGTCAGCGAACAAACCACAGATACACTCCATCTGTAGCGTCATACAAACCTGATGAAGGACATATATGAAACAAAAAGTAATTGCCGACTTCCGAGTTTCGTTCTATAAGGAAGTTGGAGCTGTAAACAACGATATATAAGATAATTTACTGCTAAAATACGGGCGTAGTACTTTTATAAATATATGCAACCCAATTCAACGTACCATTTATCCATCAGAAACTTACCTAATTATTGCATTTGTGTTTAATATCGATGTTCACGGCTCCAACTTCCTTATAGCCTGAAAATCGCAAGTGGTATATTCTCAGAACATGGGGTGACATAAAGTTCTCCTTTTGTAAACCACTACAGCGTTCGGTTTCCTCGTTCACTTTGGGAGTCAACATTAATACATGTTTTAAAGGGGGATGGCCGTATTTATTTGCTCATTTATGTATCTGCTTACTTATTTTTTAGTTTCTTCCCTAGACCTACATCAACCTTAAAATAACATCCCCACACCCTCTTTCAAGATAAATTTGTAAATTTTTCGGTAGACAAATGTCCCGGCCGAAGGCCGGTTCCTTCTAAAATTACAGGCTCGCTATCGCTCGCCAGGAAAAAGTCGACACCTAAATGGCATGAAAGGTCTTAAAGAAATGGGGCGTAAGGTCTTAAAATCGCTAAACTAATGGGCCGAACGTCTTAAAATCTCAAAACTAATATGCTAAACATGAGGGAGAAGGGGGGCCTGAAAAACCAGCCCATCTCCCCTTAAAGCACAGCTCATAATTTCAAGTTAGGATCTGAAATTCCTTCGAAAAAAAAAGAGGTAGGACGCCATTAGAGAATTAGTTAAGGTGACGTCATGGCTTTTGTTTAACCCTTTGAGTACCAGCGACGTGTGTTATGTTGTATTCTAGCTATATTTAGACGATATTATGCAGCTTAGGAAGGATCTGTGGTAGTTAAAAGAGTTGGTTGAGATAGACTGAAGCCTAATTATTGCCTAAGCTGAATAAAATCGTCTAGTAGTTGCCAGAATATGATAAAAGGGACGTCCCTGGTACTGTATGGGTTAACAATGACTGGGTACTGAGGGGGTACCTTTGTCACCAAGAATCCTCGTGCAACGACCGAAAGAAATCGAACAAAAACATTTCTTTATACTTTTGTGTTCGATATAATAAGTAACACCCCGTTCTTAACATTAATAATCAATAACAAACCCCAATGTACTTGAATAAACTAATGAAAACATATGGTCCTCCCGGTATTCGAACTCGGTACACCACACCCAGAACATAAGCACCTAAACCATTACACCACACAAAGAAATGGTTGGATAGTGTGCATGAAAAAGCAATGAGATGTATGCTTCATCTAAGATAGTGGAAGCATATCAATACGTCCACACGCTAAAGACCTCTAACAAACCAAGGCAAATTGGAAGAACTGACAGGTAAACATACCTTGACAGACACAGATCTCGACAATAATAAGATAAAAGAGAGAGAGAGAGGGGAAGGAATGATTTTTCTCTTCCTCTTCTTATTTGTTTTTGAGTTGAAGGGCTGTGAAAGATGAAAAGCTATACAAACCCTGCCATAAATAGGTAGGCATAAACTGTCATAAATGAAAATAATGTAAACAAAAATATACAAAATAACAATACAATTAATAAATAATAAATATAAAATATGTCATACTTGCTACCACTGACGAGGGAGGAGTACTTAGATAAAGAAGCTTGTTAGTCAATAGAATAGGTGAGGCCATCAAATCTTCTTTCTCTTCTCTCAATAGTTCTCTTGTATCTATCTATCTCTGTATTCCTGTCTGTCAGTGCGTCCATCTTTCTGTCTGCTCTCATTTTTCTCTATCTGGGTGGGGATCGGAGGGAGAGCTCAGTCGTATTAAACTAAAAAATCCTGCTCGATGCCACAAAAATAACTATGATCGTGGGTCTGGTAGACACGGAACACTCACTGATATGTCGAGGGTCCCCTGAGGGTGGCTGCCGATTAAAACACCGGGCACGATTTTATAAACTGCGACTGAGAAAGAGCGTTTACTGGACAAGCCCCCGCTTGGAAACAGTGATATACTAATTGTTTACCTTTATGACTACATATACATATTTGTCTATCGCCATTTATTGATATCACTTCATATATGTACTACAAACACACACATATATATATATATATATATATATATATACAGTATATATACACACTCACTGTATATAAATACAACCCTTCATCTTTTCTCAGTATTCTTGGTACTTCGTTTTCAGCTGACCTTTCTTGGTAAAATCATATTACCACTCTTGCTAAGACAGCCTCCCAGAAATTAGATATGCTCAACCGTCTCTGTGAAATCTTCACCCCCACATACATTCTTGCTTTGTATAGGGGCACATTTTCTTTTTTTTATGTGAGTGAGGGAGACAAAAGGCAGAACTGCCTGCAAGAAGTGCCTTCCCAGAGTTGAAAGTGACAGGGCCAAAATCAAGGGACGTTCGAGCCAAAAATGCCTGGACACACGGAGTCTGAAGCAATTTAAGTCATAGGATGAGGGAAATACTGATTCTGGTAGAGTACAAAGGAAATAAAGCAACAACAGGTCTAGTGACCCTTCTAGGCTGCTTGTCCTCCAAAACACTGAGGATCAAGTGTCCAAACAGTGGTTTACAGTGGGTAAGGGAACATTGGAAAGGGAACTACTGCCCTGGAACTAATATCCGTGGCAGGATTAGGAATTTAGTAGGGGACAGATGGGTTCCAGAGATCAGCTGTTGAACAGAAGAAAGATTGAGATTAACATTTTACTCTTGGGTTGGAGAGTTGCACAAAGTTAGGGTGGGATTATGTTACAAGACGGGTGCTACGTGCTCTACGAAGAGTGGGTGGTATACACTGAGAGAGTTCTGAGGAACACTATTGTAATAGCGGTAGAATAGTGAGAGATGCAAAATTGCGACGAAGAGAGAGAGACTGCAAAGAGTTGGTGAGTGGACGTGAGTTAATGAGTTGGATGGCTTTCTTTTCTACTTTATCTAGAAGTGCTTTGTGAGAGGATCCTCCCCACACGTGTGAACAATACTCAATACATGGACGCACTGTGCCCCTGTACAGAGAAAGAAGCTGCACAGGGGTAAAGAACCCCCGGAGGCGGTTGAGCACACCCAGCTTCTGGGAAGCTATTTAGCAAGAGTGGTAATGTGATCTTTCCAAGAGAGATCTGAAGAAAAAGACACCGAGAATATTAAGAGAAGATGAAGGGTTAATTTGTATGTTTTTGAGGAGGTCGTAGTAGTCTGGAAGGGGGCGACGAGTAGACAGATGGAGGACTTGAGTTTTGGAAGCATGGAAAGTGATATGGTTTTCTCTGCTCCAATTAGAGATAGTAGAGAGATCGGAAGATAGGTGCTTTATGGCCTCCTTATGTGAATTTTGGAGTACCTGCTGTGAATAATGTTAAGGAAGTCTAGTCGAATAATGTAATGCAGAGTCGTCAGCATATAAGTGAATGGGGCTAGAGGTACAGTTGAGAAGGTCGTTAATGAATAATAGGAAGAGAATTAGAGATAGGACATATCCCTTAGGAACACCGGAGTTGATAGGTTGAGGAAGTGAATGGTGGCCGTCCACAATCACAGCTATGGAATCTCCGGAAAGGAAATTTGAGACAAAGGCGCATTTGCAGGGATAGAAACTGAAGGAGTGTAGTTTGGAAATGAAGGATTTGTGCCAGACTCTATCGAAGACTTTCGATATGTCTAGCGCAACAGAAAAAGTCTCACCGAAGTCCCGAATGGAGGATGACCAAGAGTTAGTAAGATAAAAAAAGAAGATCACCAGTAGAGAGGCCTTTAAGGTAGCCATACTGGCGGTCTGAGAGTAGGTTATGGGAAATTATATACTTAGACATTTTTTGAGGTAAAAAAAGTTAAAATGACTTTAGATATGCAAGAAATGAGAGAAATTGGACGATAGTTGGAGGGTTGAGAGCGATCACCCTTCTTCGGGATAAGTTGAATGAGGGCAAACTTCCAGCAAGAAGGGAAGACGTTAGAGGAGAGACAGAGACGGAAAAGTTTGCCTAGGCAGGGAGTCAGCACGGAAGCACAGTATTTTAGTACAACAGGAGGAACACCGTCCGGTCCATACTCCTCCTTAGTATTAAGCCCAGAGAGGGTGGAAAGTAAATCCTTGGAAGAGATATTCATGTTAGGCATAAGTAGGAGAGAGGGGGGTGGAGAGGGAGGAATAGCACCGGAATCATCCAAAGTGGAGTTTTTATCGAAAGTGTTAGCGAAGAGTTCAGCTTTGTCAGGTGGAAGAAGTGATGGTAGTGCCGTCAGAGTGGAAAAGAGGATGGAAAGACGAAGAAAAAGATAAATAAATCGCCTGGTCCTGATGAGGTATATGCTAGAGTATTAAAAGAATGTAGGGATGAGTTAAGTTACCCATTAACATTTCTATTTAACAAGTCATTAGAGACAGGTATAGTTCCAGAAGCTTGGAAGCTTGCAAACGTAGTTCCGATCTTAAAAAAAGGTGACAAATCAATAGCATCCAATTACCGTCCCATTAGTCTTACATCAATCATAGGCAAGCTACTAGAGTCAATTATTGCTAGTAAAATTAGAAACCACTTAGATACATTTAATTTAATAAATTCTTCTCAGCATGGATTCACTCAGGGACGATCTTGCCTTACTAATTTGCTTAGTTTTTTCTCAGAGGTATATGAAGCAGTAGATAATGACAAGTCATATGATATAATATATTTAGATTTCAGTAAAGCTTTCGACAGAGTCCCCCATGAGAGATTGATGAGAAAGGTTGAGGCGCATGGAATAGGTGGGGCGTTGTTGGGATGGATTAGGTCATGGCTAATTGGTAGGAAGCAGAGAGTCAGCATAAATGGTACGAAGTCAGAATGGGGAGCAGTCAAAAATGGTGTCCCCCAGGGATCTGTATTAGGTCCTCTGTTGTTTGTTATATACATAAATTACCTTGATTTAGGTATAACTAGTAGGATAAGTAAATTTGCAGACGATACCAAAATGGGGAGAACAATTGATTCAGATAGAGATATAGAGTGCCTCCAAAGGGATCTAGATACCTTACACGAATGGTCAGTAAATTGGCAGATGAAGTTTAACATTGACAAATGCAAGGTATTAAAAATAGGGAAGATGCATACAAATGTTAAATATAAACTAGCTAATATGGAATTAGAAAACTCGAATTGTGAGAAAGATCTAGGTGTGTTTGTTAGCAATGATTTTTAAAAAACAGTGTATAAGCGTTCGAAACAAGGCAAACAGGATTCTCGGGTTCATCTCTAGGAGTGTGAGTAACAGAACTGCTAATGTTATCTTAAAACTTTACTTGTCATTAGTGAGACCACATATGGATTATGCTGTTCAATTTTGGTGTCCTTATTACAGAATGGACATAGATTCATTGGAGAGAGTACAACGTAGAATGACAAAAATGATCCATAATATTAGAAATCTTCCGTATAAAGAAAGGTTGAAGAAATTAGGCTTACATTCGTTAGAGAGATGCAGAGTTAGAGGGGATATGATAGAGGTGTTCAAGTGGGTTAGTGGGATTAACAAAGGGGACATGACAAATGTACTAAAGCTCAGTGATAGCTTAAGAACTCGTACCAATGGTTTCAAATTAGATAAATTTCGTTTCTAAAAAGATATAGGCAAATATTGGTTTGGTAACAGAGTTGTAGATGGATGGAATGGACTACCAAGTGCTATAGTGGGATTAAAAACGATAGGGAGCTTTAAGATAAAATTGGATAAGCATATGGACGAGAAAGGTTGGGTGTGAAGGGGGATCAGCCGGGTTGGGCCAATCAGCGCTCTGCAGACCCCGTAATCCTGCGTTCATCTCTAACCGTTTTGGTAAGATGATCCTGAGGGTATTAGAGTGTTGAGCCTATAATTGGGCTTTGTAATTGGGGTTGTGTGGGACAGGGATCTGCCTTGCTTAGGCCAATCGGCTTTCTGCAGACTCCCATTTTCTTATGTTCTTATAAGATTGTTGGAGAGGTTTTTGGCTAGATTCCAGAAGGATTTGGGAAGAGCTAGAGTTGGATAGTTTAGTGCATATATTATGTATGAAGGAATGTTTGGTGAGTCGAAGAACAGCTTTGGCTTGATTCCGGGCAGAAAAATAGGAAGTATGAGATTCTTTAGTTTGAAGGCGACGGTACCGTTTTAGTGATTCCTCCTTATTGTGGACAACAGTAGAGCAAGCATGAGTAAACCAAGACTTCTTTGCATTAGACTGAGAGCAAGAAAATGGAATTTATGCTTCCATGCCCGAGAGGATTACCTCGGTAATGCATTCAACACTCTCCGAGAGTCCCCAGCCATGGAAGCAAAAGTAATGGGAAATCAAAGAAGTACTGCCGAAGAGCCTCCCAGTCGGCAGCGCCAAAGTGCCACAAGTGCTGCCGGCTGGGAGAATCGGGTTGCCGTACCTGAGAGATAGGACAGGTGACAGAGATAAGTTTATAGTCGGAGGAGCCCAAAGGAGAGATTTTTTTTTACCGTATCAGCAGAAGGGATAGAAGTTAGAAATAAATCAAGAATGTGGGGCCGATCTCCGAAGTGATTTATGATACGGGTAGGTTACTGGACTAACTGCTCTAGGTCGTTTAGAATAGAAAAGGTGTAGGCTTGTTCACCAGGTTGGTCAGTGGAAAGAGAGGAGAGCCATTGGCGGTGGTGAATGTTGAAATATCCTCTGCGAAAGGAGAGATAGATAGAATGAGTTCCATATTAGAAGTTAGATAGTCAAAGAATTTTGGATAGTCAGCAGAATTAGGAGAGAGATAAACAGCGCAGATATATTTAGTTTGAGAGTGACAAGAAAGCTTTAGCCAAAGAGTTGAGAATTCAGAAGAGTCAAAGTTGGAAACACGAGAGAAAGCGAGATTGTTGAGCAGATATACGCAACATCCACCTTTGGCTTGAAACTGAGGATAGAGATAGTAGGAGGATACAGAGAAGGGTTTGCTGTCAGTAGTCCGAGACACCTGAGTTTCGGTGAGAAAGAGAAGATCAGGGTTGGCAGAGGAGAGGTGGTGTTCTACAGAGTGGAAGTTAGTGCGCTTATGTATCGAGTATTGTTTGCATGTGTAGGGAGTACAAAGGAAATCAAGCAACAACAGGTCTAGTGACCCTTCTAGGCTGCTTGTCCTCCAAAACACTGAGGATCAAGTGTCCAAACAGTGGTTTAGAGTGGGTAAGGGAACATTGGAAAGGGAACTACTGCCTTGGAACTAATGTCTGTGGCAGGATTAGGAAGTTAGTAGGGGACAGATGGGTTAGTAACTGAGGGGAGGATAAAATAAAGTTATTAATTTACAAACGCAGTCAGTCGCGGGTTTGATGCAAGATATTTGTCTAGGCGAAGTTTAAATGAATCAACGGTGCTGCAGTCTATAACATCTCGGGGAAGCCCATTCCATAAGTTGACAACTCGATTGAAGAAAACATTTTTAGCTTCGTATGAGTTAAAAGATTTACTCATAGCAAACTTCTCGAAAGGGTAGAGTCAATAACATTTCGTTTCATCAACTCACCTCCTCTTACTAATTCCCTACAATTTCTCTGTACGTGCCGCAGTGTTGCATCTCTCTCTCGTTTACCGTTATTACAATAATTAGTGTTCTTCAGAGCTTTCTCATTGAATACCTCCTCCCTTACAGAGAATGGGGGGCACCTGCCTTTCAACACACTCCCCCCCCTATTCTGTCCAACTCTCTAATCCAACACTGAACTGATTTATCCAAGTGTTTCTTCTACTAACAAACAAGCTTTGGAACTATCTTTCCCTCATCCTATGATTTGAACTACTTCAAGCTCTGTGTGTCCAGATTCTGTGTGTTGACTCTAACGTACCTTGAATTTGGCTTTGTCACTCTATCGAATTTAGGGGAGACACGTGTTACAGGCAGCTTTGCTTTTTGTCTCCTTCATTCACATAGAAAAACAAATATATATATATTTATATTCTATGTATTGGTACGTAAAAGGAATACAACAAACTCTCTCTCAAGAGACCAGGTCCAAAGGTGCAAGTGTTCTGGTGCCAAAGATTCAACGTATCTGGCCGTCAACAAAATAGTTCCTGTTACTGACCAAATATCAGAGGACCCGCCTGCACATCTCAGGGTCCCTGCTAAAATGGATTATCATTCGGTCTCGGCTTCAGTGAAATACGTGTGGTTGGATTTGTTTAGTGTACACTGGTTGAAATATAATTTCGATAATATTTAAGGCTGAAGATACAGTATTATATTTCTATTTTATCTTAATCGTATTATTCATAGTAATTGGACTAACAAATCTTTGATTTTAAAGCATTATTAGTAACAAAAGTTCACACTTGAAATGGTACGGAAGCCATCCACATACTTTATATGTGAATAAATGCAATGCCTATACATTAATTACCGTTGAGCGAAAACAAAGGGGGTTAGTTTAGGCGAGGTGGCAGAAAAATATAAATTATAAATGAAGAAGGGGTAGTACCTTTCCATTCCTTAAGGGGAGACGGTCGTTTTTATGGTCCCCTTTCTCCCTAGTGTTTAGTCCCATTAGTTTTGAGATTCTTAGACGTTCGGCCCATTTGTTTGGCGATTTTAAGACCTTACGTCCCATTTAGTTATACATTTTAAGACCTATCGTGCCATTTAGGTGTTGATTTTTTCCTGGTGAGCGATAGCGAGCCTGTAATTGCAAGAGGAACCGGCCTTTGGCCGGGAAACATTCCTACCGCAAAATATACAAATTTATCTTGAGGGTGGGTCAAGGGGATGTTTTTCTAAGATTGAGGGATGTCTAGCGAGGAAACTAAGCATTTATGAATGAATGAATTTATAGGCCTTTTTAAAAAAGCAGTCAGTGTCCCCTTAATTTGCAGAATAAAGCCTCTCTCTCTCTCCTGGAAAATTAAGAGGGTGTAAATTTTTGGGCAAGCTTGGCGGACTGGCAGTGGTAATTGACAAACAGGAAGCCAAGGGAAGGTGTGGAGAATATTAGAGGAGGGGGGGGGGGGGAGAGGGAGAGAGAGAGAGAGAGAGAGAGAGAGAGAGAGAGAGAGAGAGAGAGAGAGAGAGAGAGCGAGAGCGAGAGAGCGAGAGAGAGAATGAGAGAGAGAGAGAGCGAGAGAGAGAATGAGAGAGAGAGAGAGAGAGAGAGAATGAGAGAGAGAGAGAGAGAGAGAGAGAATGAGAGAGAGAGAGAGAGAGAGAGAATGAGAGAGAATGAGAGAGAGAGAGAATGAGAGAGAGAGAGAGAGAGAGAGAGAGAGAGAGAGAGAGAGAGAGAGAGAATGGGAGTACTGACATGGTACTCGACAAACAGAAAAACAATATATATATAACTATCTTGCTATATTTATAATAAAATATAATATAATATAATATAAATAAATAAAAACATGCTTAATAATATAATATAATAAAAATAGAACCATCTTCCTATATTTTCTTCCAGCAAGTGAGGTAATGTGGACACGTGTTGTTATTCATCTGTGAACGCAGTCAATCGGGGGTTAGGGGTGAGATATTTGTCTTAGTGATTTTTTAAGGGGGGTGACCTGGTTTTGTTCTCTCCTTTTCTCTCTTTGTCTGGTTTGTATCCATTCGGCCCCATTCAGCCTACTGTTTTAAGACTTTTATCCCCATCCAGGTGTCAATTTTTCCCTGGCGAGCGATAGCGAGCCAGCATTTTATGGAGAAATCCGGCTTCGCCGGAGAAATGTTTCTATCGAACAATGTACAAATTTAGCTTGCTGTCAAAACAAATATATATATATATATATATATATATATATATATATATATATATATATATATATATGCAGGCTCGCTACCGCTCGCCAGGAAAATATTGACACCTGGATGGGGTAAACGTCTTAAAACAGTAGGCTGAATGGGGCCGAATGGATACAAGCCAAAGATGGAGGGAGAGAAAGAGAAGAAAAGCGAGGTGGGCTCCCTTAAAAGGAATAATGTGCCATGGCATACTGAAGGTATGAATATCTTACTTGGTACTGAAAGCTTTGTTCAAAGATTACAACAAATTAATTCTCATACAATCTATAATTTCAATCATCACCATTTGAAAATATAATTATCATTATCTTTATTCCTCAGTTAAGAACCTCTCGCCATCTTTTTTTTAAATTTATACCAAGAAAATCTTACTTTTCAATCACTATCCTTTTTGTAAATATATATTTTTACCTGAGTTAAAACCCTCTCGTTACCTGTTTATTTCATCGCCAGTCAGCCCATAATTCACTTAAGCCCAGTCGTCACCCTCGTATCGTCTGTGTTTATGGCTTCAAGTCAAAACGGCCCCACTCCGAAATGGGCATGACTAGAACGGCCAGTCTCCTAACGTAACCTTACTCAATTTAGCTTAACTAACCATACAACTAAAACATACACAATTTACTTTAACTAACCTCTAACCTCTGCCACCATGATCATTACAAAAACAACCCTCTACCACCACCACCACCACACACGTTTTACACCACCAATCCTACAACGCTCACCATCACAAACCTCAACCACTACCAAATTTTACCCCTACCACTACAAACTTGCACCCAAATATTCTACAACCCTACACCCATCACTAGCACAACCCAGTACCACCAATCGGAATTTCGGTGTGAGTGTCCTAGGTTCGAGTCCTTGGAGTGCCACATGTATTTGTTGATTTTATTAATTGAGTTTAGATGTGAAGTTGGTTGGTGAAAAAATATAATACTATTCCACTAACCATAAACCTCTATCACAACCAAGGAGAAGAATATGGTATACTATTCCTCTAACCATAACTCTCTATCACAACCCAGGAGAAGAATATGGTATACTATTCCTCTAACCATAACTCTCTATCACAACCTAAAAGAATATGGTATACTATTCACCTTAACCATAAACTTCTATCACCACATTCCTCTAGGCCCCCCCCCTCACCCCCCTGACCCAAATTTGAGCGACCCCCTGTAAATCACTCTCACAGGATTTGAAGGTGCGAGCAAAAACTAGGACGCCTCATCAGCTCCCTCTGTCTACTGCTGTTTAAGGGGCCTGGGGGAGGAGGTGATTGTGGAGGGAGGAGAGGAGAGAGAGGAGGAAGGAAGAGAGAGAGAGAGTGCAGATACAGAGAGGGGGAGAACACAGGGAGAGAGAGGAAGAGGAGGAAAGAATATGCAAAGCGAAGAGGGGAGGAGAAGAGGGAGAATAGGATTTGAAGAGAAGAAAAGAGGAGTATATATGAGGGGATAGCAGACGAAGAGTAGATTGAGGAGAAAGAGGAAGAGATAATAGATGCAGAGAGGTGGAGAACAGTCGACAGAGGAGGAGGGTGAGTAGAAAGCTGATGAACACAAGAACACAACACAAGAAAATGGGAGTCTGCAGAAAGCCGATTGGCCCACACAAGGCAGATCCCTCTCACACTCAACCCCAACCACCCCAAGAGAAGGTAGAGGACAGAGGATGAGGAGATACAAATGAAAATAATTGGGGAAATAGGTGGAGGGGAGATGAAGAACACAAGGACCACCTCCCTGTGTCTACTGTACTGGTGTTTAGGGAGCTCAGACGATATTGTGCAGCATAATTTACTGGTTCGGCTCAATGGTTTAAGGAGGGGATTTAGTTTACTCTCTAAACCTCCATCAAACTTACAAGAACACCCACAAGTCCCCCCCTCGATATAAATTTGTAAATTTTTTGGTAGGGCCGGTTACTTTTGGCTCGCTATCGCTCGCCAGGAAAAAATCGACACCTAAATGGCATGAAAGGTCTTAATATTGGCAAATAAATGAGGCAAAAGGTTTGAAAACGCCAAAATAATGGGGCGAATGTCTTGAAATCTCATAACTAATAGGGCTAAACATGAGGGAGAAGGAGGACTCGAAAAAACAACTGCCTCCCCTTAAGGGTCCTGGGGGAGGAAGTGGAAGAGGGGAAAGGTGAGGGAGGGAAGGGTAGAAGCGCGAAGGAGGGGAGGAGAACGAATGAAGAGAGGGGAAATTATGAAAAGAAAACAAACAACGAAGATGGAATGAAAGAAAAACTCAAAACTATCTTGGAGGATGTGGAAATAGAAGAAGAAGGAAGAACAGAGAACAGAGAACAGATGAAGAGAAAAGCGGACATGATAAAGAAGGATGAAGGGGTAAGCCATTATCCTAACTTTTAATTTTATAAAGCGAAAACGAGCTAAACTCAAATAAACTAACACGAATGGATTGTGCAATATGCATGTTGACTAAATCAACTTGTTGTGCAAACACACACCAAACTTTACTTCTGAATCCATGGCCATTAGTTTAGTAAGACTATATGTTTTTCTGGATATGAATTAAAAGCATATGTTTAATAATGTAAATTTGTCAATGTAGAACATATATGGACATTGCGCGAAGGTGTTTTTATCTGAGTAGAATTAGGAACGTACAGAAGCCTGTAGGGACGATATATGATGCTCAAGCTATTATATTTTTTACTCATATTTAAACAACTTCTTCCGCAGTATCCTAGTCGCCCTAAATGAAAAAAAAAAAAAAAATAAAAATAAATAAATAAAGCATGCAAATTATATCAAGTATCATAAAACAGTTGTTTAGAAAACGTAAATATAATTCAAAGTTATTTAATTTAATCCTTAATCATGATAACTAAAAATATTTCAAGAAGAATATTTATTCGTTGTATCCTGCACCCTGCATAGCTAAGTGTGCCCTATTGCTTAAGGGGGCCCACCTCTCATTTTTTCTCTTTCTCTCCCTCTCTCTTTGGCTTGTATCCATTCGGTCCCATTCAGCCTACTGTTTTAAGACGTTTACCCCTATCCAGGTGTCATTTATTTTCCTGGAGAGCGGTAGCGAGCCAGCATATGTATATTTTTGTTTTGACAGCAAGCTAAATTTATAAATTTTTCGATAAACAAAATTATCCGGCGAAGCCGGATTTCTCCATACAATGCTGGCTCGCTATCACTCGCCAGGAAGAAATGGACACCTGGATGGAGATAAAAGTCTTAAAACAGTTGGCTGAATGGGCCGAATGGATACAAGCCAGAGAAAGAAAGAAAAGGAGAGAAAGAAAAAAAAAAAAGCGAGGTGGGCTCCCTTAACAGTTGTCTCTTAAGTAGCTTAACTGGTAACTCAGAGGTTACAAAAGTTAGCTTGCATTCCAACAAGTGGCAGCAGGAGTCTGACACGATCACCCCGGAGTAAACCTGACAGAACCCGGGCCAGGAATCCCACCAATGGTCCATAGAGACTCCCTCAACTCCCACTTTTTGTCATAATATCTTGACTTTGAGAACCCCATTATTCTTGGGGATATAGCCACCTTTACACTCTCAGTAGTATATGTGCTGTATGCTGTATTATCTTTCTCTCCTTTTCTCTCTTTCTCTGGTTTGTATCCATTCGGCCCCATTCAGCCAACTGTTTTAAAACGTTTATCCCCATCCAGGTGTCGAATTCTTCCTGGCGAGCGATAGCGAGCCAGCATTGTATGGAGAAATACGGCTTCGCCAGACATTTTTCTATCGAAAAATGTACCAATTTAGCTTGCTGTCAAAACAAAAAAATATATATGCTGGCTCGCTACCGCTCGCCAGGAAAATATTGACACCTACATGGGGGCAAGCATCTTAAAATGGTAGGCTGAATGGAGCCGAAACGGATACAAGCCAAAGAGAGAGGGAGAGAAAGAGAAACTGAAGGTCCGCACTAATTTTCTATATTTATGTTGTAGCATTAACTACATTACTTTAGAATGACTTACATTGACGAAATATAGCTATACAAATAATGTTTATTTTTTAGAACTCTTAAATAAAAATAATCTACATTACAATACTGTAGGTAGAATAATATTTTTGTTGTTCTCGATTGAATACAATTAAATATATATTGAAGCATATCTCTTAAGGGGAGATATCCACTTGAGGGATTTTTTTCTTGACCCCTTTCTCCCTCATGTTTAGCCCCATTGCTTTTGATATTATAAAACGTTTGCCCCATTAGTTTAGCGATTTTAAGAACTTTCACCCCATATTAAGACCTTTCGTGCAATTCAGGTGTCGATTTTATCCTGGCGAGCGATAGCGAGCCTGTAATTTAAGAGGAACCGGCCTTCGGCCGGGACATTTTTCTACCGAAAAATGTACAAATTTATCTTGAAAGGGGGTCTAGAGGGTGTAATTTTAAGCTTGATGGAATTCTAGGGAACGAACTAAAAACCTCCCCTTAAATCGGCCACGATCATGCTATCGTCTCTGGCTCTATGCTAATACGTAATATCACCAAACTAATCATGTGTACAAGGATTCTCATTCCACAGCGTCAACGTATGTACAGTCGGCCTAATAAGTGATGGTTTGGCACCAATTATGTTTTGATCAATAATTGGTATCAGCAATATTTACATATGATTTCTTCTTTTTGAGTGAGATATACAAACACATTCCTACACTTACCCACCCTATTCAACATCTAACAGACAGTAATACAGCACAGAGCCAGCCAAACGTAATGACAACTGAGACATGACTTGTTAGCGCGACTGTAAAATTCATCTTCACACTTCTTGGAGAAGCGGCGAACAGATCTACAGGAAGGAAGAACTTAGTTTCAGAGGAAACCATTATGGAGAACATAATGGACGAATCCTCTTCTTATTGTGTATGAGTCAACCTATTGTTTACATCTACCTATAGTCTATTCGCTGTAAGTTGGCGAAACATCATGACCTCTAACCTCTGTAACTCAAAAACGACTAGAGTAATCGAGTTAATAATTCTACCATTTAGGAAGAGTCAGTCAAGGAATAGATGTGGAAATTTACAGCCCTTTTGCTCTAGCCCTTTTTGAGTTACAGAGGATAGAGGTCATGATTTCTCGCCTACTAACAGCGAATGGACTATATTAAGTCCATGAGCCAAGAACCGAAAATGCACTCACGGTTATCATTTGGGTGGGCAAATTCTAGTTGTGATTTTTGACTTGCTAGACATCTCTACTTCACAGTTTGGTATGATAACCATTGCGGACTGGTAGCTTAGTGGTAGTTATCATGCGTTGAATATGTGAACCTTAAGAGTGGAAATCCGAGGATCGCGTATAGTGCATTTTCGGTATTTTGGGGCTTGGTGACTACTCAGGGTGCCTAAATCATTCTAATGTACATTTTTCTTTGTATTCATATCCCTAGTATAAAAATAATAATTGATTCACCTTAGGAATATGATATTTATGCCTCCGAATTTGATGAAAATCAGATACCCATGAAAGAAAGTCTTTTATTTTTCTGGCAAGAACAAAACATGTGATGTAAATACAATTACAATTAAATAATGAGCTTCTTTCTTATGTCACAGATAATTTGAAGCACAAATTAATTATCAGTCTTTCAAGTGTGAGGGATCCCTCCTTAAGATCAGTCCTCCATTTTAGTCGTCTGTTTCAGAGTCAGTCAGGTATGCCTCCGAGATCATCATGTCAATGTCCTCGTCTTGGGGTTGATTGGCACATGTCTGCAACTTGCACATGTTTGTACATTTCAATCCATTGCTCATGCACTGGCATTCCGGTAGCTTGCATCCACGACTGCACTTGCAGGACAGCAGCTGCAGCACTGCATCAGGGGCTGGAGATCCCCGCATCCATTCCACGGTGAGCTGGCCATCGTCATTTTTGACCCAGCCATGCTCGACTGAGCTTGGGACTTGTGGATGTTGCTGAAGACTGCCTCTCCAGATGCCAGCCTGATAGTTGGCATGCATGGCATGCATGAAAAGGCAGTCCTTGCATGGTGGCATCTGGCTAGACTCAAGCTCCCCACGCCTTGCACAGAAAAGTTGATGGCGGGCTGTATTGATGTCCTCTGTTGTTGTGGATGTTGTGTACAATTTACTTGTGAATGCTTGCAGCTTCTTGAATAGGTCCGTTGATAGTTCCCAAGACTGTCCCAGCTCGCGAAACACTTATTGCCAATGCTCTGATCTCATGAGCTTTAACGCTCCAAGCTTCCCACGACCTGCAAAGGCACTCGCCGTGTCACATCCTGTGTATGCGTGCATACCAATCAGAGCAGTACAGACACTGTATCCCAAGGCCTGGCATAGCATGGTGATGTCAAGATACCTAACCTGGTTCTTCGTTCCGCATTTCTGGAACAAGGGACAGGAGATATCAGCGGAGAATGCCAGGCATAGCACCAACACATCGGTGTCATCAGCTGTTATTACTACAGCACTGTAGCCTTCCTCTGCAGCACGAGCTGCATGCAAAATTATTCTTGTGTCAGCCTCTTCTTGGTTGGACTGCAGGCCTGCAACCACTGCCCACTGGTTCTTGGTGATGCACAAACAGCTTTCCTCACTGGCAACATAGAGTTTTTTGTCATTCAGTTTGTCCCTCAGCTTGGGTGTCTTCCACTCGGCCACCAGGAACCTTATGAGGTTGACCTTGTTAGCCGAGCTGCTGAGAAACTTTCTCCATTGTTGTATCCGGTGACCTGGTGCAATGCTTCGAAACTGTATTCCTGTGGTGCACCTGTTCACTCTCTTTGCATTTTTTATCGAGTCCTCCCGATATACATCAAAGACGACATCGATTCTCTCGCTCCTGGCTCCTTCATGTAGGATTTGAATCAGTGCTGATTCTGCAAGTTGAGAGAATGTCTGGTCATTGCCCTTCATCTTCTGAACCAGACTCATCCCATCAATGATTGTAGCAGACAGCATAGGGATATTTTCTGCTGGTAAGACCTGCTTCTCTAGCTCCCTGGCCAGAGCAGCTTTGTTTGTCTTTCTCAGCGTCCCGTCTCCATTGGTGAGTGCCCATGGCAATGGCCCTAGTGGGTGGGAAAGGACATCACTCATCTGGAGATGGCGGCTCTCTGCCACCAGGACCATTTGGGCGAAGAGCTTCCGGTCAGCCTGCAGAATGACCTTGTTTGGGTTGCTTGTCGACGGCTTCTTTCGGATATCTGAAAACGTCTTCAGCCTCTTCTTAGTCATTTTGTCATGGAACTGGGTCTTTTGTGTTTCGTCTTCAAGCCGGTCCTGCTTGAATGCCTCGTATGCTTCCGCGCCAATTTTGTGGGCATCAAGAAGGTCCCTTGCTACATCTGGAGGAGACAAGGTACCTGTCGAAATGCTGACAAACTCAGTTTCATTTGGGTCAAAAGGATTCGTCCAGTCATCTTCAAGAAGCTTCTCAATGGACTGTACATCTGCTTCATCCCTGGTAATTCTAGGCATAAGCAGGTCTGGGTGGCTAAGGTGAGACATCCCGCATCCCACCATCCTTCTGAGCTATTTGAGGTACATGCTGCGGTACTCAGAAGTTAGGTAGTACCTCTCCACAGCAGCCCGTTTCAGGCTGAAGCCCTTTGTGTCTCCTGCTGTCTAGGTATATCGATTGACACTTTGACAGTTTCCTCAATAGTTTGATCCACCGGGATCCTGCCGAAGGGAGTCTGGCTGCCAAGCTGGACGCTGAAGCCACCCTGCATGAACTGTTGGTGCACTTCTGGGTGATCAATGGACAGACGTGACATTGTGGCATAGTAGTATGGGAGGAAGCGTGCATAATTCAGCTTGTCATATGCAAAGCACCATGGGATCATGGCGCGGATTGATGGGAGGTGGAGCAGCCAATCCCCCTCTCTTGCTGCACGAAGCAAGCCCAGCATGATCTCACGTTTATCCCCATCAAGGTGTCGATTTCTTCTTGGCGAGCGATAGCTATCCAGCATTCTATGGAGAAATCCGGCTTCGTCGGAGAAATTTTTCTATCGAAAAATGTACAAATTTAGCTTGCTGTCATAACAAAAATATATATATGCTGGCTCGCTACCGCTCGCCAGGAAAATATTGACACCTGGATGGAGGTAAACGTCTTAAAACAGTAGGCTGAATGGGGTCGAATGGATACAAGCCAAAGAGAAAGGGAGAGAAAGAGAAAAAAAGCGAGGTGGGATCCCTTACGACGTGTTGAGTGACGTACAATCTATGGCGGAACAACTTATTGACCCCCTATACAACGATATCTTTACTTTATTCAAGCTACTGCTTCACCATTGTATTCAGCGTATGAAGGACTTTTAAGAATCAAATGATTGGGAGTACAGTCGCGCTAATAAGTGATGTCTCGGCACCAAGTATGTTTTGATCAATAATTGGTATAAGCAATTTCTAAGCTTCGTTTCTTCATATCGAGTGAAATATACAAACATGTTCCTACACTTACCTACCCTATTCAACATCTGACAGATATTAATACAACACAGAGCGAGCCAAACGTAATGACAGCTGGGAAATGACTTATTAGCGCGACTGTACATCAATTAGCCATCTTGGTTTGACAGGTGTTTCCTATGTTTGATAAAATCGCCTAGAAATAGCTAGACTAAAACTAATATGGACATCAGCTGATTGAAAGACTTAAGACGCGTTATACACAATATAACTTGCCCACGTTAGAAAATATAGAAATCATACTCTGTCATGATTTGTTTTGATCATTACTGGCGCCAGAATTACGATACCGACCTTTACAATACGACGGTCGTAGGGTTGCTGCACAGTAGTAAATATTTAAAGTGTCCGGGCCCAGGTTGGTTAAGGGGGGTCACCGTTTTTTTGTTGTTTTATCTTTCTCTCCTTTTCTCTCTTTCCCTGGTTTGTATCCATTCGGCCCCATTCAGCCAACTGTTTTAAGACGTATATCCCCATCCAGGTGTCGATTTCTTACTGGCGAGCGATCGGGAGCCAGCATTGTATGGAGAAATCCGGCTTCGCCGGAGAAATTTTTCTATCGAAAAATGTACAAATTTAGCTTGCTGTCAAAAAAAAAAAAATATATATATATATATGCTGGCTCGCTACCGCTCGCCAGGAAAATATTGACACGTGGATGGGGGTAAACGTCTTAAAATAGTAGGCTGAATAAGGCCGAATGGATAAAAGCCAAAGAGAAAGGGAGAGAAAGAGAGAACAACACAAGCGAGGTGGGCCCCCTTAAGCGGCGCGTGGGTAGAAGAAGATAAAAGAGTGAAGGTGTATACAGCCAGAATGTTCAATGCAGCCGGCGTCATGCATGGGTAAAGTCCACCTCGCTCCTTGGGAATAATACATGGGGCAAACATAAATGGCGCAGACATCCCGGGTGACAAGAGGATGCTGGCGGGGATCATGGCTGCAGGGATATCAGAGAGAGAGAGAGAGAGAGAGAGAGAGAGAGAGAGAGAGAGAGAGAGAGAGAGAGAGAGAGAGAGAGAGAGAGAGAGAGAGAGAGAGAGAGAGAGAGAGAGAGAGAGAGAGAGAGAGAGAGAGAGAGAGAGAGAGAGAGAGAGAGAGAGAGAGAGAGAGAGAGAGAGAGAGACAGAGAGAGAGAGAGACAGAGGTCCACACATTCCGACAGCACTCTGTTCTAACACACACACACACACACACACACACACACACACACACACACACACACACACACACACACACACACACACACACACACTCTCACTCTCTCTCAGCATGTAGTTCAGTATTCATGATGTTTGTGTTATTTATGTGTATGAAGGAGACAAACATTAGGTTGCCTGTAACGAGTGTCTCCCCCAAAGCTAAAAGAGTGACAGAGCCAAATTCAAGAGTCGTTGGAGTCAAAACGCCTGGACACACAAAGTTTGAAGCAGTCTAAGACATAGGATTAAGGATAGATTGATTTAGATAGAGAGTTCCAGAGTTTACTTGTTGAGTAGAAGAACGACTCAGAAAATATGCCAATTCTTGGGTTGGAGAGCTGGACATAATAGGAGTGGGACTGTGTTGAAAGTAGGGTGCATCGCACTCCCCGCAAGGGAGGGGGTATGCTCTGAGAGAGCTCTGAATAACACTGATTGTTGTAATAGCGATAACAGCAGAGTGAAAGAGATGCAACATTGCGGCGTGTAAAAAGATATTGTAGGGAAGTAGTAAGAGGAAGGGAGTTGATGAGGCGAAATGCTTTTGATTTTACTCGCTCGAGAAGTGCGGTATATGGGTACTTAAGTAAGGCAAACATTTTCATCGGTGATATTTGGAATTGTCTCTAACCCCCACTCCTCCCCCTCCCCCCAACCATGTAATTGTCTCTAACCCCCCCCTCCCCCTCCCCCAACCACCAACCATGTAATTTCATGTCTCAATTTATATATTTCTCCTAAATCTTCTCCCACTTGGACTTTTTGTTTGGCTTTTTCCCCTATATGTATTATTTCGTCTGTTGTTGTTGTTGTTGTTGTTGTTGTTGTTGTTGTTCCCCAAGCTGCCTGGCCGAACAGCCCCGAAGCCCAGAGCAAAGCCAAGGCCACAACCGAGCGCCCCCACAGAACTGTTCCTTCACTCTGCTCACTGTTACCCCAAACTTCTCTCTCTCTCAACCCCTTTCTTCACCTCTCTTTTGCTGATGTTTCTGTCTTCCTTCCTTGTCAACCCTTTCGCCCTTCCTATTACGACTTCATATATATTTCATTCTATCACTCTTTTCTTCTTCTCCCCGACCCCCTCTTCGCATTTTATTTGCTCTCCCTTCCATCTACCTCACTTTCTTCTTAATTTTACCTTTAAGGGAGCCCACCTCGGTTTTTTTATCTTTCTCTCTATTTCTTTTTGGCTTGTATTAATTCGGCCCCAGTCAGCCTACTGTATTTTTGTTTTGACAGCAAGCTAAATTTGTACATTTTTCTATCGAAAAATTTCTCCGGCGAAGCCGGATTTCTCCATACAATGCTGGCTCGCTATCGCTCGCCAGTATGGGGATACACGTCTTAAAACAGTTGGCTGAATGGGGTCCAATGAATACAAGCCATGTAAAGAGAGGAAAGGAGAGAAAGATAAACAAAAGACGGTGACCCCCCTTAACATCCCCGTACGTTTTTGTTTTCTTTTCATTACCCGTATTCATTACCCGTATTCATTACCCGTATTCATTACCCGTATTCATTACCCGTATTCATTTGCAATGTTTGTGGCATTCACCCGGTTCTCTCGGTTTGACTTTAATAAAAAACACCCTCCTTGTCAAATTAAGGGGGTCGACCTCGTTTTTTTCTCTCTCTTTCTCACTCTCTCCCTGGGTTGTATCCATTCGGCCTCATTCAGCCTACTGTTTTAAGACGTTTACCCCCATCCAGGTGTCAATATTTTCCTGGCGAGCGGTAGCGAGCCAGCATGTATATATATATTTGTTTTACAACAAGCTAAATTTGTACATTTTTCGATAGAAACATGGCTCATTTGGCTGAATGGGGCCGAATGGGTACATGTCAGAGAAAGAGAGAAAAGGAGAGTAACATAAAAAAAGAAGGTGACCCCCCTTAATAAAGCAGGTGACCCCCTTTAATAAAGCAGGTGACCCCCTTTAATAAAGCAGGTGACCCCCTTTAATAAAGCAGGTGACCCCCTTTAATAAAGCAGGTGACCCCCCTTAATAAAGCAGGTGACCCCCCTTAATAAAGCAGGTGACCCCCCTTAATAAAGCAGGTGACCCCCCTTAATAAAGCAGGTGACCCTCCTTAATAAACTTGTAAGACTATATTTACTCCCTCTATTCATGTTTTGTCTACCATCTGTTAGATACTTTTATGAATTAAATTAATCCACATCTACAATTAATTGATCCGAATTTTGCTTTCTAATAAAATATATATAGTTCCATGTTAATATTTTAAGCGGTAAACAGATATGTTGGTTAATAGAAAAGAAGAAGATAATCTAGGAGTAGTCACCTTATTCAGTGGGGTAAATAAATGGAATAATTCAAATACGAGACAAATGATTGTTCAATATTTGAGAAATTATTACTTTTAAGATGATTATACTGTACATATATATATAAAACATCCAACTATTCTGGTGTTTTAGACTAATGGTGCCACACGTTTAAGGGGAGATTTCCACTTGAGGGATTTTTTTCTTTACCCCTTTCTCCCTCATGTTTAGCCCCATTGCTATTGAGATTTTAAGACGTTCGCCCCATTAGTTTAGCGATTTTAACAACTTTCACCCCATTTATGTCAGTTTTAAGACCATTCGTGCCATTTAGGTGTCGATTTTGTCCTGGCGAGCGATAGCGAGCCTGTAATTTAAGAGGAACCGGCTTTCAGCCGGGAAATTTTTCTACCGAAAAATGTACAAATTTATCTTGAAAGGGGCTCAAGGGGGTGTAATCTTAAGCTTGAAGGATATCCAGGGACCAAACTAAAAATCTCCCCTTAACTTGCGATCCAGTATTCGAGAATGCACATGAGGTGCTTAGATTGAAAATAAAAGTAAACTGCGTATGCATAATCTGTTAAGGGGACAGTGGCTGTTTGTTTGGTCTATTAATTCATTTTTTCATATATATATATATTTTTTAGTTTCATCCCTGGACCTCTATCAAACTTAGAAAAAAAAACCCTAGACCCCCCTTCAAGATAGATATGTACATTTTTCGGTAGAAAAATGTCCCGGCCAAAGGCCGATTCCTCTTAAAATTACAGGCTCGCTTTCGCTCGCCAGGAAAAAAGCGACACCTAAATGGCACGAAGGGTCCTAATATTGACTAAGAAATGGGGTGAAAGTTCATAAAATCCCCATCTAATGGAACCAACGTCTTAAAATCTCAAAACTAGTGGGGCTAAACATTAGGGAGAAGGGGGTCCAGAAAAACGGTCTGGCTTCCCTTAATTAGTACTGGGTTTCCGGGGTTAGTTTTGCAGTTTTCCCATCGTGACTAGTATCAAATTTCTGTTCAGTGTCTCGACCAACCAAGACGAAGCGGAATAAAAATATTGCAAGACAAATAAAAACAACAATTCATAGCGTTCATTAGCCGACGAAATTAACCCTGATAGCAATTCTTACCGTGTAAGTTAAGGGAGCCCACCTCGCTGTTTTTTCTCTTTCTCTCTCTCTCTCTTTGGCTTGTATCCATTCGACCCCATTCAGCCTACTGTTTTAAGACGTTTACCCCCATCCAGGTGTTAATATTTTCCTGGTGAGCGGTAGCGAGCCAGCATATATATAATTTTGTTTTGATAGCAAGCTAAATTTGTACATTTTTCGATAGAAAAATGTCTCCGGCGAAGCCGGATTTCTCCATACAATGCTGGCTCGCTATCGCTCGCCAGGAATAAATCGACACCTTGATGGGGATAAACGTCTTAAAACAGTTGGCGGAATGGGGCCGAATGAATGCAAGCCAGGGAAAGAGAAAAAAGGAGAGAAAGAGAAGAAAAAACCGGTGACCCCCCTTAAAAAGAAAAACATATATACCGGTATTACATAATAGAGCATGAGCACGGGCAAAAGTGACATGCCTCCCAACTACCGCTATACTTTAAGTCATAAACACATCATCGATTTAGCTATATTCTTACCATAACAAAGGAACTTATTTACGCTTGAGCGATATATCCAAGTAATTGTATATACAACAAAATAAAAAACTCTCTGATGACCAGGGCACGATTATTATTCTATGCGAAAATCCAATGTTCAACTCTTTCCGTGTTTGAGCAAAATTTGCAGAATAAGTGTGCATTTCACCATATGAATTATAATGAGTGGAAGCTGCCTATACTGCTGTTTGCGGATGATACAGTTCTGATGAGCGATAATAAATGGGAGTTGCAGGGTCTGGTAAATTAGTTTGGAACAGTGTGCGAAAAACGGAATTTGAAGGTAAATGCGGGGAAGAGCAAGGTTATGGTCATCGAAAGGGGTGAAGTCACAGAGTGTGAGGTGAAGTTGAACGGTCAGGCTATGGAGATCGTCAGCTCTTTTAAGTATCTGGGCAGTGTGTTGAGTAAAGATGGGACTATGGATGAAGAAGTGCGGGAGAGGGTGCAACAGGGGAAGAGGGTTGTAGGAACGTTGACAGCAGTAACAAGACATATGGTGGTCAGTATGGAAGTGAAGAAGTCCTTGCATGAGAGTGTGGTAATCCCGACACTAACTTACGTAAGCCAAGCATGGACGTTCGGGAAGAGACTCAGACCAAGAGTGAGAGCGGTGGAAATAAGTTACTTGAGAAGTGCGTGCGGTTTAACATGGAGGGATAGACAGACGAATGAAGAAGTAAGGAGGAGGTGTGGTGTGGAGGTAGATGTGCTGGAAAGTGTGAAAAGGAACAACTTTAAATGGTTCGACCATATGGACGTATGGAAAGCGAGAGAATGACTTATAAGAGGGTGTACGTACGAGAGCGAGGTGGAAGGACAGAGAGGGAGAGGTGCACCGAAGGAGAGGTGGAAGGATGGAGTGAGGAAGTATATGGATGAAGGCGGTGCTAGTTGGGAGGAGGGGCGTCGACTGACTGGGAACAGAGGCGCATGGGGGAAAAAATCGACCCCTAAATGGCACGAAAGGTATTAATATTAGCAAAGAAATGGGGCAAAATGTCTGAATATCGCCAAACCAATGGGGCAAATATTTTGAAATCTCATAACTAATAGGGCTAAACATGAGGGAGGAGGAAGACTCGAAAAAACAACTGCCTCCCCTTAATTCGTGCAACAGCGGCCCTCCCCGGATTGCTCACTTTACGACATGCCCCAAACAAAGTTAAGGGGGGTCACCGGCATTTTTTATCTTTCACTCCTTTTCTCTCTTTCCCTGGCTTGTATCTATCCGGCCCCATTCAGCCTACTGTTGTAAGACGTTTATCCCGATACAGGTGTCAATTTGTTCCTGGTGAGCGATAGCGAACCAGCATTGTATGGAGAAAACCGGCTTCGCCGGAGAAATTTTTCTATCGAAAAATGTAAAAATTTAGCCTGCTGTCATAAACTTTAAATAAAATATGCTGGCTCGCTACCGCTCGCTAGGAAAAAATCGACACCAGAATGGGAGTAAACGTCTTAAAACAGTAGGCTGAATGGGGCCGAATAGATAAAAGCCAGAGAAAGAGAGCAAAGGGGAGACAAAAAGCCTGTGACCCCCCTTAAATTTGTGGGTGATCATACGATTCATTCGAATTCCTTTCGCACTAGAGTTATTTTGCCAACAATATTATATCTCGCAATAATTCATCCACACATAACGTAACCTAACCTAATCTTACTTTAACTTACCTAAACCAACCTTAGCGAAATCTAGACTAACATATACTATAATTTAACCTTCAAATACATTACCTTAAGCTAACTCAAAGGTTAGAAGACGGACCATTTTTAGCAAAAGGACTAACCATACGATTGACACATCACTTCATCAAAATTCCTGTGTGTTTCTTCGAACTAAATATCTTACGGCCACAGTCAATTCGTTCACGTGCAGTTAATTCACCCACAATTAAACCTACTATAGCCAAATATAGATTAAAATTAACTAGCCTTGGGTACTCTAATTTAAATTAACTTGCATCAAAATGTGGACACAATAAAGCTCTTAGTGTTGGCGAAAAGACTTGTAGGCGAGTGAATTAGTGAGCGAAAGAGAACTGGACTTTCCTTCTCCGATCCTTATCTTCACCCGCGGACAATTCCTGGGATTTATTGAGATATAACTCCATCACGATGAAGTGTCCCCAAAACCCGGGCAAAAAGGAGGTCTGGAGATCGAAATTTTTAACCTGACAAGAAGGTACAGTTTCATTGTACAGTATTGCTGCAGCCCCTAGTTGTTGTTGTTGTTGTTCCCCAAGCTGCCTGGCCGAACAGCCCCAAGGCCCCGAGCAAGACCAAGGCCATAACCGAGCGCCCCCACAGAACCCTCCCAGCCGACCACAATAAAGCATGGGTGACCGAAGCCACTCCATGGCGGGGAGCTGAGGAGGGCGACAGAAACGCCCGGGAAACCAAAGCCCCACCCAGGGCCCTGTGCCCCTCAGCAATTATGAAGAGAAAGCTGAGGGGCAAAGGAAAAAATGTGACGCTTTGGCTTCCAATCTTGGTAGATTGGGAGGTCAATCCACGGAAGAGATGCCGTCACTTGAGATCTAGAAAATATATAAGTAATAGGAACAGTCAGAGTAAGCTATGGGTATGGCAGAGATCGCTCAGTTCTCACTCTGATAGACCAGCCCATCACCACTGCATCCCCTAGTCATAACACATGGTGAGCAATCGAACTGATTAAGGGGGTCACCGTTTTTTTGTAATCTTTCTCTCCTTTTCTCTCTTTCCCTGGCTTGCATCCATTCGGCCGCATTTATCCAACTATTTTAAGACGTTATCCCCATCCAGGTGTCGATATTTTCCGGGCGAGCGATAGCAAGCCAGCATTGTATACAGAAATCCGGCTTCGCCGGAGAAATTTATCTATCGAAAAATTTACAAATTTAGCTTGATGTCAAAACAAATATATATATATATATGCTGGCTCGCTACCGCTCGCCAGGAAAATATTGACACCTAGATGTGGGTAAACGTCTTAAAACAGTAGGCTGAATGGGTCCGAATGGATACAAGCCAGGGAAAGAGAGAAAAGGAGAGAAAGATAAAAAAGCCAGTGACCCCCCTTAATCAAAGTGCTATGCAACAAGATGATGGCAATAGCATCTCGGCCTTAACAATCGAAGGAGGAGACCTGAACAAACCCCCTACATACTGTACGATATACAGTAAGTCACCTATTATATCTTGATGCAACCGAATCTACCCTAGTCTAAATTTCCCTAACGTATTCCATATTTAAGGTGTAAACATCAAGTCCATATTTAATTTGACCATTGGAGAGGTACAGTCACGAGCATAAATGCTGGATCATCAACCAGATGACGTCAAATCCTTCATGAGAGGATTATACTAAAATGAATACAATCGTCTGACGGTAGCTATAATGAAATACATAAATTGTTGTGGGTTTGAAAACAAGTTTAGCAATCCTTTCAAAACGAAGGGGCGAGCGTTATTTAGTTAGCGTCGCAGTATTTATGCTCGTGACTGCACATGTGTACAAACACTCTTATTCTCACTCTCTCCCTGTGTGTGTGTATAATAATAATAATAATAATAATAATAATAATAATAATAATAGTACGTCCTAGCATGTTTCACTTGCTTGCACCCAGTCGGGGGACACCTCGACGACGTATACAAACTAATAACACACATAACACAGCCACTCCAACAGCTTCCTCTCTCTCCAACACCCCTTCTCCCCTCTCTACACTCTTCAGAAAAATAAGAAAAGTAGAATGTAAATACGAGGTGCCGATGTAAAGGCTTATCCCTCAATACCTTCACCTGACCTAATAATAATAATAATAATAATAATAATAATAATTGTCGGTTTATTGTTCATTGCAGCCCTGAGGCTGAAAATCTACAGAGTTTTTCTTAAACCTAGGTACAGTACAATACTTATTCTACCATAACTACGAGGTCACATGCGACCTTTGGCGACCGTGAGGTGCCTAGCATCCCACCAAGTACATACGCAGATGCACTTCGTATTGGTGAGAAGATGTGTAGGCTAACACAGGCTGATAGCAGCTTGGTTAGAGAGGAACCATGATACAATTCTCTCCATTGCTATGGCTGAAAAAACCTTTAAGATTCTGATGGATTCGATCCCTCGCCCCGGCCCTCGCGGTCAACGCGAAAGACAGCGCCTTAAACCACTGGACCACAGCGACCCGTGTGTGTGTGTGTGTGTACAAGGAGCTAATCAGACGAGATAAGGCGTTATCCTACGCACGAGCTACCCCAACTCGATAGAAATATAAACGGAGGACCCGGGAATGGCGAGTTAATTGCAAACCTGTGTTGAAAGTTGAGGGCGGGACAAGGCTATTCCGGGGCGCTGATAGGGATCGCTACAGACACATTCCCGATCCATACTTTTTGTGCAACTCAGTTCTCGCCAGTTCTCTCTCAGTTCTAACGCGAATCCTGGTCCATTATGAACCCTCGAACACCCAAACCGAACCTTCGAAATGTAAATATTAGGCAAGGAATTAAGGGGAGAATTAAGGGGGTTTTAAGTTTTTCTTTGGTCTAGTAATTAATTTATCCCTTTATTTCTTAGTGTTTTTCGCTAGACCTCCATCAAGCTTAGAAAAACACCCCCTCGACCCCTCTTCAAGATAAATTTGTAAATTTTTCGGTAGAAAAATTTCCCGGCCGAAGGCCGGTTTCTCTTAGAATTTCAGGGTCGCTATCGCTCGCCAGGACATAATCGACACCTAAATAGCACGAAGGATCTTAAAATTGACAACGAAATGGGGCAAAAGGTGTTAAAATCGCCAAACTAATAGGCCGAACGTCTTATAATTTCAAAACAAATGGGGCTTAACACAAGGGAGAATGGGGACCAGAAAAACGACTCATCTCCCCTCAACCTCAACAGTCCATCAGCCTCACCTTAAGAAGAAGATACATTTCAGTTCGGGATAGCTTGGAGAAGTCAAGTCAACGATTTATACCCTAAAGTGTTTACCCAGATTCCAATATATTTCGCCGACAACCTTGGTCATAAACAACTTTACAAATTAACCCCTTCTGTACCGGTGACGTACTTTTCATTATATTCTGGCAACGATTAGAAGATTTTATTCAACTTAGGAAGGATGTCTACCAATTACAAGGCTATCTCCATTAATCCTTTTTAGCTTCCATATACCGGTACTCTTCCTAAACTTCATAAACTCGTCTAAATAGAGTTGAAATCAAATAAGAAAGACGGCGCCGGTACAGAAGGGGTTAATCCTGTCAGTATACCATGGCGCATTCTTCATATTTGTTCTACTACTATTAAGGGGGCCCATCTCACTTTTTTTCTCTTTCTCTCCTTTTCTCCCTTTCTATGGCTTGTATCCATTCGGCACCATTCAGCCAACTGTTTGAAGACGTTTATACCCATTCAGGTGTCGATTTATTCCTGGCGAGCGATAGCGAGCCAGCATTGTATGGAATAATCCGGCTTCGCCGGAGAATATTTTTATCGAAAAATGTACACATTTAGCTTGCTGTAAAAACAAAATATATATATGCTGGCTCGCTACCACTCGTCAGGAAAATATTGACACCTGGATGGGGGTAACGTCTTAAACCAGTAGGCTGAAGGGGGCAGCATGGATACAAGCCAGAGCAAGAGAGAAAAGGAGAAAAAGAAGCAGGTGACCCCCCTTAAAGGGTTTCATATGGTTTAGAAAAGGTCTGCTAGGAATAAAAGGGATATTTGATATGAATTTGACCACTTATATTGCTGGAGGTCCTTCTTAAGATGTATAAAATAACCTAGTGCTAACAGAGAAACCCATTAGTTTAATACTGTAGTTTTACAACCGAAAACAAGAAAAACAAGAGTAAAGTGGGCGATCCGGAACAAATGAGATTTTTTGTTTTCTATGTGAATGAAGAAGACAAAAAGCAGAACTGCCTGTAGCAAGTGCCTACCCCAGAGTTGAAAGAGTGACAGGGCCAAAATCAAGGGACGTTCGAGCCAAAAGCTTATATGCTTCATATTGGTATTACACAGTTTGAGGGGACAGTGGTTATTTTTTGGGTTCTTTATAATTTTATATATTCAGTTGTTTTTAGTTCCCTCCGTACACCTCCATCAAGCTTATAAAAACACCTGCTCAAGACCCTCCTTCAAGATAAATTTGTAAATGTTTCGATGTAAAAATGTCCCGGCCGAAGGCCGGTTCCTCTTAAATTACAGGTTCGGTGTCGCTCACCAGGAAAAAAATCGACACTTAAATGACACGAATAGTCTTATTATTGACAAATATATGGGACAAAAGGTCATACAATCGCCAAACTAATGGGTCGAACACCTTAAAATCTGAAACTAATGGGGCTTAACATGAGGAAGAAGGGGGGACCCGAAAAACGGCCCATCCCCCCTTAATATTATGGGTTTTGAATCCGGTTGTATAGTCGCAGCCATTGGCTATATGCACACTATTATAGAAGAACAACTGTGACACACCACTGAATAATTATAAGGGCTTCATTTGCATTATAAGGTGTTCAAATAATCCTGGCATCGATTGCACGAGCTGCGTAATCATGGTGGAAGACAAATGGGAAAATATAACCGAAACTACCACTAATTTTCCCGTTGGGTTTGTTAATGGTTTTAGGTAGTTTTCATCATTATACAGTAGTTGAAATTAGTTACAATCCCCGGAAAATTTTATTTCTCCCATTATCCAACGGTCGTAAAACACTCAGATGGCAGTCATTTTCAGATTATATATACATTTTGTTTTGCCTTTGGATACAGGATGGGTTGAGGGGGGGCTTTGCCCCCAAAAAAAAATGAATTATTGAAATCAGCATCTATTTTAACAGTAATAAGAATTTCACTGCTGTCAATAGGGAGAATTATAGGGAGTTTTTTGTTTTTACAGTGCTTTATATAGTGCACATAAAATGGATCTCCGGAGGTTGAAACACATTTTAATATGATCTTTGCAACATCCTTATTATATAATAGCCTTCATATATTGAGAAATAATTAGTGGTAGTTTCGGTTATAAGTACCGACAAATGCCACCACATATGTTTGTCATATGACTGTCATTATCAAGGTTGATATTATGGAGTTTATAGGCAAAGGGGACAGGCCCCTTTGCCTATAAACTCCATAATATCAACCTTGATAATGACAGTCCACACACATAAGTATTTGGGAGTCCACCTCTCAGCAGACATGAGGTGGAGCGCACGTGTGAGTAGCGTCAGGGCAAAAGCCAACAAAGCCCAGGGGTTCCTGAGCAGGAACCTAAGGAGGTGCAACGCAGACATCACAATTTTAACTTTTAAAACACTAGTTCGACCACACATTGAATAATGTGACACCGTCTGGGATCCACACACTCACAACATCAGTAAATTAAAAACGGAAAAACTAAATTTTTCTGTCACCAATTTTCCCATGGATTTTTTTTATTTTTCCCTGTTAGTTTTCATCAATATATAGTGTTTGGCAATAATTACAACCCACGGAGAAACCGTTTTCCCTATTATACAACGATCTTAAGACACACCGCCCGATAGTGGGGAGGGCTATGAAGTTCAGGGAAAATGAGGGGTTAAAAGCACATTAGCCTAACCTAACAACCTTACCTAACCTATCCTAGTATTATGGGTGGGGGCTGCCGCCCCCACACCCCTGCTGATTGGGTAACAGTGCAAAAAACACAGTATTATGGGACATACCCTACTCCGCCACCGAGTGGCAGTGGGAGGGCTGAGAGGTTCATAACAATAACATGAGTGCGGCGGCGGACGCAGTGTTGCCATATTCTAAATGCAGAATCATTGTATTGTGACCTCAAACTTATGGAATTTGCACCAAAATTATCGTACACACTAATATATATATATATATATATATATATATATATATATATATATATATATATATATATACAGGTATATAGGGAATGTTTGTTCTAAATGGCGTGTGTACGAATCGGTGCCGTCTATAGGAAGGCATTGACAACCATGTTACGAAAATAATCCATTTTAGTACCATATATTTTTATTAGGTTTTGCCGAGGGTTGACACTAATTTTAATATGATGCTTAGAGCATATAGATTCCATATCTGTCTTCAAATATGTCAAAATAATTGGTGACAAATAAATGGAGTTATACTTTAAAAACTATACAAAATAAGGCGGCAAGATGGATCAGACGTGATTACAGACACACTACATCGGTCACTTTGCTTAAACAAGACATTAAATTAGACACACTTGCAACCAAAAGACAAATACACAGACAACAAATGCTATACAAAATCACAATCTAGTAGACATAGACAAAGACATATTTACAACCTACAAACATACGATCCACAAGAGGCAGCCACAACCGAAAATACCACACATACCAGGCAAGCACCGACATATTTGGGTACGAATTTTTTCCCTGCAGCATCCAAGAGTAGAATCACCTCCCATCTCATATAGTTAACAGTCTCACTCTTGATAGTTAACAGTCCCACTCTTGATAGTTTTAAAGCTAGGCTCACCAAAACATGTTTCTCCTTACCCTCATCCTTCCCATTAGCCCCTTAACTCCCCGCACAACCCCCGCATATCATTCTGCCCGTGTGCAGCCCTCTGTGGGTCCCCAAGCTAAAAGCTTACTGGTGCGGGGCGTAATTAAGTAAGTTTACCGGCTGTATACCTTACCGCACCAGACTCGGAAGCAGGAAGGTTCAATATGCAAGGGCGGTACTTTGTTTCTGAGTGCATTTGTAACATTAACCTACCCAAATACCTAACCTAACCTAGTAGGCTATATGACAACCGACTAACCCTTACCAACCATCAACTAACCCTTACCTACCAGCAACTAACCCTTATCATCCATCAACTAACCCTTACCTACCAGCTACTAACCCTTACCTGCCAGCAACTAAACCTTGCCTAACTCAGTAAAATGTAAAGTAATATTAAAGTAATATTAACCTAACCAAAGAACCTAACTTAACCGAGAAATAGTACATGGAAAAAAAAAATCGGTAAACCTGACTTTTTGAACCGACAGCGATTTCAGTAAGTTTTATTTTTTTATTTTTCCTTCAGGTATAGTGTTGTTTTATACGGAAGAGCAGCTGAAATGAGTATTTACCCATTATCCAACAATATAAAAACACGCCCCCCACTAGTGGGGAGGGCTATGAAGTTCAGGGAAAATGAGGGGTTAAAAGTGTAAACATACAATAATATAGCGTTTTGTATCATATGAGTGGGGGCTGCCGCCCCCACACCCCCGCTAGTTGGGTTAGGCTTTTTTTTTTTTTTTTTTTTTTTATGTGCTAGGCTATTAGCCTAACTATGGGTGGGGGCTGCCGCCCCCACACCCCCGCTGGTTGAGTACTGGCTGAAAACTTATTGTTTTACAGTATATATGTATTTTAGCATTTTTTTGTTCTCCCTTATAATATATTTCAGCTCTTAATGACATATATAGCAATGATGTATATGCTCTACCGGACCTATTAGGCCTAAAAAGATCGATGGGCTAACTGTTGGTCCAAAACATCAGTATAACCCAAAAATCTTTACCAAACAACTAGTAATTCCTCACGATGTAAACCAAATACCCCCGCTATGCCGCGGTAGGCGGTAAGATCCTGTGTAGCGGGAGGAACTGTTTTTCAGATGCCTATTTACTAAGAATTATTGAACAATATATTTAACCTAGCCTAACCTAACCTAGTATATTAGTAGACTATTTATGAATGTAAAATTAAAAAATATATTATAAAATTATAAAATTATTGAGATATATGTACAAGTCCACCCGCTACTCAGGATTATACCCAGTAGGCTTATAGAAAATGGCCTCAATTCTTACCAGTTAACAGGGGATATGTTTGTATAAAGTCTCCATATGCTGGAAGAACATTAACATCAGTTTGGCCTTGAATTTGCGGCGAAACATGCAGTCTTGGAGATGCTGTCCCGTAAAGTTTCGTAAGTGTTGCGGTCAAGATTATTTGCCTTAGCGTACCTCCACGTATATTATATTTGTTTTGTGTGAATCTGTGCATTTGTAGGGTCGGCAATATTGCACTTATGACAAATAGAGTGATGTTCGTAACCATGGTGGTGTAATGCCTGATAATCTTTCTATTCATCCAAGATTATTGGGCAAGGATGTAGTATTTGGGCGTACCTTGTTTACAGTACTCAGACGCTCGCGATCATGTTCCCATCTATTTTGACTGCCGTGGGATACAATAATAGATTGAGTGGGGCCTTTGCCCCCTCACCCCCCATGACTTATTGTCATCATCATGTACATTGCCAGTAGGGGATAAATAACAGAAAAAAATAGGCGTCAAAATAGACGGGAAGTTAACCGCGAGCGATCGGGTCTTGTGTTTTTCAATAAGGCGCATCAAAGTCTGAGCAGAACGGTCAGGCACAATCACTAGAAACACTCCCAACTTTCTCTCTTGATACCCCCAATGACCCAGCCCTCCTCATGACAAGCTAACTGGCGGCCCCGATTGTATTTTCGCTTGTAGAACTTGCTCTCGTCTATTTCCACAACGTTCGAGGGAGCCTCCAATAACACAATCTTCTGCCGATATAGCACAAGCGCACAACAAACGTATCATTATCACAGGTGACAAATTAAAATACTTCCTTTAAACAGCCAAAATCTTCAACAATTGTGCCTGATAAAATAACCTCAGGCACAGAAATATTATTGCACTGGCACTTGCAATGGGCTGTGGATTAGTGACCTCTTGTTCAGTAACTGGTACAGTTTAAGTATGAACACCTTCAAAATAATTATAATTGTCAATCAGAAAATAATTGAAAAGTTACACAGGGTTTAGATGTGTCTGCATCACTATCACTGGCGGGGGGGGGGGGGGGGCGCACGGTCACGATCACAATCAGGTAGACCTGCACTATTTGTTGAACTGTCCGAACAAAATATATATATGTTTCTAGGCGCACTATGTTTTTCAGTGTCTGCATCAGTGACAGAAGAAAGCTTATGGCGCTTTAGGGTATTTGGGATTGAGAATAAAGTCATATAGGTCTAAATCACTAGAGCTCCGCATGCTCGGAAGAACGGGAAACTACTGGCAGAACATTGACAAGGGTCGAGTACCAGAATGAGCGATGTATCAACTTGTTTCACTATATTCGTACAATACATGAAACATGTAGGCTACCCGAATAGAGGAGGGTCGAATCAAACTTCGAAGCCATAATAATTACTTTGATTAAGGGAGGGTTTTAGACTGTGGATATATAGGGATTCAAGGATCCTTAAATCTATGTTGCTACTAAAATTAATTATTATAAAATCTTCGAACCTAACTGAAACATTACAAAGGTAAGCACGATCCCTTACCGCGGAGTGAGGAGGGGATTGAAGGGGTAGACCTGTCCTGCTCGATTGACCTGTGTAGTGTGTATGGCAGTATATTGGTTTCACCTGCTCCACGGAGCCATACTGCCATACCTGTGTGTTCGTCAACTCGTTTTTTGAAAACTCGTAGTGACCGTTTGCCCGTGTAAGATCTCCATTTCAACATATTCGCCCACCCTTTACTCCGTGATTTTCTTCCTTCTTCCTTTGTCGACTATCACAGACTATCACCAACTGTTTTACATACTTGTTTTGTGTGTATGCAATAGACAAAACACAGATTGTCTGTAACGAGTGTCTCACACAAACCCAAACGAGTGACAGAGATCCAAATTCAATTATTTTTCAATTGAAAGGAAAAATGGATAAGAGCTGTTATGATATTTGGATGTCAAATATATACAGTAATGTTGCCTAAAGGAAGAATATATAAGAAGAAAGATAATGTTCTGTAGGAGTATAACTATATAATTTGCTGGCGAAGTGTGTATATTATTTACTTGTCATAGGAATTGTGAATGTTGATAATTAATAGAATGACCCCAAAAAAAAAAAAAAAAAAAAAAAAAAAAAAAAAAAAATCCGTTGTTGGTAGGAAGTGTTTGGTCAGAATATGAATGAGTTTTGAGTTTGGTGTTAACGCTTAGTTAAATGACCACTTATTGTATAGCCATATTGAGCAGGAGTAATTACTGAAGACAATACTACACTACATTATTTTTTCCTTTGTGGCTAGGAAGGATTGGCAGGAAAACGATGGTGCTTAGCAGTGAAGTGCTTTCCTTTATGTTAATGGGAATTTTGATTAGGGCATAGACTACAGTAGATCTGGACTGGACACGAAAACGGAACTTTTCAGTAAAAAGGGACCCACAATCGGAGAACGAACCCCCAAGTTCGAACCTCGAAACCGGGAAAATATCACATTTTCGCGGTTTCGAGGTTCGAACTTGGGGGTTCGTTCTCCAATTTTGGGTCCCTTACTGCAAATTTCCATTTTCGTGTCCAGTCCAGATCTACTGTAGTCTATGATTAGGGTTATGAGTAAGTTGATTAAATATCATTGAGATACATTTTGTTTTTTCAAATGAGATTGGAAATATTGAGTAGGGATACAGTGTGTGGATGAAGTGTAATATTCGGCCAACCTTTCCGTTGTTTTATATTTTAGTTGTCGTTTCCTTGGCTGCCTGGCCGAACAACCCCGAATTTTACATTGTTGTTGTTTTTGCTGAATTTGTCGTAGTTTCTGTTTCTTCTGCCTTAGTTTTTTTTTTCTTGAATATTTGCACACAGAATTTGTTTTATATATAATTATATCCCTTCTGCCTGATGGAAAAGAGAGGGAAGAAGTGAGATAGAGAAAATATGGAGATGTAGAAGAGAGAGAGAGGGAGGTGGGGTGATGGAGAAGAGAGGGAGGGAGGGAGGGAGGGAGAAGAGAGGGAGGTAGGGTGATGGAGAAGAGAGAGAGGGAGGGAGAAGAGAGGGAGGTAGGGTGATGGAGAAGAGAGGAAGGGAGGGCAATGTAGAAGAGCGGGAGGGAGGGTGATGGAGAAGAGAGGGAGGTAGGGTGATGGAGAAGAGAGGGAGGGAGGGAGAAGAGAGGGAGGTAGGGTGATGGAGAAGAGAGGGAGGGAGGGTGATGGAGAAGAGAGAGAAGGAGGGTTATGGAGAAGAGAGGAGGGGAGGGTGATGGAGAAGAGAGGAAGGGAGGGTGACGGAGAAGAGAGGGAGGGAGGGTGGGAGAAGAGAGGGAGGGAAGGTGATGGAGGAGAGAGGGAGGGAGGGAAGGTGATGGAGGAGAGAGGGAGGGAGGGTGATGGAGAAGCGAGGGAGGGAGGGAGGGAAGGTGATGGAGAAGCGAGGGAGGGAGGGAGTGAGGGTGATGGAGAAGCAAGGGAGATGTGCACAAGCCACCAGAATCACCTCTAATTTCCCCCAACCACACTGACACGCCGCAAAGTGTCTCTAAATACGACTCACATTAGCGTGCCTGTGTGTGTGTGTGTGTGTGTGTGTGTGCGTGTGTGTGTGTGTGTGTGTGTGCTTGTGTGTGTGTGTGTGTGATTGGTTATTTCACTGAGGAGGAGTCAGTGCAAGGCTTACAAATATGCTTGACTATACAGTATACACAGATACGTACTAATGCAAAATATTCCCGAACTGTTATTAATAATATAGTTGTCGATTACAGTGGTTGCCGGAAATGCAGTACAGTTTGTTTCCCCCTTCACTCTCGGGTCCCGTTTCTCACAGACTGCCATATATATTTCACGAACGGATTGACGCCCATCATACAATACACGGAAGGTGCTGTAAGCCTCACATGTGTCAAGAATAGATGGATTATTTGTGAACACGGTAATGAGTAACACATGAAATAGGAGAGTGGGTGAGAAGGGATGAAAATGACACTTGGAATGCGGTATAGAGGTACCAACTAAATGCATAGACGAAGAAATACCTAATCAACAAACTAACCAAGTAGCTAAAATATCTATCCAATTACAGTAAGTAGCTAAATATAATACATACGAGTATATTAAGTACACCATAATAACATTAATAGTGTATACTGTATGTAGTACGGTTGGCCAAATAAGTTGTGTCTCCACTCTCATTACGTTTTGCTCGCTGTGTGCTGTAGTAATGTCTGTCAGATGTTGAATAGGGTGTGTAGAGATAGGAACATGTTTGTATATCTAACTCGAAACGATGAATTACACCTGAGATAGTGTTGAGAGCAATTATTGATCGAAATATACTTGGTGCCGCGACATCACTCATTGGGCCGACTGTACATATAAAAAGATCATACAATGAATCTAAAGATGCAACTAATAACTAAGATGATAAAGAATAACGTTCCAATTTAAGGGGTACTACTCGCTTTTTCTGGACCTCCTTCATCCTGGTGTTTAGCATATTAGTTTTAAGATTTTAAGACGCTCCTTCCATTAGTTTGTCGATTTTAAGACCTTTCGCTATATTACTTAGTCAATATTAAGACCTTTCGTGCCGTTTAGGTGTCGAATTTTTCCTGGCGAACGATAGCGAGCCTGTTATTTTTTAGGGAACCGGCCTTCGGCCGGGAAATTTTTCTACCGAAAAATGTACAAATATATCTTGAAAGGGGTCTAGAGGTGTATTTGTAAGCTTGATGAAAGTCTAACGCGGAAACTAAAAAATAAGCCGTTCAATACCAGGGACGTCCTATTCATCATATTCTGGCAATTATTAGACGATTGTATTCGGCTTGGGATGGACCTCAAGCAATGATAAGGCTTCAAACTATCCCAACCAACCCTTTTAACACCACAGATCCTTCCCAAGCTGCATAATATTGTCTAAACATAGCTAGAATAAACTACAACACACGTCGCTGGTACACAAAGGGTTAAATAAACACATGAAAAAGTAGCGCAAAAAAAACAAAAACAAAAAACAAGCAGTAAGTGTGCAGGCAAGCAGAGCGGTGATGATGATGCCGATGGTGACTGCTCGGTAATGGTGACGGATGATGGGCTGCACAGACAAGGAGAGTACAACTGAGGAGGTCATGGTGATGGATGGTGAGGGACGATGATGATGATGATGGTGATAATGATGATGATGATGGATGGTGAGGGACGATGATGATGATGGTGATAATGATGATGATGCTGGGTATGAGCCTGTGAACAGCCTTGCAATTATTTTGTTGTCCTTTACACTACCATTTGGACGTTGGAATTAATCAAAGGCATATTGTTATGGCTGCACTATTAATTTCCGTGCTGCTCAGAAGTAAGGGGGTCCAAAATGTTTAAGTTGACATTTGAATTGACACATATCACCCTTACATCTGTACCCAAAACACATCTTTAGAAAACATATTTGATTCATATCTCAATATTCACAAGTTTAAAAAAAAAAAAAAAAAAAAAAAAAAAAAAATATATATATAGATATAGGCTATATATATAAAAAAACAAAAAAAAAACAGCTTTCCTCCTACCACTACACCAATTTTAGGCGTTTCTAAATTATAGCAAACATTTTGTGGGGCCCCTAAGTATCATCGAATTCTAAACAGGATACACGCAATAATACTATACCTGAAGTGTAACAAGAAAACAAGAAAACATTGGTTAGGCAAATTATATTTTCAATTTTAAGGGGAGGCAGTTGTTTTTTCGAGTCCTCCTCCTCCCCTCATGTTTAGCTCTATTAGTTGTGAGATTTCAAGACATTTGCCCCATTAGTTTGGCGATTTTCAGATCTTTTGCCCCATTTCTTTGCAAATAATAAGACCTTTCGTGCCATTTAGGTGTCGATTTTTTTACTGGCGAGCGATAGCGACCCTGTATATGAAGAGGAATCGGTCTTCGGCCGGGAAATTTTTCTACCGAAAAATTTACAAATTTATATCGATGGGAGGTCTTGTGGGTGTTTTTTTAAGTTTGATAGAGGTTTAGAGAGCAAATTAAACTCCCTCCTTAAACCGTTGAGCCGAACCAGTAAATTATGCTGCACAATACCGTCTGAGCTCCCTTAAGTTAGACCACCATGTTCCTAAGACAACAACACACTCTATACTGTAGAGAACACAGATATTGGTCACAACTCACAACTATAGTGGTGCTGGCAAAGAAGTCGATAGCGATTGTAAAGGAGGAGGTCCCTCTTCTCACCCATATTGTACTATACCTCGTTAAGGAGGCCCACCTCGCTTTTGTTTTTATATTTCTCTCCCTCTCTCTTTGGCTTGTATCCATTCGGCCCCATTCAGCCTACAGTTTTATGACGCTTACCCCCATCCAGGTGTCAATATTTTCCTGGCGAGTGGTAGCGAGCCAGCATATAATTATTTTTGTTTTGACAGTAAGGTAAATTTGTGCATTTTTCGATAGAAAAATTTCTCCGGCGAAGCCGGATTTCTCCATACAATGCTAGCTCGCTGTCGCTCGACAGGAAGATGTCGATACCTAAATGGGGATAAACATCTTAAAACAGTTAGCTGAATGGGGCCGAATGGATACAAGCCAGGGAAAGAGAGAACAGGAGAGAAAGATAAAAAAAAGCCGGTGATCCCCCTTAATGTTAACGGGAAGGCGACACCATTACCAATTTTTGACTTCGGTGGATAGTGGTCATCATTCGTAGAGGGCGGAAAAATACAATATACTCCAATCATAACTCAAGGCTAACAGTGAGTGTAGGAAGGACTCGGTGTAACGCAGGTATCAATATGATTCAACTATTTTAATGCATGATAAAGGTCGAAGTCTTACTAATATTTTCACTCATTGTAAAAGAGTTTTCCAAGCACTATGCTGCCACCACATTTGATGAGTGGACCAATCAACTTTGTATTGATTTTAGAGTAGGCAACCCCCGCCCCCCCCCCCCCCCCCCACACACACACACATATATACACGTGGGCCTGCGAGCGAGCGCACATACATACACCATTAACCTATATTCATGCTTGTTTTGTAGACAAAACTTCATTATTTGAATAACGAGAATTAATGAAAATATTATCATTGATAAAGTTAATTAAACATTAATGTGCATGATATTGTATTCCCCCCCCCCCCCCCTTCTCGCTCTCTCTCTCTCTCTCTCTTCCTGTCTATCTAGAGAGTATAATGAGAGTTGTTAGGCATGGACAGATAGAGTACAGGTTGAAGGGTGTCTGCGGTGGACTGGCTGGAGGTATACTCTGTGGTCACCAGGATAGTGTTTAAGGGGGTACTGCTTATTTTTTTGGCCTTTATATTTATCTATTTATACTGTATATTTTTTAGTTTCCTCGCTAGACCTCAAACAAGCTTTACAAAAACACACCCTAGACCCCCTTTTAAGATAGATTTGTAAACAAATTCGGTAGAAAAATGTCCCGGCCAAAGGCCGATCCTTCTAAAATTACAGGCTCGCTATCGCTCGCCAGAAAAAAAATCAACACCTAAATGGCACGAAACGTCTTAATATTGACAAAGAAATGGGGCGAAAGGTCTCAAAATTGCCAAACTCACGGAAATAACGTCTTAAAATCTCAAAACTAACATGCTAAACATGAGGGAGAAGGGGGTCCAGAAAAAACGAGTAGTACCCCCTTAAGGGGAGGGGGGAGTTCTGGACGTCTGCACACACTAATGGATTCAACACACTACGTACTGTACATTACATAACCCAGCTAAAATACTGTACATGTGTCTTACCAGAGAATTGTGCTGCTAACAAAAACATACCTTCAGTGCATAATGCAATCTAGTAAAGTTTGAAACATGAAGGCTCGAGTCAAATATAAATATATCTTGATTTCATATGTGTTCCATTATGCATTGGAAAAGATGAGATACACATATATACAGTATTATATACTCTGCTCCATAATATATCACAATGTGTACTTCTAAAGTGTAAAAGATTAAACTGTATATGCTGATATTTACTCCCAACAGTTTTATTTGCACGCCGAAAAACATGATTGTTTGGGAAATTATATGAGTATCTTTTGAATTACTGTTCGAACTCAAATTGCATTAAAAAATGTACCTAATCGAATCGGATTATATATATATATATATATATATATATATATATATAATATATATATATATATATAATATATACATATACATATATATATATATATATATATATATATATATATATATATATATATTGGATTATATATTATTCTATATGCATTTGGGACTGCAGGCCGCACGATATCTAAAACTTTACATATCATTTCAATATAATTTTGAATTACATAATTGCTCATGCCAAATTACCACCTTCCCACGATATAGAATCAAATTGCGGTAAGCTTAACCTACAACGTGTGAGAAAATGAATGAATTTTATGAAGGGGGGTCACCGGCTTTTATTAAGGGGGGTCACCGGCTTTTTATTTATATTTCTCTCCTTTTCTGTCTTTCCCTGGTTTGTATCCATTCGGCCCCATTCAGCCAACTGTTTTAAGACGTTTATCCCCATCCATGTGTCGATTTCTTCCTGGCGAGCGATAGCGAGCCAGCATTGTATGGAGAAATCCGGCTTCGCCGGAGACATTTTCCTATCGAAAAATGTACAAATTTAGCTTGCTGTCGAAACAAAAAAATATATATGCTGGCTCGCTACCGCTCGCCAGGAAAATATTGACACCTGGATGGGGGTAAACGTCTTAAAACAGTAGGCTGAATGGGGCCGAATTGTTACAAGCCAAAGAGAGAGGGAGAGAATGAGAAAAAAGCGAGGTGGGCCCCTTTAAAGGTATCTGTGACATGCGGTGACGGAGATCATACGGTAAAAGTAAAAAATAATAAGCAATCTGAATTAATTATAGTATACTGGCTAATTTAGCGATAATTCATACTATTTTTTTAATAACTCATGGTGGGCGGAAATGAAACTGTAAACATAATGACCATTTGTTGTGTTCGTGTGTGAATCTGTTCCCCGCGCTATATTCCCCAAGTCTCTCGAGGACATTTCTTTGGCTATAGTCTATTCGCTGCAAGTAGGCGATGAATCATGACTTCTAACCTCTGTAACTCAAAACCGACTAGAGTAATCGAGCTATTATTTCTACCATTTGGGAAGAGTCAGTCAAGGAATAGATGTGGAAAGCTACATCCAATTTGCTCTAGCCCTTTTTGAGTTACAGAGGATAGAGATCATGATTTCTTGCCTATTTACAGGCGAATAGACTATAGCCCGGAATGATCTTACTCTCTTTATGTATTCAATGACGTAATTCCTCCATTTATTCTGGCTATCATTAGACGATGTTAGTCAGTCTAGGAAGGACCTCTAAGAATGCAATTGGGTTCACATGATCGCAAATAACCCCCTAACTCTCACAGATCTATTCTAAGTTGAGCAAAATCTTATGATGTTAGACAAGATATAATGAAGAAGTCGTTATTATTTACTGAAAGTCTAAACCTTTGAGTTAGATGACGCCATATTAATGATTATTCTTGCTTTGTTTAGACGATTATAGGAAGGTTGTGCGGGAGTCATTTGGTTAATTGAGTTTTTGAACCTAATGATTGTTAAAGTTTTTTTTTTGTGGTGAATAAAATGATCTAGTGCTAGCCAGAATATTATAAAACTAACAAACAAAAAATCGTCCTGAAGGGCTTAACAGTCACGAGTAATATGTGAGGTCTTTACTAACATAAATTCATTTGTCTTTTGTTGGCCAGAGTAAACAAACATTTATAACATACAATATAAATACCCTATATTAAAAAAATAGAAACAGTGCTTAGACATTGTTACGTAAAAATTATTAAGGGAGCCCACCTCGCTTTGTTTCTCTTCTACCCCTCTCTTTGGCTTGTATCCATTCGGCCCCATTCAGCCTACTGTTTTAAGACGTTTACCCCCATTCAGGTGTCATTATTTTTCTGGCGAGCGGTAGCGAGCCACCATATATCAATGTTTGTTTTGACAGCAAGCTAAATTTGTAAATTTTTCGATAGAAAAATTAGGATTTCTCCATACAACCTGGATAGGGATACACGTCTTAAAACAGTTGGCTGAATGGGTCCGAATGGATACAAGCCAGGGAAAGAGAGAAAAGGAGAGAGAGATAAAAACGCCGGTAACCCCCCTTAATACAGATTTATGGTACTATTTTTAGTGTGTATACTGTATGTTCTATATAGCACCCATCAATGTTGCAGTGTAGTAAATATATAGTGTGATTGTTCTATATAGCACCCATCAATGTTGCAGTGTAGTAAATATATAGTGTGATTGTTCTATATAGCACCCATCAATGTTGCAGTGTAGTAAATATATAGTGTGATTGTTCTATATAGCACCCATCAATGTTGCAGTGTAGTAAATATATAGTGTGATTGTTCTATATAGCACCCATCAATGTTGCAGTGTAGTAAATATAGTGTGATTGTTCTATATAGCACCCATCAATGTTGCAGTGTAGTAAATATATAGTGTGATTGTTCTATATAGCACCCATCAATGTTGCAGTGTAGTAAATATATAGTGTGATTGTACGGTCGCGGTAATAAGTCATGTCTCAGCTGTCATTATGTTTGGCTTGCTCTGTTCTGTATTAATGTCTGTCAGATGTTGAATAAGGTGGGTAAGTGCAGGAACCTGTTTGTATAATTCACTCAAAAAGCAGAAATCATGTGTAAATATTGCCGATACCAATTATTGATCAAAACATACTTGGTGCCGAGACGTCACTTATCAGGCCGATTGTACACTTCTCGATAAACTTGGCAAAAAGGCTTCCTGGTGGGTGTGCAGTAGGTAGCTAAAAGCTGGTATCACACGAGATCTTTATTCTCAATTTCCGACAATTGAAATGTTTCCGACACCAATTCTGGGATGTTTTTCGATTGATATCGAAACGTAGACTGAAGATAGCAAAAGTTAGATGAGAGAATGATTGAAAAAGATTACCGCAGAAGCTGCCAAACCAGTGTTGATGATACAAGTTACGGGAAAAAGCGCTCGTGTGATACCGGCAGAACATAAATCATCCTAAAATAAACCCCAATTTGCTATCTAGGCCACAATCTGCATCACCTTTGGTCAATTTCAAATAACCTTTTCGACTAAAATAATATGTATAAAAAGTTTCCTAATTGCCAGGTCGGTGGGGTTTATAGAATTGGGAGGCCCCGGGAGGGAAAGACACCTTGGTATTAACTTCTATTAAGGGGGTGACCTGCCTTTTTTCTCTCCTTTTCTCTCTTTCACTGGCTTGTATCAATTCGGCCTCATTCAGCCTACTGTTTTAAGACGTTTATCCCCATCCAAGGGTCAAATTTTTCCTGGCGAGCTGAAGCGAGCCTGCCTATTTTTGTTTTTATATTTTTTGACAGCAGGCTAAATTTGTACATTTTTCGATAGAAAAATGTCTCCGGCGAAGCCGGATTTCTCCATACAATGCTGGCTCGTTATCGCTTGCCAGGAAGAAATCAACACCTGGATGGGGATAAACGTCTGAAAACAGTAGGCTGAATGGGACCGAATGGATACAAGCCAGAGAAAGAGAGAACATGAGAAAAATGCAGGTCATCCCCCTTAACCCTTTCAGACCAGGACGCCAGTCTTATTCTCCGCTTGGCTATTATTAGCTTATTTTATTCAGCTTTGGAAGGTCCTCTAGAAATCAAAGAGGTAAACTAATATCTCAATTAACCATCTGAAGACCTTTATTAGATTATTATATTCAGCTTTGAAAGGCCCTCTGAGAATCGAAGGGACAACGTATATTTCAAGTAATGTGCTGATATAACTTTTTAGATGATTTACTTTAGCTTCGGAAGGCCCCATAGAAATTAAACAGGGGAAAATACATCTCAATTTATCCTTTAACTTCCTTTATTAGATGATTTGTAAAAATGCCAAGTACCTGGCGTTAATTCAGGTTTCTTACAATTGTTGATTAACCATTTTAGATAGTGTAGTAGGTCCTTATTTTACTGAATCCCGGGAAGACCATATGCTTTCATTATTTTATTCAAGTACATTGGGGTTTGTAATTGATGATTAATGTTAAGGACGGGTGTTACTTATTTTTACTGACTGGGAGAACTAAGATTAGAACAGAATACACATGTACTGTTCACAATGTTTATTTACATAAATTGTAAGGTAAGTTTGGCAAATATAGGTAAGTAACAAATAATGGTTACAGACATATATAGAATTACAAAACATTATATACAATGATAACAAAGTCTGTGATAAATACTAACTTAGATTCTATATGGGGGAAGGAAGTGAGTGAGAATTGACTATGTACACAAGTGGTGTTGGAGGCTTCTACGGTAAGGAAATATAGTTTTATCTTAGTCGCGTTGGTGGAATCGTCAGCGTTACCCATAAGGCATAACTAAAATTTGGCAAAATAACAAAGAGATAGCTTCTGTACTGCGATGAATTATTTTAAGTTAATAGGGACCCCAAAATATGGAACAATACTTATGTAAACTCTCATCTACAATTGTATATGCTTTCCCGGGGTCACGGGCAAGGGGAAAGGGGGAGTCTGAATGTTCACTGGTGTTCACTGGTGTATGGAGGATTTATCAGACGTTCATAGCCCACATATTTTACTGGATGTGTCGAATTAAGTCGACTAGGGCTGTTGTGACTAATATTTTACATTGATTAAAGTGTGAAGGTGTGCAGGACTACTGAGTGTAACTGTACTGTAATCACACTGCCAGACTCCCAACACAGTCACAGGACTATTGGTTGTGACTACTGTGAGCATACGGTCAGACTCCTCACAGTCACAGGACTACTGGTTGTAACTGTACTGTGATCACACGGCCAGACTCCTCACACAGTCACAGGACTACTAGGTGTGATTGTAATTTGATCACATGGCCAAACACCCCACACAGTGCCCTGGCACACAGTATATATTATACAATCTAGAAGGACAATTTGTACACTGTAATGTTTTGATGTGCACTATACAGGGTGGCGCATAATTTGGTTACCCACCTTGCACAAATTGGCAATGCTTCCTTTCTCTACATCTGTGAAGCCAAGCAGGGGATTGTGAAACTGCTGTACACGCAACCCGCACCTATCTAAGCCAAACCCGGGATAAACGAGTGCTTCTAAAGATAGACATGCGGAATGCATTCAACAGCATTCACAGGGATGTGTTCCTCCGTGCAGCACAAGAGCACATCCCCACTCTGTACCCCCTACTTTGGCAAGCTAATTCCAAACCTTCAATTCCGATTATCGGTGACACGGCAATCCTATCAGTGACCGGGCTACAGCAGGGAGATCCTGTTGGTCCTGCTCTTTTCTCAATAGGGGTGGACTCAGCAGCTATCTAAAGAACATCATAACTGACCTCGGCCAGGCTGGGCTAGAGGTAAATGACACCAAATGTGAACTTGTCCTCAACCACACACCTAAAAAAAAAAAAACACGCTTGGGCCCAATTCCGAGGCACATTTCCAGGTGTAAGCGTCCTTCAAGAGCACCAGCAAACCCTCTTAGGTTTCCCACTTACTCCGGCAGCAATAACATCAGCACTTCAAGGTAAAAAGGAGGACCTTCAACGTCTTGTGAGCCGCTTGATACACATCGATGCTCATTCAGCTCTGGCCTTTCTAAATAACTGCTTCTCCATTCCAAAGCTCCAGTACCTTTTGCACACATCGATGACTTACACAAACACTGGCGGCCTCCAAGAATTAGACAACATTATCCAAGAAACAGTGACCAGTATCACCAACGTGGATTTTCAAGATCAGACCTGGGCACAAGCCACTCTCTCTGTCTGCCTCGGAGGCCTGGGGATACGAAGAGCCATGGATATTGCCTCCCCTGCCCTTATCTCTTAGCTTATTGCAACCAACGACTTCATAGAGTCCATCCTTTCTTCTCAACCCGGAGTGACACTTGACGAGGACTTAGCAAAAATGATTAACACCTGGAAGGATAGTACAGGAGCAGAGGAGGAGCCTCAGGGTACCTCCGGGAGCAACAAGAAAGCGTGGGATACCATCTCGGCGAAGAAACTACAAGAAAGTCTCTTATACAATGCGGACCAGGTTGCTAAAGCACGCCTCCAGGCAGCCACCCGTTTGGAAAGTGGCTTGTGGTTACATGCCATCCCCATCCCACCTCTTGGAACTCACTTGGATGCTGAAGCGTTCTGGGTTGCCATCGCGTTCAGAGTGGGTGCGTCAGTTTGTCACCCACACACTTGCAAGTGTTGCAAGCTTTGATGGATGCTCCAGGTCACCATGCCCTGTCGTGTAGTCACTGCACAGGCCGCCTGCCAAGACACTCAGCACTAAATGATGTCATAAAACAGGCCCTGCAGAGTGCTAACCGTGCATCAATCCTTGAACCCCCTGGACTTGCTAGAGATGACTGAAAATGGCCAGATGGGATAACCACTTTCCCTTACAAGAATGGCCGGTGCCTCGTGTAGAATGCCACATGTGTTGACACTTTCTCCATAACCAACATCACCAGAAGCACCAACGAACTGGTGAAGCCGCCCGGATAGCAGAAAGTAGAAAGCGAGAAAATTATCAAGTCCTCACCAGACGTCACCAGTTGGAGCCTCTGGCGTTCGAAACATCAGGAGTCTTCGGCCCTACTCTCAATATGGTGAATAAAATAGGTCCCAAAATCAGTGAAGTTACAGGAGAACCCCGGAAAACCCTCTGGCTCAAGCAAAGACTAGAGAGATGGCTATCCTCCGGGGCAATATCACCAGCGTCATGAGCTCAGTTCGACTGGGCCATGCCACTGTGTGAGGCCCGGGGAGGAGTGGTGTATCCCTAGTCTTTCCACAGCAGGGGGTTGAACAAAAAAAATCTTTATTTTATATGTTGTTTGATGTACATGAATTAAAGGAGATGTGTCAGATGGTTGAAGGCCACAGTTGCTCGCGCGTTTGGGGCTAGCAATACTTATGAAAAACATGACATTGTATCCATCATATAATTTACTTTTTCTCACTTTACTCACTCGCCCCACAATTTACTGGAGGATAACAGGTTTTTCACAATATGTAGGCAGAGGCTGTGTGGATCGTCCTACAGATATTTTGTTTTAAAACCCAATCAGTGCTGGTGATTTTCCGCTATAATAGGGCTCATTCAGGCACTCCTGAGTGATTGCTTAAGCAAGTGCCTGACTGAAATTATATTTTTTGCAGCAAAAAAACTAGAGGAAAAGAGCTTTCAAATGACACCAGAACGAGCTCTGTAGCTCGCAGGGTTCACCCGCAGCATTACTACAGACATCAGCAATATTCGCTAATAATTAGCAAGGTTCTGCTATATTTGCCTTTGGCAACACTGAATATATATTGTGAGACTCTACCACAGAGCCTCAGTGTCGCGGCAAATGTGCCAGAGAATGAATGGTGGCCTGTCGGCCTCCTGATCACTCACAATAGTCTCGAAAGGCTTTAAATTCCATGAAATTTCCAGGACGTACCTGTACAGCAACCGCAGTGCAAGGGTTAAATTAATTTAACAAATAATATTTTAACAACCATTATATATTTTGCATTGTTTAATAGCTCATTAAACGCAGAATAGGGAGTAATAGCTACTGGTAGTTTTAAAAGTTGCAATACAAACATACTTATTTGAATAATGATGAGTATAAGAAGAATTATGCACAATAATAGTATTATTATTCACTTTCTGTTTTAGGAAGCTTTTCGATTATTTTATGAAGTTCTCTAGAATTAAAATCACTTGCATAAAGTATATACACACGTCCAGAACACGATGGTATTTTCAAAATAATATTATTGTTGTTACTTATTTTCCGATATACAGAACTTACAACATAGCTTATTCAGTTCGTGCGTGGTATCCTATATAATGTTCACGTCACACACTACCATAGTAGGCTATATTATAAGGTTGGTATATAAGGAAATATGAAACTTACAACAATTTTGATAATACTATCGTATTTTCAAAATTGTTTTCTGGGCATATATATTTTCTTAATGGAAGTTTTTTTAACTGCAGAAAACTTCGGAAATTAATCAATATATCGTCTAAAATAATAAGGGATAAACTTGTATTGTGCTTAATTCGTCTTATACTCATCATTATTCACTTAAGCGTATTTATATATCAAGTAGCTTCTACTACTTATTCTGCCATTTAAACACTTCTATTTTTTTTCTATGTGATTGAGGGAGGCAAAAGGCATAACTGCCTATAGCGAGTGCCTCCCCCATAGTTGAAAGAGTGATAGGGCCAAAATCAAGGGACGTTCGAGCCAAAATGCCTGGACACATGGAGTTTGAAGCAATTTAAGTCATAGGAAAAGGGAAAGACTGATTCTGGGAGAGAGTTCCAGAGCTCAGCTGTTGAGTAGAAGAAAGTTTGAGAGTAACGTTTAACTCTTGGGTTGGAGAGTTGCACAGAGTAGGGGTGGGATTGAGTTGCAAGACGGGTACCACGTGCCCTACGTAAAGGAGGTGGTATGCACTGGGATAGCTCTTAGGAACACTGATTATTATAGTAGCGATAGAATAACGAGAGAGATGCAACATTGCGGCGGAGAGAGAGAGAGATTGCAGAGAGTTGGTGAGTGGACGGGAGTTAATGATACGAAAGGCCTTCCTTTCAACTTTGTCTAGGAGAGCGGTGTGAGAGGAACCTCCCCACACATGTGAACAATACTCAATACAAGGGCGCACTATGCCCCTGTACAGAGCAAGAAGCTGTGCAGGGGAAAAGAACCCCCTAAGGCGGTTGAGCACACCCAGCTTCTGGGAGGCTGCCTTAGCAAGACTGGTAATATGGTCCTTCCAAATGAGAGCAGAAGAAAAAGAGACACCAAGAATATTGAGAGAAGATGAAGGGTTGATTTTTGTATTGTTGAAGAATAAGGGATAGTCCGCTGGGAGATCCTGACGGGTAGATAGATGGAGAAATTGGGTTTTGGAAGCATTAAAGTTAACAAGGTTTTCTCTGCCCCAATTGGAAATAGTATTTAGATCAGAATTTAAGAGATCTATGGCTTCATTACGTTTGTCGTTGAGGGATTGCTGGCTGGGGCGTTCTGAAAAACTAATGGAGTAGTGTAAGGTTGAGTCGTCTGCGTATGAATGGATGGGAATTAAGGTACAGTTAAGGAGATCATTTATAAAAATTAGAAAGAGAATAGGAGATACCGGCGACATCTTATTGATTTTATTCTAGCTATATTTAGACGATTTTGTGCAGTTTAAGAAGGAGCTGTGGTAGTAAAAAGGGTTAAGTGAAATAGTTCGAAGCCTGTAAATTGCTGTAAGCCCTTTTTAACCCTTTCAAGCTCCAAAACGCGTTTCTGTTCTGTTTCTGGCTACTATTAGACGATTTTATTCAGATTAGTAACGGTATATAGAAGTCAAAGGGTTGATTGAGATAGTATTTACCCTTTCAATACCCACAGATACTTCCTAAGCAGTATAAAATTGTCTAATGATAGCCAAACTAAACTGCTAAAACGCGTCAGAGCTTCAAAGGGTTAAACTGTATGCAATCGTGTAACATTAGCCTGAATAAAGCTAAAAGGACGGCGCCTGTAAATAAGGGGTTAATGGGCTATTATAAAAGCAATGCATAAAATAATTGTGAAGGTATAGTTTGTTAAGGGGGGTCACCGTTATTTTGTTTTTTTTCTTTCTCTCCTTTTCTCTCTTTCCCTGGCTTGTATCCATTCAGCCCTATTCAGCCAACTGTTATAAGACGTTTATCCCCATCCAGGTGTAAATTTCTTCCTGGCGATCGATAGCGAGCCAGCATTGCACGGAGAAATCCGGCTCTAGCTCTTTTTGAGATACAGAGGATAGAGGTAATAATTTCTCGCCCCGGGCCAGGGTGTCAAACCGGAGAAATTTTGTGGAAGACTTCAATGCATATGAGAAGAATATGAGAAAATTAACTTGAATTAGCATTATTTTGGCCATCTTATCACTTCCAACGAATGAATATGAGAAGAATATGAGAAAATTAACTTGATTTAGCATTATTTTGGCTATGAGAAAATTAACTTGAATTAGCATTATTTTGGCCATCTTATCACTTCCAACGAATGAATATGAGAAGAATATGAGAAAATTAACTTGATTTAGCATTATTTTGGCCATCCTATCACTTCCAACGAATGAATATGAGACGAATATGAGAAAATTAACTTGATTTAGCATTATTTTGGCCATCCTATCACTTCCAACGAATGAATATGAGAAGAATATGAGAAATTAACTTGAATTAGCATTATTTTGGCCATGTTATCACTTCCAACGAATTAATATGAGAAGAATATGAGAAAATTAACTTGAATTAGCATTATTTTGGCCATCTTATCACTTCCAACGAATGAATATGAGAAGAATATGAGAAAATTAACTTTATTTAGCATTATTTTGGCCACCTAATCACTTCCAACGAATGAATATGAGAAGAATATAAGAAAATTAACTTGAATTAGCATTATTTTGGCCATCTTATCACTTCCAACGAATGAATATGAGAAGAATATGAGAAAAATTAACTTGAATTAGCATTATTTTGGCCATCTTATCACTTCCAACGAATGAATATGAGAAGAATATGAGAAAATTAACTTGAATTAGCATTATTTTGGCCATCTTATCACTTCCAACGAATGAATATGAGAAGAATATGAGAAAATTAACTTGAATTAGCATTATTTTGGCCATCTTATCACTTCCAACGAATGAATATGAGAAGAATATAAGAAAATTAACTTGATTTAGCATTATTTTGGCCATCTTATCACTTCCAACGAATGAATATGAGAAGAATATGAGAAAATTAACTTGAATTAGCATTATTTTGGCCATCTTATCACTTCCAACGAATTAATATGAGAAGAATATAAGAAAATTAACTTGATTTAGAATTATTTTGGCCATCTTATCACTTCCAACGAATGAATATGAGAAGAATATGAGAAAATTAACTTGAATTAGAATTATTTTGGCCATCTTATCACTTCCAACGAATGAATATGAGAAGAATATGAGAAAATTAACTTGAATTAGCATTATTTTGGCCATCTTATCACTTCCAACGAATGAATATGAGAAGAATATGAGAAAATTAACTTGAATTAGCATTATTTTGGCCATCTTATCACTTCCAACGAATGAATATGAGAAGAATATGAGAAAATTAACTTGAATTAGCATTATTTTGGCCATCTTATCACTTCCAACGAATGAATATGAGAAGAATATGAGAAAATTAACTTGAATTAGCATTATTTTGGCCATCTTATCACTTCCAACGAATGAATATGAGAAGAATATAAGAAAATTAACTTGAATTAGCATTATTTTGGCCATCTTATCACTTCCAACGAATGAATATGAGAAGAATATGAGAAAATTAACTTGAATTAGCATTATTTTGGCCATCTTATCACTTCCAACGAATGAATGTGAGAAGAATATAAGAAAATTAACTTGATTTAGCATTATTTTGGCCATCATATCACTTCCAACGAATGAATATGAGAAGAATATAAGAAAATTAACTTGAATTAGCATTATTTTGGCCATCTTATCACTTCCAACGAATGAATATGAGAAGAATATGAGAAAATTAACTTGAATTAGCATTATTTTGGCCATCTTATCACTTCCAACGAATGAATATGAGAAGAATATGAGAAAATTAACTTGAATTAGCATTATTTTGGCCATCTTATCACTTCCAACGAATGAATATGAGAAGAATATATGAAAATTAACTTGAATTAGCATTATTTTGGCCATCTTATCACTTCCAACGACATAATTTGAACTGTAAACCAACTTTTTTATCTTGACACATACAATAATAAAGACTGCAAATAATGGACTCGGATTTTTGTACAATTAGAATGTTTTGTTTAAGGGGAGACGAGTAATTTTTTTAGATCCCCTACTCCCTCATGTTTAGCCCATTAGTTTTCAGATTTTAAGACGCTTGCCGCATTAGTTGGTCGATTTTATGAAATTTTGCCCGATTTCATTGTCAATATTAAGACCTTTCGTGCTATTTAGGTGTCGATTATTTTTCCGGCGAACGACAGTGAGCCTGTAATTTTGGAAGAATCGGCCTTCCGCCGGCACATATTTCTACAGAAAAATTTACAAAGTAATCTAGAAAGGGGATCTAATGAATGTTTTTTTTAAAGCTTGATGGAGGTCTACACTGGAAATTAAAAGAATAATAATAATAAATATATGAAATAATCGACCAAAAATAATAATAATAATAATAACAATAATAATAATAATAATCGAATAATAATAATCGACCAAAAGAAAAATAATAATACATATATGAAATAATCGACCAAAAACTAAACCCATTGAAATGACGGGGACCAGCCAACAAGAGCCAAACACAACCAAACGCCTGCTCCCGTATTCAAACAACAACCAAATCAACCAGTGCCGTAGTACCAGCATATCAAGCAGACCGAAAACCACAAAACCCCCTCCATCACAGATACCGCTTGAACAAGGTCACGTCAGAGAAGAAAACGCGTCAAAAACCCTTCACGTGATAGAAAACGCGTCACTCCCCCTTTCCAGGAGAATGAACATGTCAACACCCCCCCACCAGGACTTACCCTACCCCGAACCAGACCTTCTCTATTCTGAAGAAATGTTTATGAAAGTTCGCCACCAAAACCCACAATATCTCCCTGTATCTTCTGCCCAAAGTGAACTTGACCATGGCAGCCAAGCAAACAAACAATTAGAAACTCCAAATCACCTGTCCTACAAAATGACTTCCATACGACAGGAGAATTATCTATTTTCCCCACCGTCAGAAATCCTTTTTTCATCACCCCAGCAGGCTGTCTCCAAGCCTAAACTAAATATAAATAAACGAAGAACATCCAAGCCATCCCGGAGAAATAACCCTCATAATTTTAGTACAACCCCTAAACTCACAATAAATCGAAAACCTCTCAACACCATGTCCCTACTGCCCCGAAAGGACAGTCACTTAACCCTAACCAAAAAGTGAATAGGATCTCAACTGACCCAAGGAAAGTTAGGCAAAACTGGAAGTTAACCAGTCGAGTAATTCTTCTTCGGACGAACCTACTTAACTGCTAATCATAAATTAGGAAATAAGACGTCTCTCAACGCTAACCATTTGCTCCTTGAAGAGTATTAACAAATAGTGCAAACAAGTGTGTAGAATTGTGACCCCGAAGAAAGGACGTAGAAGAAAGAAAGAGAGCATTGTCTACCTGGAAGGTGTGCTGACACAGTGACCTCCCCTTAGTAAAACAGGAGGGACAACTGGACTTATCACCATGTGCGCACCAGACTCTCTACGGGCTCCTACCTTTTCTACTCAAACCTTTAAGTAACATTTGTTTTGTAAAGAGTTTTGAAGATTACAGTAAGGGATAATAAGATTTGCTAAGATTCACATTAACGTAGACCCCGAAGATTTTCCATTCTTCTCTTCTCCTAAACATCCGTAACTCGATTTAGAGAGAACACCACGCTTCTCTCAGCGGGATAAATATATATATATAATTCTTCGAGTATTCCTATATTGTTATGAGGAATAATATAGATATTTGTTCGGGAAAACATACATGCACCAATACACTAAAACCAAATTGAACTCTTATTCAGATCTTGTTTCTATGCTAATATCATCAGCAGGGTACGTAAGTTATAGATGAGTTGTTCACAGAGTGTTTTACCGTTCAGTCTCTTTAATTGACTATTATTATTAGTACGCTTCATGACTTATAATTCACGTAGTGTTCAGTTTGAGTTGTTTCTAACTCTGTATTTCACATCGCATTAATTATCCGCCCGGCGAGGATATGTCAGTGACCCATACATGACTATTGTATTTATTTAACCCATTTATGAATTTATACTCATTATCTTAACTCTTTGAGTTCTTTGAGTTAATTATCCTGTAGCCAATGCATTAACTTAAAGGTTAGACTTAATTCAAATAGTACCTTATTTACCATAACCTCAGTGCTGTATGTATGTTGTCGCAGTAACTAATATTTACACTCAGCGTGAAGCTAACTCGCCTTTGCTAAATTCCTTTCAGGGTACTATTTATCGTTCAAGACTAAATCTCTCTGTGTACCCTTATTTTGTGTTTACGATAGAACATTATATTATTACTTGTACATTGTCTAACCTAATCCACTTTCTCCTAGATCATCATTTATCCTAGGACTAATTACTTTCATAATTCATATTTATTGTTCGGTCGAAGTGTTCATCTCCCTACATGACTTTCGATCTTGTATTTGTATTTATATGATTGTACCCTAGCTGATTAAGGAATAAAACTTGTGAACTTAAATTGTGTATTCTGTGTCCATTGATTATTATTGTTGCATGATTTATAATATTGAAGTTAGTTATGCTCCAGTGAGAGTGTTCAGGTTCCCATTCTTTCCTAAGGTGGAAAACGGGATCATTATCGAGCACGTTAAATTATAACGTCGCATAACACCCATCTTCTCTTAAGAATTGTGCACTCATATGATGGATATTTATGTATTTTGTAATAGTTGCCAAACAGGGATATTTTCCAAAATATGCTAGAATTAATGTTCTCCCAATGTGTACCAGATTTATTACAATTATGTACACATTTTACAGTGTGTGTACATATGACCACACCAACAGTATATAGTATAGTTTAACCTAACCTAATCTAAACTAAATTTATATCTACTCCAACTCATCCCATATCTATAATAATTATGTAACTAATCTATGAACCAAAAGAACACCAGAGCATTATTGTGTTCAAGTACAGAGTTACTCAACGAGACGCAGTGATTCCACAGTGCAATCCCTGCACACATAATTGGTAATCTACTATGCTAAACTTAAGACTGTGAATTAACTGAGGTAAACATTGATTTGTCCATGCATTTATGGGGAATATTTCAAAATGTTTCCTCAGTGTGCCAGAATTGTTCTATAAAATTCATCCCACCTTTCATTGCAGGCGAGTTTGCGAATGGTCACAAGTGGGTTGCGTATACAAATGTTGTGCTCCGACCATCGCTGTTTTTGTCCTGGTCCGGCCGCTGTCATCAGGCGCAATCACATTGGCATTACCTCCCAAACAGCGAGGCGGCCTTATTACAGCGTGTGAGCCCTGATCACCGTACTTGGGGTCGTAAGTTCAGACTCAACGGTTATTTATGTAATATTACGACGGGACTCCTGCCTCACCCAACAGATTCTTTAACCCGCCGAGATAGTGCCTTTAAAACATATTGCAACATCGATTATAGTCAGTCTAAGCTCACATAACCAAGTGTAAGTTACACTAGCCTATTTATTATATAGTTATGTAGCGAATTGGTATGAAGAAAAATCATCATCGTGATTCTATATAAGTGTAAGGAGTCAAGTAGCCGAGAACCCGAGACCGAGGTACTAGCTACCCCATGTAGGCGGGATAAAAACTAACTACCTGGCCGCGGTCCCATCCCACCCCTCCTCCCTTACCAGCACCATTAATTGATACATCATAAAGAAAGCTTATTACTGGAAAGAGCCCGGCTACTGGTGTTACTGAAGATTGCAGTGAGAGGGAGGCCCTGACCACACGGCCAGACCATTAGACGCAATTTACAGCAGGGACAGGTAATAATGGATATAGGGACCCTCCGAATAGTAACCCCTTCAGCACCATGACGTCTTTTTATACCTTTCATTTTGGCTAAAGTTAGACGATTTTATGCAGTTTCAGAAGGACCTATGTTATTCAGAGGGTTTATTAAGATCGTATTATACCCATTCGAGTCAAAGAGGTAGCATACTATTATAAACTAAAGAAAATCGTCTAAAGGTAACCAGAATAGGATGAAAATTACGTAATGGGGGTGAAGGGGTTAACGACTGGTTCTGCTTCCTCCTGACACTGCTGGGGGAGGAGTCATGTCCGGGCCGAATACCTCCTTTACCCTCATGTTTAGCTGATTAGTTTTGAGATGTTAAGACGTTTGTTCCATTAGTTTGTCGATTTTAAGACATTGCGCCCCATTTCCTTGTCAATATTAAGAACTGTCGTGCCATTAAAGTGTCGATGTTTTCCTGGCGAGCGACAGCGAGCCTGCAACATTAGAATAAATCAGCCTTCGGCCGGAACATTTTTCTACCGAAAAATGTACCCAGTTATCTTGAAAGGGATCTAGAGGGTGCAATTTTAAGCTTGATGGAGGTCTAGCGAGGAAAGTCAAATATATATATATTAATAAATACATAGACCAAAATAAAAACCACTACCCACTTACATGAAACCTTCGCTTAAGACGCCGGGGAAACTCAGGTGCTGAGATACAGTGAAGAATGTTCGTAGTCGCGAGTTCGAATCCCGGGAGGACCATATGCTTTCATTAGTTTATTCAAGTACATTGGGGTTTGCAGTTGATGATTAATGTTAAGAACGGGGCGTTACTTAATAATGGCGGGCCGTCCAAAATATGCTAAGCGATTATTATGCGTCTTAAAGTGTCACTATTGGGAGAGGAGGCAGTCACCGGTTGATGGGAAATGGGCCGTTTTTCTGGTCCCCCTTCTTTCTCATGCTTAACCCCATTAGTTTTCAGATTATAAGACGTTCGGTCCGTTAGTTTGGCGATTTTATGACCTTTCGCCCCATTTTTTTGTCAATATTAAGACCATGCTAATTTTAGGAGGAATCGACATTCGGCCGGGATTTTTTTTATTGTTTTTTACCGGTACCAAAACAATTACAAATTTATCTCGAAGGGGGGTCTTGGGGGTATTTTTTAAAGCTTGATGGAGTTCTGGCGAGGAAACTAAAATAATAATACAAATATATATAAATGGGCAAATAAATACGGCCATCCCCCCTTTAAGACAACTGAACATAGTCATGCAGTATAAACGCTAGAATCACAACTATAAGCACCACAATCATGCAAAACAAACACACATTCTATAAGCAATGTAAGCAAATTTAAGGGGAGGATTCTAGTTTGTTTCCTACTCTTCCAGCAATCTTAAAATTTCACCCCCTTGACCCCCTTTCAAGAGAAATTTGTACAATGTCCCGGCCGAAGGCCGATTACTCTTAAATTACAGGCTCGCTATCGCTCGCCAGGATAAAATCGACACCTAAATGGCACCAAAGGTCTTAAAATTGACAGAATGGGGCTGAAATTCTTAAAAATCACCAAACTAATGGGGCAAATGTCTTAAAATCCCAAAAGCAATGGGGATAGCCATGAGGGAGAAAGGAGTCAAGAAAAAAGTCCCTGAAGTGGAAATCTCCCCTTAAGCAACCTAAATACGGTAAAGCAACGCAATAAAATAAAGTAAAATTAACACAATCAGGCAATGCACTTTTAAATATTTTCTTTATGCAAACACAATCATGATGATGCATAGATGCTAATGATATTTTATCTATCTATCTATCTATCTATCTATATGCTCAGGCCCAATCCCCATTTTGGGGGTAGCCGACTCAAGACAGAGCAAGAACAGGGAAAACACAAAAACAACATAAAACAAATAATAAACACAGATAAAAAACACAAACTCACACACATCCAGGTCACCCAGGAGAAGACCCAGAGACCAGGGTTACCAAGGTCGCTCCAGCACTCCCCCGGCCCCTGACCACCCGGAGAGGTTCCGATCTCGGCAGGCAGACATGCAGCGGAGCCAAAGCCACAAGCCCTCCCACCACACTTCCAGGCACACCCTTCATATTAATCGTCCCCCCGGGCCAGGCGCCTGATGGACTATTATCTAGTCGAACTTGCGCCCGACCCCTTACTCCAAATGACCACGTGTTCACTCAACTATTCACAAGCATTCTCCATTCACTCCTGTCCACCACCACTTCCCCTGCCTGATCTATAGTCATTCCTCTATCATCCAAAGCCTTTCTTACACAGTCTCTCCATCTCAATGGGGGTCTTCCTGCCCTTCTATCACCCCTTGTACCTGACTCACATATTCTCTTTGTAAGCCTTTCATCTCCCATTCGTTCAACATGACCATACCAGCTCAGCACCCTTCTGTCCACTCTGGCTGACAAATGTTCCTGCTGCCCCACTCTCCTACGTATCTCTTCATTCCTCAATCTGTCTCTACGAGTAACTCCACACATACTCCTCAAGCAGCTCATCTCCATCACATCCAACCCTCTTTTCTCCTTTTTCTTCAGAGCCCATGCCTCAGCCCCATACATCACTGTTGGCACAACAATTCCTTGATACAGTGCACTTTTTACTTTCACTCCGAGATTTCTCGTCTTCCACATACTTCCCATTGCTCCGAAAACCTTCCTTCCTTCACACACTCTCTGTTTTACCTCCACTTCCATACCTCCACTCCTGCTTATCGTTCCTCCTAGATATTTAAAACACTCTACTTGTTCCAATATTTCCCCATCCAGCCTCACATCTAGATTCACCCTATGCTCTCCCCTATTACACACCATTACTTTACTTTTATTGGCGTTCACCTTCAGTTTCCTCCTTCCACAAACCACACCAAACTCTTATTTTATTGATATTTTATACTAAACTACATTTAGGGTTTTACTATTAATGCATATACCATTACGTTTGGAGTCAGCTTTGATTAAGGGGGGTGACCTGTTTTTGTTCTGTCCTTTTCTATCTTTCTCTGGCTTGTTTCCATTGGGCCCCATTCAGCATACTGTTTTAAGACGTTTATCCCCATCCAGATGTCAATAGTTTACTGGTGAGCGGTAGCGAGCCAGCATATTTTTTATTTTTGTTTGACAGCAGGCTAAATTTGTACATTTTTCGATAGAAAAATGTCTTCGGCGAAGCCGGATTTCTTCATATAATGCTGGCTCACTATCGCTCGCCAGGAAGAAATCGACACCTACAATAGATGGGGATAAACGTCTTAAAATAGTTGGCTGAATGGGGCCGAATGGATACAAGCCAGAGAAAGAGAGAAAAGGACAGAAATAACAAAAAGCAGGTCACCCCCTTAACTGTAAGCACATGCAACACAAAACCATCAACACAAATAACAATCAACCAACAACATCACAATCACGACTCATATACAACACAAATATCATAGGATCAATCAAAAATACAAACAAGATGAACATCAGAAATAATAAGCAAGCAACACCATCAAACAATACAAAACATCAAAACAATCAAACCATGCATCAAATTTACATATATTAGGGGAGTTGAGAGTGGCCGACTCGAGACAGAGCCCGAAAGAAAGGAATGTGCCTGAGTATTTAGATAGACAGGGAGTTGAAATATTGAACAGACAAGAATATAAAGCAATCAAGCATCACAACACTCACAAACAAAATAATCAACGCAATTGGACAACACACATAATGCCACATAAAAAAACAACAACAAACAAAACAAAACAACAACAGAGAATAACGCAAGCAAGTGCAATCAAGCTACACAAGTTTATTAATACAAAATACAAAGATAATCAAGTAACACACGCACAATCAAACAAGACATGGAATAACAAGCAAATCAGGAACTGTCAAGCATTAAAAGCACAAATAAATACAAGCACAAGCAAACAATACAAGCACAATCAAACAATACAAGCACAATCAAACAATACAAGCACAATCAAACAATACAAGCACAATCAAACAATACAAGCACAAGCAAACAATACAAGCACAATCAAACAATACAAGCACAATCAAACAATACAAGCACAAACAAACAATACAAGCACAGTCAAACAATACAAGCACAAGCAAACAATACAAGCACAAACAAACAATACAAGCACAGTCAAACAATACAAGCACAAGCAAACAATACAAGCACAATCAAACAATGTAAGCGGAGTCAAGCAAGGTAGGCACACTCAAGATTCATAAACAATAACTAAATGAAAACAAAAAAACGAACGCTACCAACAACATAAGAAACTAACTCAATTTATAAACAAGCAGCACAATCAAACAGCATTGTGTAAGACAACCACATTCAAGTAACCCAGCACATTCAAGCAATATAATCAAGCAACACAAGCAAATTCATTCAATGTAATCAAGCAATGCAAGCGCATTCAATCAATACAATCAAACACCTCAAGCCCATTCATACAATACACAAAGCAACACATATATATCAATACAATGCAGTTAAAGTAAACAAGTACATTAATTCAATACAAACAAGCAAACTAAGTGCATTCATTCAATACAATCAATCAACACAAGCACATTCAAACAATACATTAAATCAGCACAAAATAATCGAAATAATACAATCAAACAAAAAAGGCTAGCAATATAACATCACACACGCAATCAAGCAACAGAAGCACAATCAATAAACAATCTAATAATCATGCAACAGACGCAAGCAACATAAACACTATAAACAACACACAAGCAACACAAACGCAATCAACCCACAGTAATACAATTATGCAACCCATTAAGGGGGAGGTAGTCGCTTTTTCTGGACCCCCTTTTCCCTCACGCTTAGCATATTAGTTTTGAGATTTTAAGACATTTGTTCTATTAGTTTGTCGATTTTAAGACCGTTTGCCCCATTTTTTCCTGGCGAGCGATAGCGAGCCTGAAATTTTAGAAGGAACCGGCCTTCGACCTGGACAATTTTCTACCGAAAAATGTACACATTTATCTTTGAAAGGGGGTCTAGGGGGTAGTTATTTTAAGCTTGATGGAGGTCTAGGAAACTCAAAATATAGTAATAAGTAAATGCATAAATAAAAAAACAAGCACTACCCCCTTAAACAACATAAGCACAATCAAGCAACACAAAAGCAACTAAGCCAACCAGAAAACGAACAACAAAGTAACAATTAAGCAAACCATGTATCTGGAAAACCGGTATCACACGAGAGCTTTTAAGCTCAACATTCGATGATCACATTTTTTTTGGCAATATTTCTGGAATATTGCATTTATTTATTTTTTTATTTTATTTTTTTATCTATATGAAACTAGATTGGTAGTAGATGAATTTAGGTAACTGAAATATTTTAAATGTCTACCTCATAAGCTGCCAGGCCAGTGTTGAGGATAAAATTTAATGTTGAGTGAAGACGAGCTCGTGTGATACCGGCTTAAGCATCACAGTCATACAACACAAACACAATTAACCCCTTCTGTACCGGGGACGTGGTAAAATTCTAGCAATGGCTCCAAATCGATTTTTAGTATCGATTCTTTTTCAATTCCCTAGTTTTCCTTCATATTTCATATTCTGTGATATTTAGAATTGGTGCAATTATTTGTTTATTAGCCTAACCTAACAACATAACCTAACCTGTTTTTTTTTTGTTTTTTTTCTTTTTCAGACGGCGTATTTCCCGATATAGGGTGGCCATGAATATCAGGTTAGTCACGAATCGCTAGGCCAAGTTGCCCGGGCTTGACATCTTCCAATAACCTTTTGACAGTGAGGACTTGATCCACCGAACCTTTGATCAGCAGCCGACCTTCTACTTACTATGCTACGGTTCGCGACAACCTAACGTAACCTAGAATAATTATAAAACGTAAATGCCCCAGTTTGTAATACCAGAATCCTGTAAGTATGGATATAAATAGATGAACGGACATAATTTTAATGCCCAAATCGAGTTGGAGCCACCGCTAGAATTATACCGGGGACGTCTTATAAATTTAATTCTAGCGATATTTAGACGATTTGTGCAGTTAATGAAGTATAAAATGTGTTAAGTAAGTTGCTGAATTCCCTTTATAAGTTGAATAAAATCGTCTAATAATAGCCAGAATAAAGTTAAAAAGACATCGCCGGTACAGAAGGGGTTAAGCGACATACACAAGCAAAATCAAACGACACTCTGAAGAAAAATCAAACAATTCAAACCATACAAACAACACAAATACAAGCAACCAAAGCAATCAAGAAACTAGACAAATACAGATCAAACACGACATTCAAGCAACAGAAGCTTAATCAAATAACGCAATCTTAAGGGGGGTCACCGGCTTTTGTTTTTATCTTTCTCTCCTTTTCTCTCTTTCCCTGGCTGTATCCATTCGGCCCCATTTAGCCAACTATTTTAAGACGTTTATCCCCATCCAGGTGTCGATTTCTTCCTGGCGAGCGATAGCGAGCCAGCATTGTATGGAGAAATCCGGCTTTGCCGAAGAAATTTTTCTATCGAAAAATTTACAAATTTAGCTTGCTATCAAAACAAATATATATATATATGCTGGCTCGCTATCGCTCGCCAGGAAAATATTGACATCTGGATGGGGATAAACGTCTTAAAACAGTAGGCTGAATGGGGCCGAATGGATACAAGCCAAAGAGAGAGGGAGAGAAAGAGAAAAACAGCGAGGTGGGCCCCCTTATATACAACATAAAAATAACGTAAACAGAAAACAAAGCGATGCAATCCCGATCAATCAAACAGGTGCCATTAAGGGGGTAGTGGCTGTTTTTTGGTCTATTAATTATTTGTTTTTCATTTATTTTATGTTTTGTTTCCTCTTTTAATTACAGGCTCGCTATCGCTCGCCAGGAAAAGATCGACACCTAAATGGCACGGTAGGTCATAAAATTGACAACGAAATTGAGCAAAAGGTGTTAAAATCGCCAAACTAATGAGCCGAACGTCTAAAAATCTGAAAACAAATGGGGCTAAACACGAGGGAGAAAGGGGTCCAAAAAACGACCCATCTCCTCTTAAGCAACAGAATCGAGCAAGGAAAGTATCGGTAAACCCCACAATCCTGCAACATAAGCACAATCAAGCAACACAAGACAAAATATCACTACTTTAGCAATTAAGTAAAACAAGCATAATAGAGCAAAACTAATACAATCAAGCAAGGCAAGCACAATAAACAACACAAACACAATTAAAAAACACAATAAACAAGCACCAAGCAAAACATCACCAATAAGCAATACTAGTTCCAATAAGAAAAACAACCCCAATCAAGCAAAACAAACCCCAGGAAGCAAAACAAGCATCAGTAAGCAAGACAAGTACAATCAAGCAACACAACCACGAATAAATAAAACAAATACGCTAAAACAAAACAAGCACCAGTAAGCAAAGCAAGCACACTCAAGCAACACGAACATAGGTAAACAAGCACATTCAAGCAAAGACACATATAATAAAGCAACACAAACACTCAAGCAAAACAGGCACATTCAAGCAAAGACACACAATAAAGCAAAACAAACAATCAAGCAAAACAAGCACAATCAAGCAACATAAACAATCAAGCAAAACAAGCACAAACAAGCAACATATACAATCAAGCAAAACAAGCACAATCAAGCAAAAACAAACAATCAAGCAACACAAGCAATCGAGCAGAACAAGCACAATCAAGCAAAAAAAGCACAATCAAGCAACACAAACAATCAAGCAAAACGAGCACAATCAAGCAAACACGAGCTAGGAAATAACACGGAAATGCTGCGGTCCATGCGAGGCGGTAAAACGGCGCTGACAATCGGGGTTTCATTTCGTTTAATCAACTCGCTCGCTTCACCATTTTTTTCCTCTTTTTTTGACCTTTTTGGAAACCCTGGTTATTATTTAGCTACGTGAGCCGACGGTGATATGGCGCGGGGATGAGTGTATATGTCGGGCTTTTATTGAATATGTGTCGTGTTTTGTTTTTTATTAGCGTTTGTTGGATATGTGTGTATCTGCGTTTGCGTGCATGTGAGCGCATGCGTACGATTTTAATGGAGGAGTGTTTGCGTGTTTGTTTGAGTTTCTCTCTCTCTCTCTCTCTCTCTCTGTGCGTGTGTGTTAATATTTGTATGACCTCATGTGTATGTATATGAATGGTATGTATGAAATCATAGGCCATTTCTTTATTTTATTATTATTTTGTTTTATTCCCTATTGGAATCTGCAGCTAGGTATTAAAAACCATCGCCAGGTGGAGGTGATAACACAGGGATAACGGTGTGGGATGGGCTCTATTGATTAATTTGCGTGCGTGCGTGTGTGTGTGTGTGTATGCGTGTGTGTGTGTGTGTGTGTGTATGTGTGTGTGTGTGTGTGTTACTCAGTTACTCAGTTACTTGTTCGTCAAGGGGAATCCACGCAATGCGAGCCAAGCTCATTATTATCGCGCCTCCTTAACTGGGAATGTATTGCGTGAAGTGCATGTTAAGTGTTTTATGTACTGTTGGAATGGCTGTGGATGTGTGTGTAGTCTGTATTTTAGCCAATTGGCGACATCGGAAACGAAGGCTTAGGGTGGATCTGTATGGTACCATTCTCACTATAGACGGTACCGTCTCGCCCGAAGGCTTAGGTAGCCATCAGCTTAGGTGAACCATATGATACCCATCTTGCCTTGTACTATTTTTGCCAACCCCAGATGGGACGTCACAACGTCGTCCACTTATTCCAGGTACCTATTTACAGCTAGGTGAACTGAGGCTAACACATGAAAGGAGACAAGCCCAATTTGTCTCCGCCCGGCCGGGGATTGAACCCCCGACCCCTCGTGTGTGAGACGAGAGCTCTACCTACTAGGCTACGGACTGTGTGTGTGTGTGTGTGTGTGTGTGTGTGTGTGTGTGTGTGTGTGTGTGTGTGCGCGCGTGTGTGTGTGTTTGCGTGTTGCATTAATCAATATATACTTGGTTACAAACTATCCTAAGCGGAGGTGGTGATGCTGGGTTCAGGTGTACGATTTTTTTTTTTTTTTAGGACACAATGAAAAGAGGAAGAAAAAACAAAGCCACTAAAAACATGGCTAAAGGCATCCTCCATTCCCAAAATATTTGTAATAACTGGACATAAACTATAGTACATTATAGAGATATATAGTTCTGGGGATAAATCAATTTTAATAAGCAAAAGTTCTACATTGTGGTGGAGAGAGTGTAAATTCATGGGTGTTTGGAGCTGCCCTAGTAGTGCGGCGAATGATGCAGAGAGGTGGCACAATTGAAGCAAGTTCCTCGGAACATTGGCTGTACAAATATCTATAGGATAAAGTAAGGGAAGCAATACTTCTTTGTATGAATAATTGAGGAAGGTCCTGCGTGATTGCAGGGTTATTGCTTAATCTAATATCTTTATTCATAATTTTGTCCGACTGTCCACAGAGGTGAACAGTATTCCATCTTAGAACGCACATGAATTTATATATTGTGGGCAACTGCTCGTCAGTGAAGAATTCTCTAACTCTGTATATGAGTACCATTTTTTAGAGGCATTTTTAGAAATGGATTTAATATAAGGTTAACTTGGGTTAGCGATCGATGTTGCACTGAAGATGTCAATACTAGAGGAAATTGGAATATACAGTATATATCATTAGAAAATATGTGGGAGTCAGAAAGATTCTGTCTGTTAGAAAATTGAATGTACTTGACTTTCTGTGCATTAAAGGTTACTAGATTTGTTATGCAGAGTCAAGAAAGAGGAGAGCCAAGAAGAACCCAGCAGTAGTACACCAGCCCTAACACCATGGACAATACCAGCTTCAGCTTCAACATACAGAATAGCTGTGATCCGGACAACTAACATAGTGCCCCCTCCAAGATAGTTTTCTTTACCTCGGCCACCCTGTTCTCTCTCACAGAAACAAGTACAGCCAATGACAGAGCCTGTGACATCAGAGCACCACCCACCAAGGACACTCGTCGCGCAGCTGGCAGCTTAACTTCCACCACACCTGCAAGTAAAAGACAGGAGAACGCCAGGCCAGAGAAACAAAGGCATAAGAGGACCCCTAACCCCACCACACAGGCCCTTTCTCCCCTCAAGGATACTGAGACCAGGAGGAACAGAAAAATTAGCAAGGAGTGGGAGGAAAGATTGTTTGGCAGGCTCACCCCCTCTATTAAAATCAGCAACCATTTTTTAGGATTTACCCCCCTCAGCAACCCTTGGGAGGCAAACCTAACGACCAATCTCAGCAACCCAACGCAGGCCGCAACCTCTGTGAGGCACACCGAGAGTTCAGCAACCCTTGCTGTCCGTTAGAATTCGGTAACCCCTGTTCTGGCACCAACCCCATGACCATTCTCAGCAATCGTTGCGTGGCCACAACCTCATTCAGCAACCCCTATGAGGCACCGAAAGAGTTCAGCAACCCTTGCTCTCTTACCAAATCTAAGAAACATAGCCAGAAGAAGAAATCCAAGAAGAAGTATGACGAGCAGCGGTCCCTAGCTACGAGCAAGAAGAAGACCTTGACCTCCCTGATACACCTGGGAAATATATTAGTTAATTCAGCCTTAGTACTTTGAGTTAATTTGTCTCTGTCTGTCAGAATCCCTATTGGGCCTTAAGGAAACCATACTGGTGATCTGAAAGATTATGGGAAGACAAATGCTTAAGAAGTTTTGAATTAAGAATAGATCAAAAACTTTGAAGATGCAAGAAATGAGAGCAATTGGACGATAGTTGGAGGGCTGAGAACAGTCACCCTTCTTTGAGACAGGTTAAATGAGAGCAAACTTCCAGCAAACAAGAAAAGATAGAGACGAAAGAGTTTGCCTAAGCAAGGAGTCAGCGTGAAAGAACAGATTTTGTGTACAACAGGAGGAACACCATCTGGTCCGTACACCTGAAGTATTAAGCCCAGATAGAGTCAGAAAGTACATCCTTAGAAGAGATTAGGATATTAGGCATAAATAAGAGAGAGGGTTTGAAGTTTTAGAAGTTTGAGTGATGAGTTTAGCTTGTCAGAGGAAGAAGTGATGGTGGTGCCATTGGCGTGGAAAAGAATAAGGAAAGACGAGGAAGTAAAATCTTTGGAGAGTTTTGGCTAGATGCCAGAAAGCTTGGAAAGAGCTAGAATTAGAAAGTTCATTACATTTGTTATTGATGAAATAGTTTTTAGCAAGTCGAAGAACAATTAGGCATGATTCTGGGCAGAAACATAGAGTTCGAGATTAATGAGTTTGAAGGGATTGGTACCATTTGTATGCCTCTTCCTTATTGCGAACAGCAGTAAAACAAGGGTCAGTAAAACAATTTTTTGGGGATTAGATTACGAGTAAGAAAATGGAATGTATGCCTTCATGTCCGAGATTGTCACCTCAGTGATGCATTCGGCAACCTCTGAGAGTTCCCAGCCACGGAGCAATAATCATTCCATGGGAACTGCCGAAGAGCCTCCCAGTCAGTAGAATTAGGGGAATGATAAACAACACAGAGATATTAAGTTTGAGAGTAACAAGATAGCTTAATCCAGAGAGTTGAGAATTCCTTAGAGTCAAAGTTGGAAACATGAGACCAAGTAATATTGTTGAGCACATACACACAACATCCACCTTTGGCTTGAAACTGAGAACATAGATAGTAGGAGGATACAGAAGAGGTTTGTGGTGAGTTGTCTCAGACAACTGGGTTTCGGTGAGGAAAAAAGGTTAGGTTTAGCAAAGGAGAGATGATTTTCCACAGAGGGATAGCCACGAATGTTGCAGAAGTTGATAATAAGAGTAACAGTCAGTTGTCAAGTACCTTTTGAGGAGTTGTAACCAAGGGTCAAGTTGATGGAGGCATTTATGTCCCCCCAAACTCTCCCTTGGAATCTCCGAGGCTGATCGTAGTTTTGACATTATAATTTTCGTTTGTGAAGATATTGTAGTTTTAATGTGTCAGCAGTGTAGTGTATGGATAGCAAGATAATTACCCTCTATGTTTGTGAAGCATGGCAATTATTTATTTTCGGTGTGAGCGTCCTGGGTTCGAATCCCCGGACTGCCACATGTGTTTGTTAATTTCATTAATCGAGTTTAGGAGTAAAGTTGGTTAGTGGAGAGAACATAATAATTGTACTTCCAATGAAGAATAACATTTTCCATTATAATTTTTGTAAAACACTTGTGTGTGGAAAAAAGAAAGAAAGAAGAAGTCCATGGAATAACTATGAAGAAAGATTGAAGACCCTCCCAATATGCTGTATCGAAATGGCATTTAGTCACCAAAATAGGTTCAGAGTGGGATGGTGTAGTAGGTGATACGCAAGTGGCCTGTATCAGGCAGTGATCAGAGGATCCAAGCGGGGACATCACTTAGATATCATAATTTTCTGAATTTGTCGTTAAAAACAAATCCAGTAGGTGGGGATTATGGTCTTGATTATTTGGTACACAGGTGTGTTGGTTGATTAGCTGAGCGAGATTAAAGGAGTCTGCAATAGCTTACATTCAAGATCAGAGTAATCAGTCCTAGCTGGATGAGTTAGCCATTCAATATTATGGACATTAATATCACCCAACACAGTGTTTTCAGAGACCGAATGTAAGTTGAGGACGCTGGGTTGCGAGGACAGAGAATATATAAGACTCAGCTCTGAAGGAGCATTTGGGAAACAGTAAGTACAACAGATGCACTTAATTTTACCAGCATTTAATTTGTATACAGAATAATACAAATAAAGACAATTGAAACTAATTACCTCCTAAAGGTGATTTTGGATTTAGCGAAGTAACGTACTCCTCCTATCTATCTCTATCTATTGCCTGACGCCATGATCCCCGAAGGGGTGGCCACGAACGAACCACCCCCATGCACCTCTGTTTCCAGTCAGTCGACGCCCCTCCCCCCAACCAGCACTGCCTTCGTTCATGTACTTCCTCACTCCATCCTTCCACCTCTCATTCGGTCTACCTCTCCCTCTCTGTCCCTCCACCTCGCTCTCGTACACCCTCTTAGTCATTCTCTCGCTTTCCATACGTTCCATATGGCCGAACCATCTCAAGTTGTTCCTTTTCACACTTTCCAGCACATCTACCTCCACACCACACCTCCTTACTTCCTCATTAGTCTGTCTATCCCTCCATGTAACTCCGCACGCACTCCTTAAGTAATTCATTTCCACTGCTCTCACTCTTGGTCTGAGTCTCTCAACCAACGTCCATGCTTCGCTTCCGTAAGTCAGTGTCGGGATTACCACACTGTCATGCAAGGACTTCTTCACTTCCATACTGACCACCCTATTTCTTGTTACTGCTTTTAGCGTTCCTACAACCCTCTTCCCCTGTTGTACCCTCTCCCGCACTTCTTCATCCATAGTCCCATCTTTACTCAACACACTGCCCAGATACTTAAAAGAGTTGACGATCTCCATAGCCTGACCGTTCAGCTTCACCTCACACTCTGTGACTTCACCCCTTTCGAAGACCATAACCTTGCTCTTCCCCGCATTTACCTTCAAATTCCGTTTTTCGCACACTGTTCCAAACTCATTTACCAGACCCTGCAACTCCCATTCATTATCACTCATCAGAACTGTATCATCCGCAAACAGCAGTATAGGTAGCTTCCACTCAATTCCCTCCCTATTCAGCGATACACCAACATCCACTGCTCTTGATAGTATTTCTTTCATGACTCCATCCATATATACAGTAAACAACCACGGGGACATCACACACCCCTGTTTCAAACCAACATTCAGGTCAAAGAACTCGCTCTGCTCACTCTCCACACGTACTGCCGCCTTTGCACCCTCATACATTTGTGGTGGAGTGGTCTTGCCACTGGCCTGGTAATCCAAAGGTCCCGGGTTCAAATCCCGATGTATCAATGGGAAGATATTATTGGGATGGAATTTGTGCTGTACCTAGTATCAGTGCATTACCACAAGCCCACCGAAACGTCAATAAAATACCCTCATTGTTCCCTGATTAAATAGCACTGTATGAATATTCCCATATTCAAAATATGCTATAGGGGTGCAATGCCTGGTGAGTTATCTGCTCAACAGGTGGCGTTGTGTGTGTGTAAGTGTGAGAGTCCGAGTGTAGGGGGTGAGACAGTGAAGCACGGGAACGAGGTGGCTTCAGAGATGGGGTCGTTTCGGGCCATGAGTGAGCACCGTGCCTCATGTGAAGGCAAGATGGCAGGTGCTCGTTGTACTCTACGTGCTTCACATGTCTCACTCCCTAGACTGGAACAAGACCTCAGAGGCTTCGCTGTTCATTGTAAAGCAGTGAATGTTAAGGCTCTCAGCCTATGCCCGAGAGGAAGTAAGTTGGAATATAGAAAAAAAAAAAAAAAAAAAATACATGCTCTTCAATGCTTTCAGCAACTTGCCCTCTACTCCGTATATTCTAAGTACTTTCCACAAACCTTCTCTATCCACTCTGTCATAGGCCTTCTCCAAGTCCATAAAGGCAACATACACCTTTTGTTTCTTCTCCACAACACAATTCAGGGTAAAAATCTGATCTACACATCCTCTTCCCTTCCTAAAACCTCCCTGCTCGTCGCCTATCCATTTCTCCGTTCTCACTCTCACTCTCACTCTCTCAATCACTACCCTACGTATACCTTCCCTACTACGCTTAGGAGACATCTTCCTCGGTGGTTACCACACACTCCTCTTTCCCCTTTGCCCTTATATAGGGGGACTATTATGCCAGTCTTCCAGTCATCGGGTGCACTCCCCTTCTCCCATGCTAGTTTGCAAATTTTCCATACCCATTCTATCACTATCTCACCACCATACCTCATAACTCCTCCTGTAGATCTCAAATCTTGGAGCAGTTGTTAGCTATAGGAAGACTGAATCTACAGTAGATACTGTATATCAGATGTGGATGGTACTTGAGTCTCTGTCAAAAATAGTAGAGTAGGGGGATTCAGCTTGAAGAAATTGGTGTACAGATTGAAGTCCCCTATGTTGCTGAAGGAGATTTTATCTCTACACTGATATGCAGTTTTGGGATGTTGTAAAATAGTTCCTGGCACAGTTGCATGATGACGACCGAGAGGGCCCTGTGTCAATGACTCAGACTCAACCCTGACGGTGGTGGTGATCTGAGAAACCACAGGGTTTGCTCTTAATATTGCAGCAGCCATAGTACTATATTAGGGAAATACATGTGTTGTGTTGGTATGTATGGTGTGTAGTGGGAAGAGCAGTGCTTTAATGGATAGAGGATAGCAGATATAGGGTAATGCCGTAAAATTGGATGTGTATGTTATATAAAGAGGTCTTGCCTGAAACCCCAAGATGAGTGAGGTAGACAAATTTGTAACTAGCTACCAAGGCCTGGGAGAGAAAATGTAAGTCAGGCTATTCCTTAAGTCTCCCGATACCTTGGCGATAGTACTTCCCTGGGCAATGCTCCCTACTCCTGCTACTCAGGTATCTAGTAGTTTGTGTAAGTTTGAGTTTTTGTTTGTGTGTATTTTTACATTTCAGTGTATGTGTGATTGTGTGTGCGTTGATGTGTTTTGTATGCCTAGCTTGGATTATATTGTGCAGCTAGCCTATTTACTCTTGTATTTTTTTTTCTATATCTATGAAGGAGATAAAAGAAAAAGTTGTCTGTACCAAGTGTCCCCCCCCATAGTTGAAAGAGTGATAGAGATCCAAATTCGAGGTACGTTAAAGTCAGAATGCCTGGACGCACGGAGCTTGAAGTAGTGAAGTCATAGGATGAGGGAAAGACAGATTGAAGGAGAGAGTTCCAGAGCTTATTTGTTGAATAGAAGAAAGACTGGGAAATTTGGTTCACTCTTGGGTTAGAGAGTTGGACAGAATAGGAGTTGAAATGTGTTAAAACTTGGGTGCCCCCACTCTCTGTAAGGGAGGATATAATTATACACACTGAGAAAGCTCTGAAGAACATTGATTGTTGTAATAGCGGTAAAAGAGTGAGAAATGCAAGATTGTGGCGTGTAGAGAGAGATTATAGGAAATGAGTAATAGGAGGTAAATTGATGAGACATAATACATGATAAATATATATTTTATTTAAGAGACAATGAATGGAGGAAGAAAAAACAAAGACAATACAAAAGAGGTCCATGTGCCTAAAGACATCTTCCATTCACAAAATGTTTGTAACAACTGGATTTAAACTTGTAAACCGTATTGTAAGTTTGTGGAAAGCAACTCCAAGGAAGTGAATTCCAGAGAGTAGTATTGTAGTTCTGGTGATAAATTAATTTTGATAAGCAGAAGTTCTACATTGTGGAGGAGAGAGCGTAAATTATTGGTCGTTTCCAGCTGCCCTAGTACTGGGGGAAAGATGACTGAATTGAAGCTAGTTCCTCGGAACATTTGCTGTGAAAATAGCTGTTGAATAATGCTAAGGATACAACATTTCTTCATATGGATGATGGAAGAAGGTTTTGTGTGACTGCAAGTCATTGATTAATCATGCTAAAATTTTGAATTTTGTGTGTATATGTAAGTTTATGTATGTATGTTCTGTTTGTGTTTGTGCGTGTTATATAATTGCCTGTGTGTTTTGCTGTACTCATGTGTGCCCATGTATGTGTGTGTACAGTCGTGAACAGGAATACTGGAATACCTAACAATGATAAAAGCGAAACAATATGGGAGTATGCCCAATGATTTGTTTGATGTGATTCATTCACTTTTTCGTCAATCATAATTTATCCTATCCAAAAGTGTACACTCGTGGACGGAATTCTCTGGACGATATTTGTACTGATAATTATGATACACATGTGAACTCTGTTGAGAAACTGCCAGAACCACAAGCATCATATCACTGACTGTCGGTTTGTTAATGCTCACAGTCATGTTTTTAGCTTTAGGAAGTATTTCAATATTCATGAGTCGCGAGCCGTAGCATAATAATAGTCAGTAGAGCGTCGGCTGCTGATCAAAGGGCCGGCGGATCGAGCCTGCACTGTCAAAATGTTATTGGTAGATGTCAAGCCTGGGCAACTTGACCCAGCGATTCGTAACAAACGCATAATGTTCATGGTCACCCCTTCTCGGGAATTGCGGCGTCTGACAAAAAAAAAAAAAAAAAAAAAAAAAACGACTGTGTATTTGACGTGTAGAAGTGCAAAGCTTGACTGAGGTTATAATATTATACGAGCATAATTACTTACAATGTTCAGGACCATACACTTACACTTTGTGTGTGTGTATTTGCAGTACGTTTGTCCTTGTCACATTGACAGAGTGACTGCGGGCGCATCTGGTGTGAAGCATACCGTAACAGCAATTCGTCAAATTCACTACTATTACGGGGAGAAATGCCACTTCACCTCAGGTGCACTGTCAAATTGACACTTTCGATATGCTCTATTTGTGATATATTTGTTTATTATTGTATATATATACCATATATATATATTATTTATGTATTGTACAGTATATATTGTTGAGAGACACTTGTCATAGAGAGTCAAACATTCTCTCCAGGAGTACTGTTTTGTTTTCACACTTTCCAGAATCAATAGGTATACGATCATTATATTTGTGAGTAACATGACAGTATATATTTTATATTTGAGTATAATTGGCTCTGTATATGTATTGGTGTTGCCTTGCCCTTTGAAACCTATGGTGAATTATTTAGCCTGGTACACTGGGATGCCATAGTCTCTACCCCTCTCATACGAATTCGCGGAACCCCTATGTGTTTATATATGCAATTATAATGATCTTGATTTTTTTGTTTTGTTACTGAACTTGCTGCTCAATAAATAGTATATAGTATTGTAGTTGATGTATAGAGAGTCACATTCATAAATTTGTTTCCAGAGATATACTTTTATAATTAGCCAAAGGTGAATTTACGAATATTTATGAGTGGGCTGGAGACTATAGCATCCGAGTGTACAGTCGCGCTAATAAGTGATGTCTCGGCACAAAGTATGTTTTGATCAATCATTGGTATCAGCAATATCTAAGCTTCATTTCTTCATATCGAGTGAAATATACAAACATGTTCCTACACTTACCCCCCCTATTCAACATCTGACAGACATTAATACAGCACAGAGCAAGCCAAACGTAATGACAGCTGGACATTACTTATTAGCCTACATTTACCCACCCTATTCAACATCTGACAGACAATAATACAGCACAGAGCAAGCCAAACGTAATGACAGCTGGGACATGACTTATTAGCCCTACATTTACCCACCCTATTCAACATCTGACAGACAATAATACAGCACAGAGCAAGCCAAACGTAATGACAGCTGGGACATGACTTCTTAGCCCTACATTTACCCACCCTATTCAACATCTGACAGACAATAATACAGCACAGAGCAAGCCAAACGTAATGACAGCTGGGACATGATTTATTAGCGCGACCGTTCTATGGGCTACTGCATATTATCCAGGGAACCACAGTTTTCGTCCGGACTTCACAAATACCTCTAACTCCAGATCCCTATTTACTCCTATATTCAATTTCTTTTCAGCTGCCGGTAAATTTAATCTCTTAGCAGCTAATTTCTCGATACTTCATGGAAATATATGGAACTACTATGTCTGTGCATCATATTAAGACCAACTTTATATAATTAGCACCATATTTCACTGCAAAATCTTCAAAATAATGGAGAAATCTTGATGGGAACTTTGCAATTTACCGTCATTTGAGAAGAAACAGACTAAAGGTAAACAGAAACATCGGATACTATAGTCTATTCGTTATGATTAGGCCAAAATCATGACCCCTAACCTACTATAACTAAAAAAGGGCTAGAGCAAATGGGATGTAAATTTCCACACCTATTCCCTGGCTGACTCTTCCCAAATGGTAGACATAACAGCTCAAATACTGAACTCGTTTTTGAGTTACGAGAGCATGGATTCGGGATTTGTGGCCTACCTAAAACAAACAGGGTACAGGGTACAGAAGACTTGCTCAGTCTCGTACAATCCGGGAATCGAACCTGGGTCCTCGAGGGTGTGAGCTGAGTGCGATAACCTATATGCCACAACACACCCAGTATATAATTAATTGCTAACACAGAGCATGTAATAATTAAAGGGAGATTGGCTGTTTTTTTGGTCTATTAATTAAATTATTCCTTTATTTCTTAGTTTCTTCGCTAGACCTCCATCAAGCTTAGATAAACACCCCCTTCAAGATAAATGTATACATTTTTCGGTAGGACCGGTTCATCTTAAAATATCAGGCTCGCTATTGCTCGCCAGGAAAAAAGCGACACCTAAATGGCTTGAAAGGTCTTAAAATTGACAACGAAATGGGGCGAAAGGTGTTCAAATCGCCAAACTAATGGGTCGCACGTCTTATAATCTCAAAACAAATGGGGCTTAACACTAGGGAGAAAGGGGACGAAAATATTGCTAGAGGTCCTTCCTAAACTAAATTAAATCGTCTAATGATTGGCAGAATATAATGAAAAGGATGTCACCAGTATTGAACGGGTTAACATCATGAACACTTTTAGTCGAATAAAGGCACCAAGCTCACGATCCTCTACGAGTTACTGATTCCTTGGCGCTAGCTCCTTCTTCTGACACGAACACTAGAGAGCCTGAATTAAAAAAATAATAATATATATATATATATATATATATATCTATATAACAAGGCCGGGGGCACAAGGCCGGGGGGCACCTAGGTAGGCCTACCTGAACAATTTAAGAGAGGTCACCTGCTGTTTTCTCTCTTTCTTAGTTGTATCCATTCGGTTCCGTTCATCCTACGGTTTTAAGAAATTTATCCCCATCCAGGTGTCGATTATCGCAGTATTTTATGGAGAAATCCGAAAAATTTGAAAATTTAGCCAACTGTCTTACACATTATCCAAAATACGGTGGTTCGCTATCGCTCGCCAGGTATACATCGACTCCTGGATGATGTATACACGACCCCAACGGAATAGAATATGTGTGGCAAACTGTACACTGGAGAATCAATCAAAATACACCATTATATTGCTCGGCACAATCAAACACTAAGGGTATGTATTAATATGAATAAATATTAATATGAATAAAGATATGAATAATATGATATGAATAATATGAATAAATATAGCAATGGCACGAAACTAACCTCTTCAAAAATGTACACAACTGCGCGTGGAGTGCTTCTCTTATTTTACCGAATTTACGCACGTGATATTATTTAACTATGCAACTTATAAAATAGAATAAAATAGAAAATAAAAATAAAAATAGGAAAAGTGGGGATTGGGCCTGAGCATATAGATAGATAGATAGATAGATAGATGTAACTTATGCTTACCAAATCAATGAATTCTGAATATATACAGAGGGATGGTTTTACCCTTCTAAATGATGGTTAGATATGTACAGTCAGAAACCGCAGTTTCTTAGACACCTGGATAGGGCCCGGACATTGGGAGCGTATTGTTTCTGGACGACAGCTCACTTTAACTATCACAAGGTCGCACACGTACGAACACACGTTTCGAACCAATAGATGCTTCACTCAGTCTGCCATGTACAATTATTGTGGTTATGCTACGATACGATTCATACTACAGAATCTGATATGTAAATTACAAAAATACCATTGTTTGTTATTCCCTCCTGTATCTACATAAATCACGGATAGCTATTAAAGAAAGACTGTAAAAAAACACTACCAAACCACAGTGAATGGACAGGCTTTCGTTGTGTGTGTGTGATTCATCAGACGTCATCCATAGTAGTTACTATTAAACCCATACCGGTACTCACATATAATTCATCCATTTTTATATCATGCTATTAACCTTGTTGCACTGTGTAAACATTGCAATATATCAGATACTATAATACTAACATCGAAAAGGTATCTATAGCTATTGCTAAACGTAATATCACGATGCAATGCTTATATAGCCTTTATCCTTTAGAGTGGAATATAAACATTTTACTAAATTAATATCGAATATATAAACCTATCAGCATCCGAAGCTTAACTTAGTGTGGTATTACATGTAATATAATACATATATACATAATATATACCCCCATATATCACTACTGATAACTCATTGCCGTTTCACACCTGAATTTCATAACCAGATGATAACATGTAATATTACATTGCATAGTTCGTTGTGTCGTATGTCATGAAATAGACACTTCTGCTTTCAGTGTTTGTCACCTACTGTAGAGCATTATGTCTATTACAACACACACATCGGTTCACTTACACACACACACTCTCGACTAATCGTAACTAGCAATTCACGTCATAATTGCCATCGTTATTTTACACAACAACTATTCACTACACACCAATGCAAGGTAAACATTTACACTATAATACCGAACATCCTCCTCTTCAAAATTAATACAAGTATGCATAACGTGGTCACTGGGAACATGGAAATGAAGACAGCTCTCTGGGGGGTGGGGGCGAGAGAGCGAACTTAAACTACCAAATTTCGTAACAGCCAATGAAACGTTTAAGGTTGGAACCCCCACTGGGACGTCTTGGGCATGGTATCTCAGTGTGCAAAGAAAATAGTGAGCACACACACACACACACACACACACACACACACACCTAAATCCTTTTCATTCACTGTGCAATTTGGAAGTATTTATTTTCATTTTTTTAAAACCTATGGTAATACTCGTGTCCGTATTTACTGTAGATACGTAAGGGAATGTAATATAGGTATTTTTGACATTTGTATATCCATAAATATATGAATGCGGATCATAGCATAGCAGCAGCATTTTAATTTTACATGGCAGACTGAGTGAATCATCTAATGGTTCGAAACGTGTGTCCATAGGTATGCGGCCTTGTGATAGTAAAAGTGGGCTGTCGTCCAGAAACGATGCTCTCCACATGTCCGGGCCCTATCAAAGTGTCTCAGAAATTTAGGTTTCTGACTGTACATGGAGTGCTTCGCATACTATACTGAAGACACACTTAATGAACACCCTCGTGGGGCCATTTAACTACAATCTATGCTTACCAAATCAATGAATTTGGATTATATATCGAAGGAAACGTTCTACCCTTGTAATTATCTATGTATATGCACGTGAAATGTATCTCTTAGTACACCGAATCCACTTGATAAGTACACACTTAGTACGTCTTCAATTCTATATTATATTATATATACTCAGGCTCAATCCCCACTTTTCCTATTTTTGTTTTCTTTGTTTTCCCTCTTTTCCTTTTTTTTTGGGGGGGGGGGTGGCCGACTCAAGACAGAGCCAGAATAGGGACAACACAACAGAAAACAATGAACACACAAAAATAAAATACAAATTCACACACATCTAGGTCATCCAGGAGAAGACCCAGAGACCAGGATCACCAATACTTCCGGAATTAATGCAATCGGTTTGACTCTATTAGGAGGTACTATAAATTAGGAAACAGGGAAAGGGTTACAGCCGTGCGGTCATGGGGACACAACCAGACTTAAAGGGGAGGGGGTAGTTTTTTCTGGACCCCCTTCTCCCTCATGTTCAGCATATTCGTTTTGAGATTTTATGACGTTCGTTCCGTTAGTTTGGCGATTTTGAGACCGATTGCTCAATTTGTTTGTCAATATTAAATACCTTTCGTGTTATTTAGGCATCGATTTTTTCATGGCGAGCGATAGCGAGCCTGTAATTATATAAGGAACCGGCCTTCGGCCGGGATTTATTTTTTTACTGAAAAATTTACAAATTTATCTTGAAAGGGGCTCTAGGGGGTGGTTTTGTAAGCTTGATAGAGGTCTAGCGAGGAAACTAAAAAATAAGTTAATAAATATATATTATATAGACCAAAAAACAAGCACTACTCCCTTAATTGCAGCAATTTACCGTTAGTAGGAACCGTCTTTCAGTCCAATAATACACGGCGGGAAATGGTAAATGAACGTGTCTGAACACTAAGGGATTGATACACTGGTTAGATTGATACAGATTACCGTCGATTACGGGGGTCACCTGCTTTTTGTTCTCTCCTTTTCACTCCTTCTCTGGCTTGTATCCATTCAGCCTATTGTTTTAAGACGTTTATCCCCATTCAGGTGTCAATTTCTTTCTGGCGAGCGATAGCGAGCGAGCTTTGTATGGAGAAATCCGGCTTTGCCGGAGAAATTTTTCTATCGAAAAATTTACAAATTTAGCTTGCTGTCAAAAACATGTTTAAAAATATGCTGGCTCGCTACCGCTCGCCATGAAAAAATCGACACCTCGATGGAGATAAACGTTCTAAAACAGTAGGCTGAATGGGGCCGAATGGATACAAGCCAGAGAGAGGGAGAAAAAAAAAAAAAAAAAAAAAAAAAAAAAAAGAGGTGGCCCCTTTTTCGCCTCCTCTTACTAATTCCCCACAATTTCTTTCTACACGCCGCAATGTTGCGTCTTTCGCTCTTCTATCACTATTGCAACAATCAGTGTTCTTCAGAGCTCTCTCAGTGCATACCCCCTCCCTTGCGGCGAGTGCGAGGCACCTGCCTTTCAACACAGTCCCATTCCTATTCTATCCAGCTCTCCAACCCAATAATTGGCAAATTTTCTGTCTTTCTTCTACTCAACAAGTAAACTCTGGAACCCTCTCCCTCAATCAATCTTTCCTTCATCCTATGACTTTGACTGCTTTAAACTTAGTGTGTCCAGGCATTTTGACTCCAACGGCCCTTGAATTTGGCTCTGTCACTCTTTTAACTTTGGGGGAGACACTCGTTACAGACAACCTGCCTTTTGTCTCCTCCATACATACAGAAAACAAAAATAAGAACAATGGGGACAATTTGAGCCGCACGACTATAGGCGAGGGGGTAATGACTGTGAATTGAGTTATAATAGGGAGATATCGGGGGTCTACATAAACACTAATATAATGGGATGGACGATGCACTGGTGACCTACAGTACTCACGGGTTCCGCCTCGCTTACTCACTCACTTACTCACTTTTCCGTAGATACACGAAGTATCACTGATACATGTGTTGTGTTATTAACTCAAATTGTTCCCTACTAACATCTCTTAACCCTGCTAGGGACATTAGTACTAGGGCAGTACTTCCCTTTCCAAACGTCCCTTACCTTTTCGAAGTCAATGTTGAACACTTTAAACATCAGATATTTAGAGAACAAGCAACCTTGAGGGGTAGCTAGCCTGTTGCTGTTTGACTTCCCTTGTACTACTCCTTTGTACTCGCTTCAGGCGAACTTTAGGATACCTGGGATCGTCCAGATTGGTCCATCACACACTAGACACCTTCAGGGAACTCGAGCAACACAGGCGTAGGACCACCACACTTCAGGTAGACTTCACTAACACACACCATGGCCCACCACACTTTAGATGGATTTCAGCAACACACACGATGGTTTATCATATTTCCGGGGGACTTCAGCGACACACACGGTGGTTTTTCATATTTCCGGGGGACTTCAGCAACACACACGATGGTTTATCATATTTCCAGGAGACTTCAGCAACACACACGGTGGTTTATCATATTTCCGGGGGACTTCAGCGACACACACGGTGGTTTATCATATTTCCGGGGGACTTCAGCAACACACACGGTGGTATATCATATTTACGGGGGACTTCAGCAACACACACGGTGGTTTATCATATTTCCGGGGGATTTCAGCAACACACACGGTGGTTCACCACACTTCAGTTGGTTCAGGATCGTGTGGATGGATTATGTCGGACTTGCACTGCTGGAAGCGTTGTTGCATACTCAGGTTTTTGCTCAACAATATCAACACATACGCATATATATTGGTAAAATAGCATAATTAAAATTAGCTCTGTAACATTTATTTCAGTTGGTGGTTGAACGTGCGTGCGAATTTTGTTTATACCACCTAGTCTGTGTAGTTTACCCAGTCGTAGAAAGGAATTTCTCGACAATTATTGAAGTCATAAATATAATGCGTTGGTGTACTGTTTTGAAAAGCTACACAGACAAAACAAAAATACTGTGATTAACTTGTTAATGCTCCTTGGCCTGCAGGTTCTATCATTAGGAGGTGCTTCAGCTATCGTGACCACGATTATGGAGATGACGCCATCGCCTCTCATATTATTGAATTACTGTACTACACACACACACACACTACCTAACCGATATCCTTAACCCCTTCTGTACTGGTGACATCCTTTTATTATATTCTGGCAATTGTTAGACTATTGTATTCAGCTTAGGAAGGACGTCTACACATTAAAAGGATGCAGACTATCTCAATTACTCCTTTTAGCTGCAATATATCCTTCCGAAGCTTCATGAAACCGTCTAAATGCAGCTGAAATAAACACAAAAAGACGTCACTGGTACAGAAGGGGTTAACTAGTTTGCTCTCTTACATTTACATATATGGAGAATAGGCTGGAGTAATTTATATTATCTTACATTAGGCTGGAATAGGCTAGACTATATTGATAATTATCGTATTGTCATATAAACGAATTCGCTCCATTGTAAATAGATATCGAGTGGAATATAACATTTTCGTACCCATACCTGTTCACCCGTCAGTTCCAACTACAGCTGTCACCCTGCCAATTAAACGTGCCTACAAAATACAGGTGTTCTTGTACCACTGTCATCTGGCAAGTGTTACACAGCGTATACGAACTGATTGCTCCTCGGCTATAATATGTGTCATTCAAATAGCAAAATGTTGTCTGTAGTCTCATTTTCTTAAGGGGAAATCGGTCGTTTTTCTGGACCCCTTTTTCCCTCGTGTTTAGCCTCATTAGTTTTGACATTATAAGACGTTCTGCCAATTTGTTTGGCTATTTTAACACCTTTAGCTCCATCTCGTTGTCAATAGTAAGACCTATTGTGCCATTTAGGTGTCGTTTTGTTTCCTGGCGAGCGATAGCGAGCCTGTCATTATAAGAGGAACCGGCCTTTGGCCGGGATATTTTTCTACCGAAAAATTTACAAACATGTGTCTTTTCTAAGTTTGAGGGAGGTCTAGCGAGGAAACTACACAATACATGAATAAATAAATTAATATACCAAAACAAACAGCCACTATCCCCTTAACCGGCGGAAAATTGTCTTATACTCATCTTAGTTACAAAGTCACAATAAACTTTGTCTAGCCAAATATGATGTAAATTATGACAAACAGTTTCCTACTTTTCGACTAGATGCTGGTACACAACAATCAGCTGTTGAGAGGGTAAATGTCTACCAGGTGATAAACTAAACTAGTGGAAGCCCAAAGAACTCATCAATATTTGGGGTAGCTACAAGTTATAGATGATATTCGGTATAAGAGGAGTGGCCACTCAAACATTGACTCATAATATGTTCAGCAGTTTACTAAATATATTTGTATATGAAATTTGCACACTCAAATTCAATATAAATATTTGGTTGCAGGTACTATGACAAGTCTAACTTTCTACCAAGTTGATTAAACTGACTTGTTAATGCATTTTATGATTGGAAGCTGTAGTATACAAACAACATATACATCAACAATGATACATTATGCATTTGCATACCAGAAAACTACAATTCATAGTACCTCACCATTTGCAATTCCATGACGATGTCTGATCAGTGGTAATCAAAAATGGAGTTAACACGCGCTCTGGAAATGAGTAATCAATGGCGTTCAAAAATGGAGTTATTATGCGAACAAATCGTCACTCATCGTACAACCAGGAGCAGGAAAGAGATGTGGATTGTACGATTGCGTGAGTGAGCAACCCCCTCCCCCCTTGCAGGCCAACCAGAACACCGGTGCAGGGGCTCGCTGTATTATGAAGCTCTGTTGCATTATGAAGCCCTGGTTGTATTATGGAGCAGTGTTGTATGCATGTTGTAGCACTCCGTTTGTTCGGGGCGACGGGCACATGTTCCCTCGCGACGACACCGATGAAAGAGCCATGATCGAGCCACTCCATCATGGACGCTGCCAACACTGCCGACACAGCTCGGGGGGAAAACTCGGGAGCGCTCGATGTAAAGCCACTCATAAAAATCGTGTCACACTTCAGCAGCCAGGTCAGGGAGGAAGCCTGAAATGTGTGCAAGGAACAGTCGTGTCAGAAAGTCATGTTATCCTTCAGTAAGCAGATCAGAAGATAAAAATGAAGAGTGCGAACAGTAGTCAGGTTAAAATCCTTTAACACCTCGGAAAACAATTAATGGGGTAAAACCGAAGAGTGTCCAAAGTGCATTCGAGTTTTTAAAGCGTGTCGCACATCGACACAAACTCCACATATCATGTGAGCCTTTTGTGAAGAACTCAGGGGGTGAAACTAAAAAAATTCCAACCTCTCGTCCGAATCGTGTCACACTTATGTAAACAGGCAAACCTGAAGACAGAACAATACTTCAGCAAATATCTCATTGGGCAAAACCAAAGGCACAGTAGAATTAAAACAAAAGTGTTATATCTCACCTCACAATTCAGGAGGAATACGTGAAACTGAGAGTGCACAAGATATAGATATATACAAAAATCGCGATAAACAGCTCAGGAGGAAAACATGAATACTGCACACACCCAAGTACAGTTTTGTCCAACATTTCGGTTCAGTACTTCGTACCACAAATATTTATATACAATTGTTATTATCTAGCTATGCTGAGAAATGTCTCCTTCAAAACTTCTTATAATACACGATCTATGTCTCAAAATATGAAAAATACGGCTTAGCAGTGTGGGACTGCATCATGCCAAGTATTCTCTTTAGCTTAAGGCACACATTATTTTTCTGTCCATCAGTGCAAGCTTCAATTTAGCAGTGGATCTGTCAATGGCAAATACTACTTACTTTACAGTTTGTGTGAAGGTGTGATCATTTTGGACACATGGTATTTATAATGTCGTTAGTCGTTACAAGACAACTTATACATACTCCTACATTTCAAGAAGTGCTTTATCACAGATCAAGAGTTACATGACGGTAACCAGAGCGTATCCTGACAACTGAACATGACCGTACACCGGCAGGTAACAAAGATTTCAGAGAGGTAAAATTATATCCGCCAGTCAGGTTAACTGTGCGAGAAATAACACAGCTGGTGCATCATCACGTTTGCTGACTAGAAACAGCGGTGACAGTCTAGCGTTGAGGGAGACTGATTTTATACTGGATATATTTTTAATGTCAATAGTAGTTGAAGATAATTGATTACGGGTATATCCGTAATTATTGAATATGTTGTTTGAAAGTGTTATATGTATTAACCCCTTCTCTACCGGCGACGTCTTATTACTTTTATTCTAGATATATTTAGACGATTGTGTGCAGTTTAAGAAGGATCTGGGGTAGTAAAATGGTTAGCGAGATAATACAAAGCCTGCTAATTGCTGGAGGCCCTTTCTGAAACTGAAAAAAATCGTCTCATAGCAGCCAGAATAAATTTAAACAGAGGTCACCGGTACAGAAGGGGTTAAGTAAATAGTTGTCTTTAGTCTTTGCAGTACTCTACTGAATGCTTACACGATTTTATTCTAGATTCAGTTGGACAATTTAGTAAATCTTATGATAGACATATTGGAATCAAAGGGTTGAAAATGAACATTATTTACAATTTTAGTATTTTATGCATGCTACTGCAATGCGATTCTGTGTTGTTTTAGGTACGATGCATTCATTCTTGAATAACTTAAATATAATGGGTAATGTTGTCTTTGAGAACAGATGAAACCTCAATTATAAGAAAGCAAACAGCGAATATTGGGATAGATTCATAACAATATTGCTTTCAAATATGCGTCGGAATATATTGTATAGCTAAATATATTATTATTTTTGACGAACACTTATCATACGTATCAATCAACACAGAAGAAAACTTAGAATATCAATGATTTAGACCCAGATTTGTATATTTGTTATCAAGATTAAACACTGCATTTCATCCAGCAGGCAATAAAACTAACACATAGTTACACTACCATTACACATTGAAACTAACACATAGTTACACTACCATTACACATTGAAACTAACACATAGTTACACTACCATTACACATTGAAACTAACACATAGTTACACTACCATTACACATTGAAACTAACACATAGTTACACTACCATTACACATTGAAACTAACACATAGTTACACTACCATTACACATTGAAACTAACACATAGTTACACTACCATTACACATTGAAACTAACACATAGTTACACTACCATTACACATTGAAACTAACACATAGTTACACTACCATTACACATTGAAACTAACACATAGTTACACTACCATTACACATTGAAACTAACACATAGTTACACTACCATTACACATTGAAACTAACACATAGTTTCACTACCATTACACATTGAAACTAACACATAGTTACACTACCATTACACATTGAAACAAACACATAGTTACACTACCATTACACATTGAAACTAACACATAGTTACACTACCATTACACATTGAAACTAACACATAGTTACACTACCATTACACATTGAAACAAACACATAGTTACACTACCATTACACATTGAAACTAACACTCCACATCATATTAAGCCTATTAGCCAAATACAGTAGTGGTAGTGAACACATTAAGGGGAGATTTCCACTTGAGGGATTTTTTTCTTTACCCCTTTCTCACTCATGTTTAGTCTCATTGCTTTTGATATTTTAAGACGTTCGCCCCATTAGTTTGGCGATTTTAAGAACTTTCACCCCATTTATGTCACTTTTAAGACCTTTCGTCCCATTTAGGTGTCGATTATTTCCTGGCGAGCGATAGCGAGCCTGTAATTTAAGAGGAACCGGCCTTTGGCCGGGAAATTTTTCTACCGAAAAATGTACACATTTATCTTGAAAGGGGGTCATGGGGGTGTAATTTCAAGCTTGATGGAAGTCTAGTTAACACACTAAAACCTCCCCTTAAGTGAGATCCCGCAGTGCACTCTCCACCTTAACGGATTGTTAAATATTTTCTTAGTTGAACTACATCTACCTATGGTAAAGTGATACATTGTGATGCTAACTATAAGTGTTATTAAAAGGCCATGTACCTGGCTTTCTTTCAGACTACTTACAGTATGTGAAATAACCTTTTAACCCTTTCACGTTTTATGACGCAGAGGTTGCCAGATTAGCAATAATAAATATAGTTCTCTCACTCTTATAATTACCTCTCCAAAATTAGTTTTCTGCCCACAGCTAACTCAAAGACAACTGCAGAGGTTGAAGTAACTAAACTAAAGGTTTCTAAATACCCCTGATGGTAACAAAGGCTTTAAAGTAGCCCTAATAGGCTCAAAATTCCGTAAAAAACGTGAGAGGGTTAAGATAGTCCCTTCAACATCTATCGTTAGATATCACTACGACCTTAACAACCTCTCACTATCGCCACTACGGCCTTGATGTATCACCGCTACTACAATCTCAATACTACCACCACAAACTACCATACCACAATATACTGTTACTTGCACATTTTAGAACCACTACCAAATCACCATCATTAAGGGGGTCACTTCATTTTGTTTTATCTTTCTCTCTTTCCCTGGCTTGTATCCATTCGGCCCTCTTCAGCCAACTGTTTTAAGACGTTTATCCACATCCAGGTGTCAATTTCTTCCTGGCGAGCGATAGCGAGCCAGCATTGTATGGAGAAATCCGGCTTTGCCGGAGAATTTTTTCTATCGAAAAATGTACAAATTTAGCTTGCTGTCAAAACAAAAATATATATATGCTGGCTCGCTACCGCTCGCCAGAAAATATTGACACCTAGATGGGGGTAAACGTCTTAAAAGAGTAGGCTGAATGGAGCCGAATGGATACAAGCCAAAGAGAGAGGGAGAGAAAGAGAAAAAAAAACAAAAAACGAGGTGGGCTATCTTAACAGCTCGACACCACCACCACTACTCAACGATAATACCAACTTCACCTTCATTTCCTTCATCATTACCATCACTATCATATATTTCTCCATATATGTTATCAATCTGCACCGAACTGTATCACAATACTACCACCGCCACCACTACCATCACTATCAACCACTACCACCACCATCACTATCAACCACTATCACCACCATCACTATCAACCACTACCACTATCAACCACTACCATTACCATCACTATCAACCACTACCACCACCAGCACTATCAACCACTACCACCACCATCACTATCAACCACTACCACCACCATCACTATCAACCACTACCACCACCATCACTATCAATCACTACTACCACCACCATCACTATCAACCACTACTACCACCACCATCACTATCAACCACTACCACCACCATCACTTTCAACCACTACCACCACTATCACTATCAATCACTTCCACTATCAACCACTACCACAACCATCACTATCAACCACTACCACCACCATCACTATAAACCACTACCACCACTATCACTATCAACCACTACCACTATCAACCACTACCACAATCATCACTATCAACCACTACCACCACCATCACTATCAACCACTACCACCACCATCAACCACTACCACCACTATCACTATCAACCACTACCACAACCATCACTATCAACCACTACCACCACCATCACTATCAACCACTACCACTATCAACCACTACCACCACCACCACCATCACTATCAACCACTACTACCACCACCATCACTATCAACCACTACCACCACCATCACTATCAACCACTACCACCACCATCACTATCAACCACTACCACCACCATCACTATCAACCACTACTACCACCACCATCACTATCAACCACTACTACTACCATCACTATCAACCACAACCATCACCACCATTATCAACCACTACCATCACTATCAACCACCACCACCACCATCAATATCAACCACCACCACCACTATCAACCACTACCATCACTATCAACCACTACCACTACCACCACCACCACTATCAACCACTACCATCACTATCAACCATTACCACCACCATCACTATCAACTACTAGCAGACGGCGGGTGCCCGACCCCGAAAGGGGTTGAAATAGGGGAGCCCCCCCCCGCCAAAGGCGGCTTTCTAGGGCCTTTCCTAGCTGATGCTGAGAGGATTGGGTTCCAGTCATGTGGTGATGGGCTGGTCTATCAGAGTGAGAACTGAGCGATCTCTGCCATACCCATAGCTTACTCTGACTGTTCCTTTAACTTATATATTTTCTAGATCTCAAGTGACGGCGTCTTTTCCGTGGATTGACCTCCCAATCTACCAAGATTGGAAGCCAAAGCGTCACATTTTTCCCTTGCCCCTCAACTTTCTCTTCAAAATTGCTGAGGGGCACAGGGCCCTGGGTGGCGCCATGGAGTGGCTTCGGTCACCCAGGCTTTATTGTGGTCGGCAGGGAGGGTTCTGTGGGGGCGCTCGGTTATGGCCTTGGAATTGCTCGGGGCCTTGGGGCTGTTCGGCCAGGCAGCTTGGGGAACAACAACAACAACAACAACAACAACTACTAGCAGAAAAAATAGGTAATGCCGACACCAATTTTAGATCATACTTAAATAACAGACCTGAAGAAACATTTACTGTATCACCTATCTCACACGAGGAACGTGTAGATGTAATCAAACAGCTCAAAGATACATCACCAGGCAATGACGATAATTATATCCGTAACAATTATCAAGGAAGTAGCTCCTGCCATTTCCCGAGTTCTTTTACATTTATGCAAATCTTCTTTTTCTACTGGAATATTCCCTGATAAGCTCAAAATTGCTATAGTTACACCCATATATAAGGCTGGTGATAAAAGACTACTAAAAAAACATCGTCCTATTTCTGTATTACCTGCCATAATTAAATTATTGAAAAACTTATGTATAACAGATTATATAACTTTGTAAACTGTAATATCTTATCCACTGCCCAGTATGGATTCAAAAGGGGTCGATCAACAGAGCTAGCACTTACATCTTTTACTGATGATATATTAAAATCGTATGATAACAAACATTATACAGTACTATTAGTACATTTTTAGACCTTTCTAAGGCCTTTGACACCCTAGACCATGAAATACTATTAGCTAAGTTAGAACATTATGGAGTAAGAGGTATTAACTATCTCTGGTTTAAGTCATACCTTAAAAACAGAAAGCAATATGTTACTTAACATAAGAACATAAGAACATAAGAACATAAGAACTTATAATGAATGCCAATCAGAACTAAAAAATATATCACATGGCATACCTCAAGGATCCATACTGGGTCCGGACCATTGTTTTTTCTACTCTACATAAATTATATTGAACATTCTAGCAAAGTGTTAAAATTTATTCTATTTGCATATGATAGTACCCTCTATGTTAGCCACCCAAACCTTGACTCCTTGGTAGATATAGTAAACTCTGAACTAAATAACGCAAGGAACTGGATAGTAAGTAACACACTAACTTTAAATCTTGACAAAACACACTATATAATATTTCACAGAAATAAAGCAATACCCGAAAACCGACAGCCAATTAAAATCGGTGCGACAGTGCTAAATGGAGAGGATAAAACCAAATTTTTGGGTGTCATCGTGGATAAAAGACTATCGTGGGGAGATCATGCATTATACTTACAAAACACAATGAACAAGCAGTGTGGTATACTTTATTTACAAAAAAATTATCTAAACAGAAGAACAATGAAACCTATTTATTATTCTTTAATATATTATAACATATTTTACTGCAATACAGTATGGGGGGCTGCTGCAAAAAAACAAAACAAGAAAACTAATAGTAACTCAAAAGAAAATACTTCGAACACTTGCATACACAAATAAGTACGACCACACTAACGAATTATTCTCCAAATTTGGATTGCTTAAGTTTGAAGATATTAATACATACTGCTGTGCTCTTTTTGTGTATAAATCCTTGAAAAAACACATCGAAAATGATATGTTTAATAAATGAAAAAAATCTAGATATAATATGAGAAACACCAACCTCTTAGACATACCACTAATGTTAACAACACAATCTCAATCATGTATAGACTATCATAGTCAAGATATGGAATAAGTTACCATCTTACATAAGATATAAATCTAATAGAGCCGATTTAAAAAAATGCCTCAAACTGTATTTATTATCCAAATACAATAACTAATAGCTTGCTTAAAAAGATAGTAATTTGCATGGAAACAGGTATATAGTATATATTTTTTCCAAATACCCATATATGAAATATGTTCATACCATTGATATTGTTTTATAGCCACAGACTGTCAATTTGGGCATTATTAACATTATTGAGTATATTTTAAGTATGCACAACCATCTGAATGTAGAAACTCACTCGTGTAATTAAACACAATGTGCCTCTTAAAAGAGTCCCGTGCTCTCAAAAGGCAAATAACAAAATCAATTCAATACCACTACCATCACTATCAACCACTACCACTACTATCACCCACTACCACCACCATCACTATCAACCACTACCACCACCATCACTATCAACCACTACCACCATCACTATCAACCCCTACCACCACCACCATCACTATCAACCACTACCATCACAATCACTATCAACCACCACCACAACCATCATTATCAACCACTGCCACCACCATCACTATCAACAACTACCACCATCGCTATTAACCACTACCACCACCATCACTATCAACCACTACCACCACCATCAACCACTACCAGTATCAACCACCACCACCTTTTACTTACTTATGGTAGTCCATCGTAGTCCGATGATGACGTTCCCTTCCTGCAAAGCAGGAAGAGAAAACCTGCGCATAGAAGAGTTTAGAGTGCCGAGGGAGGTGCGCAGTTCCAACTTCACTATCTTGGTACTGAATAGGGGTTGCTGATGGCAAGGGGGTGACCCAAGACGACCAGCTCCTGCTCAATACTGCAGGGGACTGCCGGGATTCCAGTTTGTCGGAAACCGCCAGGACGTGACCCCAACGTCTGCTTTTCTCTCAGGGTGTGCTCCCCTAGCCTTTGTCTTACTAGACTAAACCACAAGGCAGTGGGTGTGTGCGGTTGTTGGTAGATGACAAGGATGCACATCATACCTCTGGGGTCCCACCGCATGCCCCGAGATCCCCTATTGATTTAGCTTGGGGTCGCAAGACACCCAGTTACCGTGTGTGGTCCCGGGGAGGCAAAATAGGAGTCTTGGTGATGGGAGAGGCTATGTACTGGCAAAGGGAGACTTACGCACTCGGCTCCCCTTTTCACCACAAGGGTTAGCCAGCGGCAGCAGCTGAAAGCGAGAATTGCATGCAAGCAAGCAGCACTACACCAACATGCACTAGTCGCATCACATCACCCTGTGTGATAACTCCTTCCCTACCTCCCCGTCCTCATTCAGACTCTCCTCCTGCCCGCTAACCTTTCCTACCTCACCGTCCTCATTCAGACTCCCCTCCCGCCCTTGCCACTGCCCGCTAACCTTCCCTACCTCCCCGTCCTCATTCAGACTCCCCTCCCGCCCTTGCCACTGCCCGCTAACCTTTCCTACCTCCCCGTCCTCATTCAGACTCCCCTCCCGCCCTCGCCACTGCCCGCTAACCTTTCCTACCTCCCCGTCCTCATTCAGACGCCCCTCCCGCCCTCGCCACTGCCCGCTAACCTTTCCTACCTCCCCGTCCTCATTCAGACTCCCCTCCCGCCACTACCCGCTAACCTTCCCTACCTCCCCGTCCTCATTCAGACTCCCCTCCCGCCCTCGCCACTGCCTGCTAACCTTTCCTACCTTCCTGTCCTCATTCAGACTCTCCTCCCGCCCTCGCCACTGCCCGCTAACCTTCCCTACCTCCCCGTCCTCATTCAGACTCCCCTACCGCCCTTGCCACTGCCCGCTAACCTTCCCCAAGGTTAAGAGATACAACGTTGTATCTCTTAACCTTGACCTTCCCTACCTCCCCGTCCTCATTCAGACTCTCCTCCCGCCCTCGCCACTGCCCGCTAACCTTTCCTACCTCCCCGTCCTCATTCAAAGGAGTACAAAGGAAATCAAGCAACAACAGGTCTAGTGACCCTTCTAGGCTGCTTGTCCTCCAAAACACTGAGGATCAAGTGTCCAAACAGTGGTTTAGAGTGGGTAAGGGAACATTGGAAAGGGAACTACTGCCCCCCTGCCACTAACGTGGCAGGACTAGGAAGTTAGTAGGGGACATATGGGTTAGTAACTGAGGGGAGGATAAAATAAAGTTATTCATTTACAAACGCAGTCAGACGCGGGTTTGATGCGAGATATTTGTCTAGGCGGAATTTAAATGAATCAACGGTGCTGCAGTCTATAACGTCTCGGGGAAGCCCATTCCACAAGTTGACAACTCGATTGAAGAAGAAATTCTTAGATTCGTGTGAGTTAAAAGATTTACCAATAATTTTGCAACCGTTTCCCCGCGTGTAATTAGATTGGTCGATAGTGAAGTACTTACTACAGTTCATATTGTCGATGCCTTTGATGATTTTGAACAATTGAATTAAGTCACCTCTTAATCTGCGCTGGGTTAAAGGAAATGGATTTAATTCTCTAAGACGCTCTTCGTATGGTTTGTTCTTTAGGCTAGGTATCATTTTGGTAACTCTACGTTGAACTCGTTCTAGCTTGTTTATGTCTTTTTGGTAATAAGGGCACCAGCATTGAACGCAGTATTCCAGAAGAGGGCGGACTAAGGAATTGTAAAGGGTTAGGATTACGTCTTTGGATTTATGCTCAAATGATCTGCCTATAAAGCCAATTATTTTGTTTGCCTTCTTAACAACTTCTGAACATTGTTGACTCGGTTTTAGGTTACTCGATATTGTTACTCCCAGACCGGTTTCTCTGTTTACATTCTTAAGCTGAGTGCCATTCATCGAATAGTTTGCTTTCTCATTTACGTATCCGATATGTAGTACTTTACATTTATCCGCATTGAAACTCACTTGCCAAATTTGGGCCCAATGTGACAATTTATCTAGATTGTGTTGCATATCGTCAACTTGATCTTTTGAGAGTACGCTATTTGCAATTTTTGTATCGTCAGCAAATTTTGAGATTGTACAGGTGAGACCCTCATCTATGTCATTGATGTAAATTAGAAAGAAGACTCTCCTCCCGCCCTCGCCACTACCCGCTAACCTTTCCTACCTCCCCGTCCTCATTCAGACTCCCCTCCCGCCCTCGCCACTGCCCGCTAACCTTTCCTACCTCCCCGTCCTCATTCAGACTCCCCTCCCGCCCTCGCCACTGCCCGCTAACCTTCCCTACCTCCCCGTCCTCATTCAGACTCCCCTCCCGCCCTCGCCACTGCCTGCTAACCTTCCCTACCTTCCCCCCCACCACCACCACTATCAACCACTACCACCATCACCCCCACCCCCACCAATATCAACCACTACTATCAACAACCACCACCACCACCACTATCATCCACTACTACCACCACCACCACAAAGACTACCATCACCACAGTGCCACACCACCACTACTATCAACCACTACCACCACCACCACCACAGTGCCACACCACCAGAGGCATCAGTCGTTATCACAGAGGCAGTGGCAGAGTTTCAGTATTATATGACAAAGTTGCATCTAATTCCCTTGTTATGGTGGGGCCCCGGGCGGACTATTATCCCAGGACCCGAGACGAGGGGTAAGAGGAGGTGGGGGGGAGGGTTAAGGGGGATGTTACAGGTGTGTGGAGGTGTGTACTTATCTTCTGAGAGAAGGTGGGATGCAACAGGTGTGTGATGATACAGGTGTGGGTAAGGGAGGGGGGGGGGGGTACCTTGTATCTGAGAGAAGGTGGGATAATACACGTATGTGAAGTTTGGTGGTGCAGGTGTGTAGGCTAATGGTGCAGGTGTTTGAAAGTTGGATGTTTATGTGCAGGTGTGTTGAGGTGCGTGATGATGCAGAGGTGTGTAGGTGCAGGTATACTGTAGGTGTGTGAAGGGGGGTTGGTGCAGGTACAGGTGTATTAAGGTGGATGATGCAGGTGTGTGAAGGTGGAATGGTGCATGTGTGTGAAGATGGGATGGTGAAGAAGTATTTTGGGTCGAAAAGGTGTGTAGCCGTGAATGCTTTATACATTTGTGTGTATAATGTAGCATAAGTGATAAAATATAATGCACTAAATATTACTAAAAGACAGGGATCTTTACTTTGTGTTTGTAGACCTGGAGAAGGCCTTTGACAGGGTGCCTAGAGATGTTGTGCAGTGGGCTATGAAGAAACTTAGTGTGGAAGAATGGCTGGTGAGTGTGATAATGAAAATGTAGGAGGATTCGAGAACTGCGGTGAGGGTGAAAGGTGTACTGAGTGATGAGTTCACAGTCCGTGTTGGAGTTCATCAGGGTTCAGTGTTTAGCCCCCTCCTCGTTATTATGGTCCTGGAGGCACTGTCTAGAGTTTTTAGAGGCGGACTCCCGTTGGAACTGTTTTATGCAGACGATTTAGTCCTAATAGCTGACAATATGCAAGATGTGGAGTCCAAATTCTGAAGATGGAGAGAGGGCATGGCGAGCAAGGGCTTAAGAGTCAATATTAACAAAACCAAGGTTATGCACTGTAGATTGAGACGAGGCAATGTGGAAAAGAGCGGTGCATACCCGTGTGCAGTGTTTGGAAAGGGTGTGGGGCTGTGGGCGCTAACTCGATTCGAAGTAGCATCTGTCGGTGTTGGGTGCACCATGGGAGTAAGCGCTGTAGTAGAATAAAAGGACCCCTGCCGAAAGATAAGTCAGACATAGAGAAATTTGAGTGCGTATTGTGGAATGGCGAGCTTGTGTTAAGTGATGATCTTGTGGCAGTGAATTTTGGAAACGAGTCATTGGAGGTGGTGGACAAGTTTTGTTACCTAGGAGATACCATCTCTGCCGGTGGTGGGGCCGAGGCTGCCACTGTCGCTAGAATTAGATGTGGCTGGGGGAAGTTCAGAGAACTGCTGCTAATTCTGACCATGAAAAGAATGCCTCTCCCCCTGAAGGGAAAGGTGTATGCCTCATGTGTTAGAAGTGCAATGACGTATGCCTCAGAAACATGGGCCGTTAAAGTAGAGGATGTCAATAGAATGGAACGTAATGAGATGAGAATGGCGAGATGGATGTGTGGGGCTAGGCTGCAGGATAGAATAACAAATGATAAGCTGAGGAGACGTTTAGGTATAAAGAGTATTAGCGAGGTGATGCGTACAAGTAGACTGGGATGGTATGGACATGTGGAGAGAATGGATGAACAAAATTGGGTGAAAAAAATGCAGGTCTGTGATTGTGGAGGGAGACCTGGGATCAGACTATACATGCCGATCTCAAATCCAAAAACTTGACAAGTGAAGCAGTCCTTAACAGGCTTGCCTGGAACGCCGCCATTAGGACAAGAGCTGAAACTGCACGTATGTGTGGAGCACTCAATCTTAAAATTTTATGTATGTATGTATGCACGTAGGTAGACTGGCAAAATTATATTGAAAAAACATATGAAGAATAGGGCACAGCACTCCCAACTGTTCTGGCCACGGTGGAGGCCTTTGTTGCTGTGGAGGATGCCGTCCCTTGAATAGGATTGTGGGCCGTTTAGGCTGAGGCCGCATAGAAGTGTAGCCGTTTTGACTGCCGTGAAGAGATTATACGTGTTAAACCAAAATCCTAGGAGGATGTACGGCCCAAATTCACAAGTCTCCCTTCGCAGCGGCCCAAATACCCGAGTCTCTCCCCCCCAACACCAGGTGAAAAGCCGCGAGAGAAAACGCGGCTGCAGCCCACCTGATCCCCCCCCCCTCACAAATCAAAACAAAGCCCCTTGATCCCCCCCCCAACTCCCAAGAGGCGGCGCGTCTCGGGGTGACCGGAACCTCACCTCCACCAACCCCAGTGAGCTGACGTCATCATCAGAGACGCAGCCTGATTGGTCGATCGGGAGGATCCTTCGGCTAATCAGGAAGGCCCTTCCATTACTCTCCCCCGTACCCTTCTCGCTGGAATCACACCATGCCTTTTTTCCTTGTAGTATACCTGCAGCAGAGAGCACCTGAGAAGTGAATAGGTATTCAGGCCAGGTAGGGGAAAAATATCTCGTCCTCCTCCCTCAGATCTGAATGGTTACAGGCGCCCTCTGGCCCAACTTCTGATATCAACGGCTAATCCCGAATCAGAAGACCTAGACTGCTCTCTAGCTCTAGGACCTTGAATGCTCTCAAGCTTCTTGGACCCCCATTAGTGACTAGTCCAAGTTAGTACAAATAGTGATGCTTGCGTAATCGTGACCTGGCTTTCAGATCCCCTTTAACGTAATTAAGTTATATTGCAGTTGCCTATAAAATACTCGTACACGCTATCCTTCAAGCTAATATTTCCAATATAGTTACATTGTTACATGTCTGCTTAATCACTAGGTTACCAGGCCTCTGCGTAACTATAAGGGAAAAGCTCTGCTATACCCACACCTACACTAGCTTCTAGCTAGGGATTTCTCCACACACACCGAGTCTCATTGAGAGTATTCATCATTATCACGTCTCTACAGTACGTGTTTTGTAATATATATCTTGAAACTCTTATGTTTATGAATATTGCTTCTTGTATTATTGCTGTGACTATTTCTGATACTTGTTATTGTTTCATTCTCATTGTACAAATAAACCTTCAAATGCACCTTACTATACTAATTAAATAATATAACTTGTACACCTGGCTCTTGTATCCTCTTAAAACCTCCCCCTCGGTAAAATGGAACCTGTGACAGATAGTTTGACTGTGCGGCTACTCCTGGTGGTAGTCAGCATCTTAATATGCAATGGTGGCACTGGCACTGCCTAATTTAAAAGAAAAAATAAGTATGGGTTTAATGGTATTGCATACAACATTACATTCATAAATCAATTCACATACATGGACAAAGTGGTACTATTTTTTTTATGATGAGGAAATTATTATGATGCAGCAATACCATATTCTACATAATACGAGAGGATTGGTACAGTGTATAACGTGTTGGGCTCAAGTTCTAGAGTTCGTTGGTACGATCCCACGCTTCGGAGAAAAAGTGTAATTACCTGATGGACTTCTCAGATCATGGGGTTTGCTCTATACACGCATACATGTATGTAAGAGGAGTGAAAAATACGCTCTGCTATACCCACACCTACACTAGCTTCTAGCTAGGGATTTCTCCACACACACCGAGTCTCATTGAGAGTATTCATCATTATCACGTCTCTACAGTACGTGTTTTGTAATATATATCTTGAAACTCTTATGTTTATGAATATTGCTTCTTGTATTATTGCTGTGACTATTTCTGATACTTGTTATTGTTTCATTCTCATTGTACAAATAAACCTTCAAATGCACCTTACTATACTAATTAAATAATATAACTTGTACACCTGGCTCTTGTATCCTCTTAAAACCTCCCCCTCGGTAAAATGGAACCTGTGACAGATAGTTTGACTGTGCGGCTACTCCTGGTGGTAGTCAGCATCTTAATATGCAATGGTGGCACTGGCACTGCCTAATTTAAAAGACAAAATAAGTATGGTTTTAATGGTATTGCATACAACATTACATTCATAAATCAATTCACATACATGGACAAAGTGGTACTATTTTTTTTATGATGAGGAAATTATTATGATGCAGCAATACCATATTCTACATAATACGAGAGGATTGGTACAGTGTATAACGTGTTGGGCTCAAGTTCTAGAGTTCGTTGGTACGATCCCACGCTTCGGAGAAAAAGTGCAATTACCTGATGGACTTCTCAGATCATGGGGTTTGCTCTATACACGCATACATGTATGTAAGAGGAGTGAAAAATACGCTCTGGCATTACATTGGTGGACGCGGTGGTGGGATTAGGTAGTAGTGAGACAGAAGCTTGGGTGCCATTGTTATTGACACCGTCGTTCCCTAGTGGTGTTAGCCAGTGCTGCGACAGGTGTCCTGGAAGCTTCCATCCCAGCCAGTTGACAGGGGTCCTGGAAGCTTCCATCCCAGCCAGTTGACAGGTGTCCTGGAAGCTTCCATCCCAGCCAGTTAACAGGTGTCCTGGAAGCTTCCATCCCAGCCAGTTGACAGGTGTCCTGGAAGATTCCATCCCAGCCAGTTGACAGGTGTCCTGGAAGCTGCCATCCCAGCCAGTTGACAGGTGTCTTGGAAACTGCTATCCCAGCCAGTTGACAGGTGTCCTGGAATCTGCCATCCCAGCCAGTTGACAGGTGTCCTGGAAACTGCCATCCCAGCCAGTTGACAGGTGTCCTGGAACCTGCCATCCCAGCCAGTTGACAGGTGTCCTGGAAGCTGCCATACAAGCCAGTTGACAGGTGTCTAGGAAGCTGCTATCCCAGCCAGTTGACAGGTGTCCTGGAAGCTTCCATCCCAGCCAGTTGCCAAGTGTCCTGGAAGCTGCTATCCCAGTCAGTTGACAGGTGTCCTAGAAGCTACTATCCCAGCCAGTTAACAGGTGTCCTGGAAGCTTCCATCCCAGCCAGTTGACAGGTGTCCTGGAAGCTTCCATCCCAGCCAGTTAACAGGTGTCCTGGAAGCTTCCATCCCAGCCAGTTGACAGGTGTCCTGGAAGATTCCATCCCAGCCAGTTGACAGGTGTCCTGGAAGCTGCCATCCCAGCCAGTTGACAGGTGTCCTGGAAACTGCTATCCCAGCCAGTTAACAGGTGTCCTGGAATCTGCCATCCCAGCCAGTTGACAGGTGTCCTGGAAACTGCCATCCCAGCCAGTTGACAGGTGTCCTGGAACCTGCCATCCCAGCCAGTTGACAGGTGTCCTGGAAGCTGCCATACAAGCCAGTTGACAGGTGTCCAGGAAGCTGCTATCCCAGCCAGTTGACAGGTGTCCTGGAATCTGCCATCCCAGCCAGTTGACAGGTGTCCTGGAAACTGCCATCCCAGCCAGTTAACAAGTGTCCTGGAAGCTGCTATCCCAGCCAGTTGACAGGTGTCCTGGAAGTTGCTATCCCAGCCTGTTAACAAGTGTCCTGGAAGCTTCCATCCTAGCCAGTTGACAGGTGTCCTGGAAGCTGCTATCCCAGCCAGTTGACAGGTGTCCTAGAAGCTGTCATCCCAGCCAGTTGACAGGTGTCCTAGAAGCTTCCATCCCAGCCAGTTGACAGGTGTCCTAAAAGCTTCCATCCCAGCCAGTTGACAGGTGTCCTGGAAGCTGCTATCCCAGCCAGTTGACAGGTGTCCTAGAAGCTTCCATCCCAGCCAGTTGACAGGTGTCCTAGAAGCTTCCATCCCAGCCAGTTTACAGGTGTCCTGGAAGCTGTCATCCCAGCCAGTTGACAGGTGTCCTGGAAGCTGCTATCCCAGCGAGTTGACAGGTGTCCTGGAAGCTGTCATCCCAGCCAGTTGACAGGTGTCCTGGAAGCTGCTATCCCAGCCAGTTGACAGGTGTCCTGGAAGCTGCTATCCCAGCCAGTTGACAGGTGTCCTTAAAGCCATGCCAGAGGGTACTCAATAGTAACACTTGGAACTGACAGAGGTGATAGTGCCCTTTACATAATCACATTGTAACTTATTGATCCATAGGTTTAATTGACGTCAGGCTGTCAACATCATAATCTATCCATCCACGTAGAAGGTATTAAATGTTTTTAAAAGAAAAGTTCTACTAATAATTTATATAATTGTATCTTATTTGTTAATAGTAGGGATATTAGTTCTGGCAATCTGCAGCACAAGTAAAGTACGCCACCATCTTGAGTAAACACATACATATACACAAACAGATAGATTATGACCAAAACCATACCAACATGATGGCTATCGTAGAGAGAGAGAGAGAGTTACACAGACCTTGCGGTCCCTATTAAGTTGCCTGGCCTCAATACTGATAGAGACAGGGACAGCTTATAGTAGAAGAATAGGACAGCATAGTAGAAGGCTCTCTCCTCACCATCCGGCTAAAAAGCTATACCGGAAAATAGGAGGAAGAGTAACCTTACGGGCCAGGAAATGCCCACAAGGAATGTTTTTATATACTATAGATAAAATTTAGTCTGAGATTAAATTTACACTTGAAAAACTACTGAGTGTAGATATATTCATTCATGTTAATTCAATCTCTATCAGATGATCGTCCAGTCTCTTCTTAAATGTTTCAATTAAATTACTATCGACCACCTCCCTTGGTAATCTATTCCACTTTTTGACCACACTGTATGTGAAGAAGTTTTGTGTGACATCTAGGCATGCCTTCTTTCTATTTCATTCATTCCTGTACCTCGGGTTGCAGCATTGTTTTTTATTGTGAACTGTCAATTGGTATTTACTCTGTCAAAACACTATTAGGTGCAACGTCTTGGGGGTTATTATGATATTTTGTTTAATTATTATTGAGTGTTTTAATTGTTTTAGCCATTTTTGAACAATGTGTTTTTGGTTTACCTCCAAGACTTGGAAACACGCCTCTCCAGACCCCCTTCAAACTAAAAAAAGTCCCCCAGACCCCATTCAAGCTAAATATGTACTTTTTTCGGTAGAAAAATGTCCCGGCCAAAGGCCGATTTCTCCCAAACTACAGGCTCGCTGTCGCTTGCCCAGGAAAAATTTACACCTTATTGGGTTGAAGCATCTTATAATCGCCAAATTAATGAAGTAAAACAGGGAGGATCGAAATTAGCCCACCCTGCACCTAATAGGGTTAAGGGGAGAAGGATTTATTTACTAGTAGATTTATTTATTTATTTATTATTGTTTTTTGTCCTCCCTAGACCTCCATCAAGCTTAAAAAAACATTCCCAAAATTATTTTTCTAGATAAATGTGTACATTGTTCGGTAGAAAAATGTCCCGGTCGAAGGTCAGTTCCTCCTAAATTACAGGCTCGCTATCGCTTGCCAGGAAAAAAAATCAACACGTAAATGGTACGAAAGGTCTTAATATTGAAAAATAAAGGGAGTGAAAGGTCTTAACATTGACAAACTAATGGGTCGCATGTCTTAAAATATAAAAACTGATGGGGCTAAACATGAGGGAGAAGGGGGGGGGTAAGAAAAACCAACCATCCCCACTTAAATATCTTAAAACACTCGATAAGTTGGCCTCGTAACCTTCTATACTTCAGCGAGAAAAGAGTTAATTTCTGTAATCTGTAATTTCAGAGAGAGGATTAGCTTAGTTAGTCTACGCTGCACAGATTCCAGTTTTTCAGTCTTGCTTGAGATACGGGTACCAGAAATAGACACCATATAAGTAACATCCCGTTCTTAACGTTAATCATCAAGTACAAACCCCATTGTACTTGAATAAACTAATGAAAGCATATGGTCCTCCCGGGATTCGAACTCGGGACACCACACCCAGAACATAAGCACCTGAACCATTACACCAACACCATATTCCAGATGAAGCCTTACAATGCTTCTGAATAACGGCACAATAATGTTCTCGTTTTTAGAGGTAACATTTGCTTTGATAAATCCCAAGGCTCTGTTAGGCTTATTTGCCCCAGCCGCACATTGCTCTGAGGATGTTAGGTTATCAGATAATAATGTTATCAGACAATATGTGTGTGAATTTGTATTTCGTTTGCGTGTGTTCATTGTTTTCTGTTGTGTTGTCCCTATTCTGGCTCTGTCTTGAGTCGGCCAGCCCCCAAAATAAGACAAAAGAGGAGAAGAGAGGACAAAAAAAAAGGAAAAGTGGGGATTGGGCCTGAGTATGTAGATAGATAGAATATATAGCCTCTCAGTGTTTGCTATTATTGCATGGCCGTTCATTTAATATTCATACTTTTTGTTTTGTTTTGTGTACACGTGCAAGAGAGAGAGAGAGAGAGAGAGAGCGCGAGGGGGGGGGGGAGAGAAGAGAGGGGGGGGGGGAGACGTACTGTACATGCAAGAGCGAGTGAGGGAATTAAGTCAAGGGGAGAGCCAGAGCGAGAACAAGAGATGGAGAAAGAGAAAGAGAGAGACAAAGAGAGAAGAATATAGGAGCCTAAATGACGGAGGGCGAGGGGAGAGAGAGAGAGAGAGAGAGAGAGAGAGAGAGAGAGAGAGAGAGAGAGAGAGAGAGAGAGAATTTGTACATATATTTACATAGATTTACGTAGATACACTGACCACACAGATCTTACGAACCCAGCGAGGTGGTCAGGACTTAATTCTAGTAGAGACAGTTAACCCGAGAGTAATAAGGCACAGTGGAAGGAAAGGATAAATAGAGAGAGAGAGAGAGAGAGAGAGAGAGAGAGAGAGAGAGAGAGAGAGAGAGAGAGAGAGAGAGAGAGAGAGAGAGAATGAGGGGAGGGAAAGAGAGGGGAGTTGTTGAGCTTGATGGGTTAATATGTAGTGATATGTTTATATAATGGTGAGAGGGCAGCGAAGGAAGGGTGAGAGCAGCGGACAAGGGAAGGGAAGAGGGGCACCATGAAAAATACAGGGAAGCGGCGAATTAGAGAATCAGGGAAGTCTTGCAGGTTAATTGGAACGCGATTTCGCCCCCCAAACCGCAACATCGACGGTCTACAATAAGGGGAAATGGACAGATACGATTCGGAAAGTTAAGTAACATTAATTCAGTGTGTAGTATATCTAGAATAATATTGAGGAATGGACATGTCGATACGATTTGGAAAGCGAAGTAATATTTATCCAGTATATCTAGAATACGTTGGTGAATGGACAGATGTGATTCAGAAAGTGTAGTAATAAATAAACAACACTGTATATACAAAATAATCACATTAACGAGAATGTACAGTCGCGCTAATAAGTCATGTTCAAGCTATCATTACGCTTGGCTTGCTCTGTGCTGTCTATCAGATGTTAAAGAGGGTGGGTAAGTGTAGGAACATCTTTGTATATCTCACTCGATATGAAGAAATGAAGCTTTGATATTGCTGATACCTATTATTGATCAAAACATACTTGGTGCCCAGACATCACTTATTAACGAGAATGTACTGGTTTTCACTTTGTGATTAACTGAGTGGAATTGGTCGGTCAGTGTGACTAGATAATCGGTTATCAAGACGAGATGGTCATCACCACGCAAACTTTTATCCCGTTGTATAAATCAAATTGATTAAAAATCTTGTCAATCCTGTAATTTTAGACAGGTAGGCCAAATATCTTGACCACTAACTTCTATAACTCATAAACAACTAGAGTTATCAAGCTGATATTTCTACCATTTACGAAGGTTCAGCCAGGGAAGATGTGTGGAAATTTACAGCCCATTTTCTCCAGCCCATTTTGAGTTACAGAGGTTAGGGGTCTTGGTTTCTGTCCTACCTATAATGAATAGTCTATATTATGTATACAAAGTTGTTATATTCACAATCCGTACAGTACCTTCTTCTTCTTCTTTGATGGAGTAAGGAATGTATTTTTTATCACATTCTAGCCACTATTAGACGATTTTATTCAGCTTAGGAAGGACCTCTAACCAAAATATGGCTTCAAACTATCTCAACCAACCCTTTTAACTACCACAAATCCTTCCTAAGCTGCATAATGTCGTCTAAATATAGCTATAATAAAATATAACACGTCGCTGGTACTCAAAGGGTTAATAGTAGGTGGACTGGTCAGATACTATTTTTGGAAAGTGAAGTATCAGACATAGTGTATAATATATATTGGAAGTTGATATATACTATTCGGAGAGTGAAGTAATAGATATCAAGTATTTGATGTGAATAGTTAATATTACAATAATGACTTGGACGATTTACCGAAGAGTTATGATTTCACATAATTATTTTCTCAGAGTTTTCTTAAGGGGAGCTGGGTCGTATTTCTGGTCCCTCTTCTTCCTCATGTTTAGCCCCATTAGTTTTCAGATTATATGACAGTCGGCTCATTTGTTTGGCGATTTTAAGACCCTTCGCCCCATTTCTTTGTCAACATTAAAGGTGTCGATTTTTTCCTGGCGAGCAAAAGCGAGCCTGTAATTTAAGAGGAACCAGCCTTTGGCTGGGAAATTTTTCTATCGAACAATGTACAAATTTATCTTGAAGGAGGGTCTTCGGCGGATGTTTTTTTAAAGCTTTATGGAGGTCTAGGAAGGAAACTAAAAAAAATAACAAACAGATACATAAATGAGCGAATAAATACGCCCATCTCCCCTTAATTGCAACAGACAAGTAACGACGTGGTTTAGCATAGGCCGTAACAACATATACCTCTAATAAATGAAGTTGTTAACCCCTTCTGGACCGGCGACGTCTTTTGTATTTTATTCTAGCCATATGTTGACGATTTTATGAAGTCTAAGAAGGATCTGTGGTAGTACAAAGGGTTAAGTGAGATAGTTCGAAGCCTGTTAAATGCTGGAGGCCCTTTTAAAACTGAATATAATCGTCTAATAGTAGCCAAAACAAAGTCAAAAGAACAGCACCGGTACAGAAGGGGTTAAATAATATTACAATTGTTACTAAAACGAATTAATGAAGAGTGATTAGTTAACACATTTTATCCTGCTTACCTAGATGTGTGTGCATTTGTATTTTGTTTTGTGTGTTCATTGTTTTCTGTTGTGTTGTCCCTACTCTGGCTCTGTCTTGAGTCGGCTACCAAACCCCCCCCCCCCACAAAAAGGAAAAGAGGGAAAACAAAAAGGGAAAGTGGGGATTGGGCCCGAGTATATAGAATAGAATAGATAGAACCTTTAGTCATAACAGAGAAACGTCGACTGGGCAGAATAAGGTTAAGGGGAGATATCCACTTGAGATTTTTTTCTTGACTCCTTTCTCCCTCATGTTTAGCCCCATTGCTTTTCTAATTTTAAGACGTTCGCCCCATTATTTTGACGATTTTAAGAAATTTCGACCCATTTCTGTCAATTTTAAGACCTTTCGTGCCATGTAGGTGTCGATTTTATCCTGGCGAGCGATAGCGAGCCTGTAATATAAGAGGAACCGGCTTTCAGCCGGGACATTTTTCTACCGAAAAATGTACAAATTTATCTTGAAAGGGGGTCTACGGGGAGTAATTTTAAGCTTGATGGAAGTCTAGGGAATCAACTAAAAACCTCCCCTTAAGAATGACATATAGAACAATCGTAAGACAATAAATAATAATTCCATAATACATCATAATTATGCTTCACTAAACCTCAGCAAACGAACATCGGTCGGGTAGAGGCGAATGGAGATAAATGTGTAGATACTCTCTGTAAGGGGGTAGGGCTTGGTTTGTGGCCAACTGATTATATTTATTTACATATTTTAAAATGTTCTCGCTAGACCTCCATCAAGCTTAAAAAGATACACCCTAGACCCCCTTTTCAAGATAAATTTGTAAGTTTTTCGGTAGAAAAATGTCCAGGCCGAAGGCCGATTCCTTCTAAAATTACAGGGTCGCTATCGCTTGCCAGGAAAAAATCGACACCTAAATGGCACGAAAGGTCTTAATGTTGACAAAGAAATGCGAGGAAAGGTCTCAAAATCGCTAAATTAATGGAACGTATTAAAATCTCAAAACAAATATGCTAAACACGAGGGAGAAGGGGTCCGGAAAAAGCGAGTGGTACCCCCTTAAAAAGATACGATGCTAGGGGACCCACATCCTCCTGTGTAGCGCCAGACTCTAGAGACGGAGTGAGTTCTTCGGCCTCCAGCTAAAAGAAACACACTGGTAAAAAATGGGCCTCTTTTTATTCAATGAGACGCACACAGTTTTTTGTTTACTGACATTTTACTTTCCCGCACACAGTTTTGTTACTGACATTTTACTTTCCCGCACACAGTTTTGTTACTGACATTTTACTTTCCCGCACACAGTTTTGTTACTGACATTTTACTTTCCCGCACAATTTTTTTTTACTGTCATTTTACTTTCCCACACATTTTTTTTTATACTGACATTTTACTTTCCCGCACAGTTTTTTTTCTGACACTCTTCTTTCCCGCACATTTTTTTTTTTTACTGATATTTTACTTTCCCGCACAGTTTTTTTTTCTGATATTTTACTTTCCCGCACAGTTTTTTTTTTTTGTACTGAAATTTTACTTTCCTTTCTCTCTCCGGAGGATTTTTGCTTCTTGATCAGCTGGGGGCCAGAGAGCAGGTGGAATATATGATTTACTCTGTTGGCTCGGTGTAAAACATTGGGATATAATTATTATGTGTTATTAATAATTTACTTGTTCGGGTAGGGTACACGTAAAAGAAGAACAACCTTTATCCATATTCGTATTAAGGGGAGATGGTTCACTTTTTAGAAGATTATTTTTCATGTATTAATTATTTTTCTAGATCCTCCGTAGCCCTCCATCAAACTTTAAAAAAACATCTATTAGATCCCCTGTGTAGATTAATTTGTAAATTTTTCGGTGGAAAAATGTACTGGCCGAAGGCCGGTTTTTCCAAAATTACAGGCTCAATATCGTTCGCAGGAAAACAAAATCGACACCTAAATACTACCCAAGGTCTTAATATTGACAACAAAATGGGGCGAAAGGTCTTAAAATCGACAAACTAATGGGGCAAACATCTTAAAATATGAAAACTAATGGGACTACACATGAGGGAGAAGGGGATCTAGAAGAACAACCCATCTCCCCTTAATATATTTGCGAGGCTAATGTACTTTAACATTGTATTATATAGATTTACTTAATACATTAAATTTCAGATAATATCTATATAAACTGACTTGATACATAAATGCGTAATTGACCCGGGAGTATTGATTTGAAACTTGTCCAACCCATACAGTACCAGGGACGTCCCTTTTATCATATTCTGGCAAATACTAGACGTCTGAAAACATTGGCTGAATGGGGCCGAATGGATACAAGCCAAAGAGAGAGGGAGAGAAAGAGAAAACAACGAGGTGGGCCCCATTAATGGCTTTGATCATCAGACATAATTATTTGATTCCAAGCTAAAGATATCAGGAATGGGATGTTGGCCTCAATGAACCCATGTGGAAATATTTTCCCATTATTACTATGCTAATATAAGCTACATACTTTGATCTACTCTCTTATCACATTGCATCTAATCAATTGATGAAAGAAAATAAGTGGACCACAGCAGTTCTAACGTAACCTAACCAAATATAACCTAACACTAATGGTTGAGATGTACTGGTTAGAACGGCTGTCTGGTTGCATTTTCTAGTCACTGCGTTCAGCATACTGTCATTTATTACTGTACCAAAGAACGTGCATTTGATGGAGGGCTGGCTTAAAATTGCCATGAAATTACAAATATATAACAAAATAATTAGGCTTAGGGGCATTGATTCGTCTTGGTATCTTATGCATAGTACTGTTATATACAGTATATATACTAGTGTGTTTTAATTAAATTAGCGTAGTTCGATATGTAAGTGATATTTATATATTTCTTTTAATGCCTGAGAACACTCACTTGTTCTTTTAAACAAATGTTAACTATTTATTTCATATTTGAAGAAACATATAGTAATTCATATTTTTTACTTTTACAGATACAAATCTACTGAAGATGTGCAAAGAAAGCACGAAACGTTTAGTGAATAAATAATAGGACAAACAAAATGAAAGTTGACGTATTATTCAACACCTAATTGAAAATAATAATGAACTTTGGAAACCTAATATATCATTTGAATTATGAAATCAGACATACAGTGAGAAATATTGAAAACACAAGTAAAAAGTTAGTAAAAAACAAATATGCCTTGGTCTTTAATAAATGTTGCCTCAATGAAAACATACTGCCTACTTATACAAATATTATATATATATATAAAATTATTTAATTTTGGCGAGACTCCTATATAGTGTGTAAAGATTGGAGTATAAATACCTAAGACTTTTTATGATTTTTCTGCCTGTACAAGTTATTCCCTTGACATTGGTGGGTTATTGTTGAATGATTAACTTAGAAATATAGCTCCAGTACTGTTTTGGAATTAGATGACTGGCAATTATATAAATGTGTTAATTACTATACTACATGTATTAGGGACCATCATTGATTTACCATACTTTATTAACGCACATAAATATATAGGATATTCGAACAACATTTAAACTGCTCTCCACCCTCACCCCAAAAAACAAAAGAAAACAAAAGATATATATATATATATATATATATATAATTATTTATTTAGCCATTTTCTGTACCCCCCCCTCTCTATCTCTCTCTCTCTGCTAATTACCTGTTTTATTCAATTTTCTGTACTTCTTTCCACTTTCATCCTACGTTGGTTTTCATATTTCCAGGCTTACTTCTATTATGCTGTCAAATATATCTTATCCCTCCCATCTTTCTTGCCACTGCTAGCAGAGAAATGGAGGATCTGGTGATTTATCAGTAACCAACTAATAATATATTACCTTTATTTGCTACATCCAAATTCTTCTCCTTCAACAAGTAAGGGCTAAGCTTTCACATTTGCTATTCATCTAATGAAAATGGTATCTCACAGATTACTAACCGATTTATTGCGGTAGCCCAAGCCATAACACATACTGCTTCTCTTGTGGTATTTTCAACAAAAACACAAACAGCTTTACTTGTGTTGTTTTTAACAATAACACAAACGGCTTTCCATATGTTGTTAAAACAAAAAATAACACAAATAATTTTACTTGTGTTGTTTTCAACAAAACTACAAACAGGTTTCCTTGTGTTTTAACAGAAACATAAAGAGCTTTCCTTTTGTCTATTTTCAACACAAAACACCAACACCTTTCCTTGTGCTGTTTAGAACAAAAACACAAACATTTTCCCTTATATTTCAAAACAATTACAAAGAGCTTTCCTTCTGTTGTTTTTAAAACAAAACAGCTTTCCATGTGTTTCAACAACACAAAGAGGCATTCCTTGTGTTACGAGAAAAAGAGATGAGAGGTTGTGGGGGTGGGGTTATCTTGTACATCAAAGTCTTCTAAAGGGAGCGTTACACTTCTGAGTTTTGTCGTTCTTCTATTGCTACCTGACATTACTCTGAAATACTACATACGCTAATTAGAGCTCAATTAACACTACAGCCTTATTATATAGATATAAGTGTTTTTATGTAATCTATTAATATAAAATATACCAAAATACCCTATTCCAATTCCTTCCTACCGTTGTTTAACCCCTTCTGTACCAGTGACGTTATTTTTATTTGATTTCAACTACAGTTAGACGATGTTATGAAGTTAAGGAAGAACATGTGGTAGCTAACGGGATTAATTGAGTTAATCTGTAGCTTTTTAATTTGTAAACGTCCTTCCTAAGTTGAATAAAATCGTCTAACAACAGCCAATGTAAAGTGAAAAGGACGTCGCCGGTACAGAAGGGGTTAAAATATGACGGGGTGGGTAGGATGACAGGTGAGTTACAGGTGAAGGGGTGTTCAATCTGTCCATAACCTTGACATGACTTGACTCGGGGAAAGGAAGGAGGATTTTTATTGTGCTTACTGTACATTCTAATTCAATGGTTCGTGGATAAAACTGAATGAATACAAATTAATATTGATTAACATTATTTTGTCAATTTTTTTTTGTTTTACCTCCCCTGTTTCGCTCCATTAGTTTGAAGATTTTAAGACGTTTCATCCCATTAGATTGGCGATAATAAGACGCTTCACCATATTCAGGTGTCGATTCTTTCAGAGCGCGTGATAGAGAGCCTGTAACTTAGAAGAAATTGGTCTTCGGCCGGGACATATTTCAATAGAAAATTTACAAATTTAACTTGACGAGGACCTGAGTGGTATGGGCATATTTTAGTTTGTTAGCCACGAGGACAAACTAAAATACATTTCTCGAAAATGGCAAAGGCAAGACAAATTTTCAGTATAAACTAAACAAAATATATCCCAATAACCCACAAGACAACGGACCAGACAGTGTTAAGGAGGGTGACTAGAGTACACGTTTATCATTCACTAGCAGGGGTACCCGGCGTTGCCCGGGTAATCACCATAATCACCATCACTACTACCACCACTACTACTACCATAATCACCATCATGAATCACTACTACCACAATCATCACAATACTACTACTACCATAATCACCGGCCTCGACCTCCCTGTGCCTCATTAAACGGCGACTTCGATTTCGGCCGCTAAATGACCTCCAATTTTGGATCTGTCCTCATCCGTACCCCCATTTTGGGGGGATGCGAATAACTTTCGTTCCATACACCTTTTCGATCAGAGGCCTCCTTCTGCCCCAAACGGCAATTTTTTTCAAAATATTTTATTTTTTTCAATTTCGGCCTCGAAACGACCTCCGATCGTGGCCTCGCCCCCTCTATGACCTGACCCAGGTCAATTGACACCCACATGCAAAGTTTCAGCTCCCCAGGTCCAAAACTGCGGCCGCCTATGAAGAACAGACACACACACACACACAGACAGACAATCGAAAATATTATATAGAAGATACTAAAGAGTACCATTAACCCTTTGAGTATCAGCGACGTGTATTATATTTCGTTCTAGCTATATTTAGACGATAGTATGCAGCATATGAGGGATCTGTAGTACTTAACAGGGTTGGCGGAGATAGTTTAAAGCCATATTATTGCTTGAGGTCCTTCCTAAACTAAATAAAATCGTCTAATCATTGCCAGAATATAATTAAAAAGATGTCACCCGCACCGGATTACTGTTCACCTCTGTGGGGTGGAAGTGGAGTAGTTGCATTGAGGCAGTTGGACAAAATTCAAAATAAAGCTATTAGATTAATCAATAACCCTGCAATCACACAGGACCTTCCTACATTATCCATACGAAGAAACGTTGCATCCCTTGCATTATTCTACAGATATTTTCACAGCAATTGTTCCGAGGAACTTGCTTCAATTGTGCCGCCTCTCCACATCTTTCTGCGTAGAACTAGGGCAGCTGAGAGCGCCCATGAATTTACACTTTCTCCTCCACAATGCAGAACTTCTGCTTATCAGAATTCATTTATCCCCAGAGCTACTACTCTTTGGAATTCACTTCCCTCGAATTGCTTTCCACAAACTTACAATCTGCAAATGTTTAAATCCAGTTGTTACAAACATTTTATGAATGGAGGATGCCTTTAGGCACATGGACCTTTTTGTTTTATCTGTGTTTTTCCTTCCTCCGTTCATTGTCTCTTTAAACAAAAAACTGAACGGATTAACTGGATTGGTTACAAACAGTTGAGTACTGGCAATTTCAGGAGCTTCATTTTGGGATTACATAACTGTTCATTAACCCCTTCTGTACCGGCGACGTCTTCTTTATTTTATAATTGCTATATTTAGACGATTTTGTGCCGTTTAAGGAGGATCTGAGGCAGTAAAAAGGGTTAAGTGATATGGTTCGAAGCCTTTTAATTGCTGGAGACCATTTACAAGCTGAAGAAAATCGTCTAATAGTAGCCGGAATAAAGTTAAAAGACGTCGCCGGTACAGAAGAGGTTAACCCGTGACTACGAGATATCATTTCTAAGCTTTGTGTTAGCCAGAATGACAACCAAATAACAGTATAATATCATTGACAGAGTAACTACAGGATATGATAAACGCCTTGACAATCAGACTTCATTGCATTGACAGAGTAACTACAGGATATGATAAACGCCTTGACAATCAGACTTCATTGCATTGACAGAGTAACTACAGGATATGATAAACGCCTTGACAATCAGACTTCATTGCATTGGCAGAGTAACTACAGGATATGATACACACCTTGACAATCAGACTTCATTGCATTGACAGAGTAACTACAGGATATGATACACGCCTTGACAATCAGACTTCATTGCATTGACAGAGTAACTACAGGATATTATAAACGCTTTGACGATCAGACTTCATTGCATTGACAGAGTAACTACAGGATACACGCCTTGACAATCAGACTTCATTGAATTGACAGAGTAACTACAGGATATGATACACGCCTTGACAATCAGACTTCATTGCATTAACAGAGTAACTACAGGATATGATACACGCTTTGACAATCAGACTTCATTGCATTGACAGAGTAACTACAGGATATTATAAACGCCTTGACGATCAGATATCATTGCATTGACAGAGTAACTACAGGATACACGCCTTGACAATCAGACTTCATTGCATTGACAGAGTAACTACAGGATATTATAAACGCCTTGACGATCAGACTTCATTGCATTGACAGAGTTACTACAGGATACACACCTTGACAATCAGACTTCATTGCATTGACAGAGTAACTACAGGATATGATACACGCCTTGACAATCAGACTTCATTGCATTGACAGAGTAACTACAGGATATGATAAACGCCTTGACAATCAGACTTCGACTTTAGTATATTACATGGCAAACAATAACAAATGAAGGGGTGACACATGAAAGCGTTTATCTTCAATTTTCAATGGTAAAAATAATGCTGGTAGGGTATGGGGATATAAGATGGCGAATAAAAAAATGGGTTATTGCCGCATTGACTTCGAAGTATACAACATGTCGGAAAATATAGATGTTGTTTCAAACTCGTCTATGAAAGTCAGGGTTACAAAATGATAGATGATAATACTGTTGGATTTCGGGGATACAATATGGTGGAAAGCAGAAGTGTATTTCTTGTAAGATTTCCTAGTGGGACGTCAAGGATACAACATGGCAGATAATAAGGAAGATGGTGGCGTGGGGAGGGGGAGGGGGGAGGGGGTGTATGAGGGGTACAACACGGTTCAATTATGAAGTATAATATTGTTGCACTCTTCTTCTGTTGCACTTTGGATATCCAACATGGTAAAGAATGAATATGTATAGATATTTCCATGTTGGATTTTGGGTATCCTTTATGTTCAATCTAAGTTATTACTGCAAACATTCTCCTGTTGGACTACAGGGATGCAACATGGCGGTTAATATATCCATATTTTGTGTTTATTACCGAGATGCTGCCTACAAAGGGCCTTAGTTGGATGGTGGGGCGCCTGCAGGTTGGCATCGCTGCCTTCTTAGAAACGCCGGAGACAAGAGGGGCATTAAAGTTGTCAGCCCCACTCACCTACACGCACGCACACACACACACACACACACACACACACACACACACACACACACACACACACACACACACATGCCTTCTCTTACTCCCCCCCCCCTCTCTCTCTCTCTCGCTCATGCAATCAATAGTATCTACAGTACCTAAGACTATTTTTCATGTAATGTTGACTTTACTACGTGTATGTTGGTGTATGTATATACTCAGGCACATACCCAATAGCTGGAGTGGCCGACTCGAGACAGAGCCCGAACAGAAACAACATTTAAAGTTTCAATTCTTAGGGTCCGGGACCACTTTCGCGATCCCTCGCGCCTTACTGTCTCGTGTAGTAGGTACATTTTAAAAGGGGAGGAAGAGTCCAAGCCGCTTGCCACCAGAAAGAAAAGTATGACAGTAAAAGAGACAGACAGCAACGGCTAAGGTTGGGTGGTAGAGGATGCGAAACCTCCCTCTGGATAGGACCAACCCTCACCGCAATTTGTATAATATATATATAATTATATATATATATATATATATATATATATATATATATATATATATATATATATACGGTATATATATATATATATATATATATAAATATACATTTATCTTTCTTTCCAACATATCTTTGTAATGTTGACTTTGCTAAATAATAGTATATTGAATCTCGCTCTCTCTCTCTCTCTTTCTGTGCACCAACGATAAGGAGGGAGAGAAGAAAGTGAAGAAAAGAGGCAGAAACCGAGAAGACATAGTGAGGGGAAGGAAGACCATGTATGTGGATTAGGTATATACAGTACGAAACACAAGTAGAATGGTGAAAGGAGAGGAACACATTAACCCCTTCTGTACCGGCGACGCCCTTTTCACCTTATGCTGGCTACTATTAGACGATTTTATTCAGTTTTAAAAGGGCCTCCAGCAATTAGCAGGCTTCGAACTATCTCACCTAACCCTTTTTACTACCCCAGATCCTTCGTAAACTGCACACAACCCTCTAAATATAGCTAGAACAAATGTTAAAGACGTTGCCGGTACAGAAAGGGTTAAGGAAAAGGACACAGGAGGGATAACGGAGAAGGATAAAGGGAAGCAGAAAAAGGAGGGGATTAATGGAGCCCACCTCGATTTTATTCTCTTTCTCTCCCTCTCTCTTTGGCTTGTATCCATTCGGCCCCATTCAGCCTACTGTTTAAAGACGTTTACCCCCATCCAGGTGTCAGTATTTTCCTGGTGAGCGGTAGCGAGCCAGCATATATATATATTTTTGTTTTCTTAGAGCAAGCTAAATTTGTAAATTTTTCGATAGAAAAATGTCTCCGTCGTAGCCGGATTTCTCCATACAATGCGACACCTGTGTGGGGATAAACGTCTTCAAACATTTGGTGAATGGGGCCGAATGGATAACAGCCAGAGAAAAAGAGAAAAAGAGAGAAAGAGAAAACAAGCAGAAGAAATGTGCGGTATATAACAGACTGTAATAAACAAATCTATTGAGGGGAGATGGGTCATTTTTCTGGTTTCACCTTCTCCCTCAGGTTTAGCCCCAGTAGTTTTGAGATTTTAAGACGATCGTTCCATTACTTTGGCGATTCTCAGAACTTTCACCTGATTTCTTTGTCAATATTAAGACCTTTCGTACCATTTAGTTGTCGATTTTTTCCTGGCAAGCGATAGCGAGCCTGTAGTTTTAGAAGAAACAGGCCATCGGGCGGGACATTATTCTACCGAAAAAATTTAGAATTTTTTCTTGAAAGGGGGTCTAGGGTTTTTTTTTTTCCCTGTATTTTTGATGGAGGTCTAGGGAGGAAACTAGAAAAATAATAATACATGACAAAATCGACCAAAAAGTGAACCATCTCCCCTTAAGTACATCAATTAAACGTTCACATGTTTTCTTTTCTAGTAAAACACATGAAGTCGATGATAAAGAGCTTATAATATAACATTAACGGGGTTTCCATTTTGGTTGATCATTCTAAAACATTCTCTTTAGGAACAATAGGAAAATAACATAACATAATTACATAATTTTCTAAATGATACCATTCAGTAGAAGTAAACAACATCAACCAAAATATTGAATCAAACTTAATTATTTTGACTTTCTTTTTGTGTTAGTACAAATCAAGAACTGAAATAGAACATAATATTATAAATATTATTTTATCGTTACACTTATTAACAGTATTATAACGGTATACATATTATTATCATTAGTATTATTATTTTAATTATTATTATAATAATAATAATAATTATTAGTAGTAGTAGTAGTAGTAGTATTTTTAACATTATCATTGTAAATAAAATTAGGTGTTTACAAATCCCAATTGATCTGGCAAAAGCGTTACGTCTTAAACTACCATAATGTGTTATTAAAATTAGGTATTTAGTTATAGGTTATAGGTAAAAGTAGAAAGGACTAGATTATCATTATATACAGTGTATCTTATTGATGTAATTGTATACGTACATAAAGTGGAATCATGCATACAATTTTACATATACTTTATTGATGTAAATTAATTTAGTTTTTCTTCTATATTCCAACTACTCCCTCTCGGGCATAGGCTGATAGCCTGTACATTTAACCGTTCTACATTGAACGGTGAAGCCCGTGAGGTCTCGTTCCAATCTAGGGGGTGAGACATGTGAAGCACCTTTTAGCTGCAACCAGCCCCTGCCATCTTGCCTTTGCAGGATGCATGGAGCTAAGTTGCTCACTCACGGTTCGACGCAGCCCCATCTCTGAAGCTGCCTTGCTCCAGTGCCTCTCACACTACTGACCAACCTGGTGAACAAGCCTACGTCTTTTCTATCCTAAATGACCTAGAGCAGTTAGTTTAGCAACCCACCCATATCCCGGATCGCTTCGGAGATCGGCCCAATATTCTTGACTTATTTCTAACTTCTAACCCTTCTTCTAATACTGTCGACCTTTTCTCTCCTTTGGGCTCCTCCGACCATAAACTTATCTCTGTTACCTCTCCTATCTCTCCAGTACGGCCACCCGATCCTCCCAGCCGGCGGCGCTTGTGGCACTTTGGCGTTGCCGACTGGGAGGCTCTCCGGCAGTACTTCTTTGATTTCCCATGGAATGTTTTTTTTGCTTCCGTGGCCGGGGTCCCTCGGAGAGTGCTGAACGCATTACCGAGGTAATCCTATCGGGCATGGTGGCATACATTCCATCTTCTTTCTCTCAGACTAATGCAAAAATATCTTGGTTTACTCATGTTTTCCTATGTTTCTGCCCATTTCGGTGTCAATTATTTTCCTGGCGAGCGCTAGCAAGCTTATAATTTAAGAGGAACTGGCCTTCGGCCAGGATATTTTTTACCGAAAAATGTACAAATATATCTTTGAAGAGAGTCTTGGGGTGACTTTTAAGTTTGTTAGAGGTCTAGGGAGCAAACTAAAATCCTCCTTTTAAGATGGGGATAAGTCAATTTCTTGCTAGGTTAAAACAAATAAAAATAAACAGGCTATAGGTCCCTTGACCTATCTTGATAGACTTGTATGAATGTATTTCACTAAACGCTTTTGATTTTCTAATAAAACTGGCTCCACTATATTTCTCATTTTGCTTTAACACATATGCATTAATCGGCATATTTCACTGTATTTACTGTAAGTAATAAAGTACATATATCTAAACATTTTCAGAATTATATTAATAAAGTATTAAAGTACATATATCTTAACATTTTCAGAATTATATATATAAAGAAATATAATACATAATTATATATCTTAACATATTCAGAGTTTTAATAGCTATTTGATTAAACCCGTTCAGTACCAGGGACGTCCTTTTCATCATATTCTGGCAACTATTAGACGATTATATTCAACTTAGGAAGAACCTGTAGTAATAATAAGGCTTCACACTATCTCAACCAACCCTTTTAATTACCACAGATCCTTCCTAAGCTGCATAATATGGTTTAAATATAGCTAGAAGAAAATATAACATTCGTCGCTGATACTCAACGGGCTAATTACTCGTTCTCCTAATTCATCCAACCAGTGATCGGCGAATCCTATAATAGAGACGCTACATGTCACAATGTTTGCCTTCTTCCATTTGTGTTTTTTTAGCCTTAAGGGGAGATTTCCACTTGAGGGATTTTTTTCTTTACCCCTTTCTCCCTCATGTTTAGCCCCATTGCTTTTGAGATTTTAAGACGTTCGCCCCATTAGTTTGGCGATTTTAAGAACTTTCACCCCATTTATGTCACTTTTAAGACCTTTCGTCCTATTTAAGTGTCGATTTTTTCCTGGCGAGCGATAGCGAGCCTGTAATTTAAGAGGAACCGGCCTTCGGCCGGGAAATTTTTCTACCGAAAAATGTACAAATTTATCTTGAAAGGGGGTCATGGGGGTGTAATTTCAAGCTTGATGGAAGTCTAGGAAACACACTAAAAACCTCCCCTTAAAGTAACCTTAACTTTAACGGGGGATGGCCGCATATATTTACTTGTATTTGATCTTTCTACATATTTGTTTTTAGTTTCCTCGCTAGACCTCCATCAGGCTTAAAATCAACACCCCCTAGATAAATTTGTAAATTTTTCGATAACAAAAAAATCGCGACCGAAGGCCGGTTCCTCTTAAAATTACAGGCTCGCTATCGCTCGCCAGGGAAACATCGACACCTAAAGGACACGATAGGTCTTGAAATCGATAAAATGTGGGACGGAAGAACTTAAAATCGACGAAAAAATGGGGCGAACGTCTTAAAATCTCTAAACTAATGGGGCTAAACATGAGGGAGAAGGAGGGTCAGAAAAACGACCCCTTAAGGTTGGCTTTGTGACTCCAGCACCTGGGTGTGAGACGTTCAACCTTTATAGACGTCGATGTTTAGCCCAAATACAAACATTAATACCATGCTCGGTGCCGCTAGAGGAGCGGCGAACACATCCAAAGGTATCCAAAGGTATGCAGTGCACATTTAAGTGGGAAGGGTATGTTTTTGGTCGATTTTTGTATATATGTATTACTTTTGTAGTTTCCTCCCTAGACATCTATCAAATACAAAAAAAAAAAAAAAAAAATCCATTAGATCGCCTTCTAGATTTATTTTGTAAATTTTTCGGTAGAAAAATGTCCCGGCCGAAGGCCGGTTCTTCCAAATTCAAAGGCTCACTATCATTCGCCAGCAAAACAAAAAAATCGACACCTAAATACGAAAGGTCTTAATTTTGACAAATAAATGGGGTGAAAGGCTTTAAAATCGACAAACAAATGGGGCGAACGTCTTAAAATCTCAAAACTAATGGGGCTAAACATGAGGGAGAAGGGGGGTCCGAAAAACGAACCCTCCCCCTTTAAGGTTGGCTTTGTGACTCCAGTAATATTAAAGAAGTTCAACCTCTATAGACGTCGATGTTTAGTCGACATACAAACTAAAATACCTGTGTAGTGCACATTTATGGGCCGGTTTTTGCCCCCTTCTCCCTTATGTTTAGCCTCGCTGGTTTTTAGATTTAAAGAAGTTCGGCCCATTAGTTTGGCTATTTTAAGACTTTACGCCCCATTTCTTTGTCAATATTAAGACCTTCCGTGCCATTTAGGTGTAATTTTTTTCCTGGCGAGCGAAACCGAGCCTGTAATTTTTAGATTTTTTTTACAGCTTGATGGAGGTCTAGGGAGGAAACTAGAAAGATAATACAATTATAGAACAATAAGCAAATATATACGCCCATCTCCCCTTAAGAATATTGTATAGAAATAAACATTATTTGCATACATCACCAACAAACTCGAAAACAAATGATCTAAATTAAACAGCGCGAGGTATGCAAAATGTCGTCAGTTAAAACAAAGATGGCAGATCTCTCTATGCAAAAGACTGTGACCCCGTCCCCCAACACGACACACTTCCTGCACTCAGAGGTTCCAGGAAACTATATTACACTTCTGCCTGGGTCGCGAAACAGGGCTAATATTAACTCTTCGCAGTAATTTGGTGTGGCCACGGGCACGGCAATCTTAAACCAAGGGAAATCGTCTGGCGGAAGATATGTAGCTGTATCACTCGGTTAATGAAAACAAATAATAGTTACACCAAAACTCGTGTTTTCAATTGTGTTACTATGTAGGATCAAAATAAATGCATAGGTGTGAACAATTTGCCTCATATCCTTAAAACTATTTACATTACAGAGCCGTCCAGCTGGCTCAGTTGATAGCATCTCTGCTTACCATCCCGGGAGTCTCGCATTCAATCCCCGTTCAGGTTGAAAACAAAATCTGAGATATATAGCCGGCAATACCGTCTCCCCTTGAGCAAGGGATATGCATGGTTAATGGTCTCTGGTTGAATAAAGAAGGTCAAGTGGTTGTGAATCCTCAAAGGAGAGATACGGGCGCTATATATTTAAGCAGGCGATGATTATTATTATTATTAATATTACTAACACAATAGCTTTAATTTTCTCCATGTGCTCGAGTTGTAATTTTTAAGCATACATTTATGTGCTGTAAGTTAATTAAAGTTCTGTGTTTGCGTAGGGTTCGCTTTTAAACCTTAATTTCGAGAAGACAGCTATCTGGCGGTAGACGCACAAAATAATATATTTTCCATAATGCAGTGCAACTATGATAGGCGCTAAATCAGCGGCGCTTGCCTGGAGAGTAGGAAACACAATAGATGCACACGAAATATACTTTATTTACACAGACAGGGAAAAAGACATAATAACAATACAATTACAACTGAAATGCATATACACTATCGTGGCCAGGCTTGGGGCTTCGGCTTCACTGGTGAGGTTGGTAGCATAGGTCGGCTTCAGAGGTCGGTTATCGATGCTGGATCCAGGTCAGCTTGTTCTCCAGGCACAGGGCAGTTCCTTTTCCTGGTGCAGGCAGCTCTCTCTCTCCAGGTACAGGGCTACTCCTTTGTCAGGCATAGACAGCTCCTTCTTCAGGTACCGCAGCATTCTGAACCTGGGGGCTTTAGAGGTCGGTTATCGATATTGGAATCAGGACAGCTTCTCCAGGCACAGAGCAGTTCCTTTCTCAGGTATCGGCAGCTCTGGGGTTTCTAAAGCCCACACCCGAATTGAAGGACTGCATCTGAAGTTCCAGCCGCTTCCTGATTGGCTGCTGGGAGAGGTACTGGACCGCCGTGAGCCTTCTCTGGATCAAACAGAGCAGTGGCTCTGCCCCATCAGTCCATTCTGTGATCCTGGAGAAAGTTGAAGCTATCAAGGTATAGAGACAGTTGATCCTGGCTCGTGATTAGCTGAGAGAGCAGTTGAAGATCTGGTCTGTGATCCTGATAAAAGATGAAACTCGCGAGGTATACAGGGTGTCCTGGGTTGCTTGCTCTTCTTCCCTTCTTTTACTATCTTCCTTGCTGTTGAATGTCAGGGGACGTGGATTGTGGACTTTAGCCTTTACGTTTTCTGGGGTTTCTTGAAGTTCCGCCCTTCACATGATATTAAGTTGATTAATATGTTTAGATGTTGGGAATCATTGTCAATATTAAATGTGTCAGTCAATTAATTTAATAATCATTCTTATGTTATTTTAAAAAAGTTATGCATTTTAAACTTCACTATTTATAATAATTCTTTTTAACCGTGTTAAGCTTCACTATGAAATTATCACTATTTTCAAAAGAATCTGTCAATCAATATTATAAAGGCTGGTTGACCAGTTTGGATTAGTCAACTTTGACAAAACCTCCACGAACCTTCAATAAATAGATATACATGTATATTGTTTACGTCTTGTATTTCCATCATTGTTTCAGTATTTATACTGCAGATTAATATCTACAAGTTTTGTAATCTTTCTTCAATAATGTGCTTCCATTTTAAATAATTACTTTACCATACTTTTCCTAGTTATCAACAACTTTACGATAATTTATTTTAATTTTACTAAATTATCTTTATATTTTCCAGAAACCATGTTCCCATAGGCCTATGTCGTAAGTTGTAGTTACTTGTGATTTAGCTAAGTTTATGCTTGCCCTATTTTCACTCTCTCTATACAATTGTTCTCTACCTTCCCCCCCCACTCCCTCTCTCTCTCTCTTCTTTGTTATCTTCTTTGCTATCCTTTCCATCCACTGTCCCTTACTCTCGGGTTAGCTATCTCTACTAGAATTAAGTCCTGACCACCTCGCTGGGATCGTAAGGTCTGTGTGGTCAGAGTATATATGTAAATCTATGTAAATATCTCTCCCTCTCTCTCTCTGTGGTAGATCGTGGGCGTGAGTGAGGGCTGATTTGTGGAGATTTTATACACGGGTCGGATGGATGGGATGGTGCCCGCCTCCCTCCCTCCCCTTCCTCCGCCCCTCTCTTAGTTTTATCTTCCTCCTCCTCCTCCTCTATTTATTTCTTCCTCTTCTTTCTCTCTTTCCTACAGTTGTTGTTGCTGTTTTTATTGTTCATATTTGTTCGTTTTGTCCTTTGCCTTCTCTTTGTTCTCCTCCTTTTTCATCCACATGAGTTTGTTCGTTAGATTGTTCATCCGATCATCATTAAGGCCTCCTCTTATCATTATCATTACTAATGTTGTTAATAGTATTCCTATTAATTTAATTAAATGATTATCGCAATCATATTTATTTTGACTTTAAGCTTTCTATTTTGATAATGAATGTTCCCATATCTCATAATCTACTCTCAGATCGCCAGATCTTTCATATCTTACAAACTCTTGGTCATCCTCCTTTCGGGACTTCGGTGAAACATTTTCTATTGCGCTAAACATATCGAAGGCCTTTGAGTGAGTCCTGTACATATTTATAATGTCAAAACTACCGTCCTTCGGTTTCTATCCCTCCATCTGTGCCATTATCTCCAATTTCCCTTCTGGCTGTTCCATAGCTGCGGTTGTGGACGGCAATCGTTCACTTCCCCAACCTATCAACTTCGGTGTTCCTCAGGGTTCTGTCCTCTCTCCAATTCTCATTCATTAATGATCTTCTCAACTGTACCTCCAGTTATATCCATTCATATGCTGATAACTCTACCTTGCACTATTCTACTAGATTTTTAGAACCCCCCAGCAGGCAATCACTCAAAAAGTCACGTGACGTGACGATGCCATAAAACACGTATCTTCTAACCTATCAACCATTTATATTTGAGGCAGAGAGAACCTTGCTGCTTTCAATGCTTTCAAAACCCAGTTTTTCCAATTATCCACCCGTCAAGATTTTCCAAAGGACTTTCCCTTATACTTCAACAATACAAAAATCAACCCTTCATCTTCTCTCAGTTTTCTCGGTGTCTCTTTTTCTTCTTATCTCACTTGGAAAGACCATATTACCACCCTTGCTACAAAGGTTTGCCAGAAGCTGGGTGTGCTCAACCTCCTCCAGGGGTTCTTTACCCCTGCACAGCTTCTTCCTCTGTACAGAGGCACAGTGCGTCCATGTATTGAGTATTGTTCACATGTGTGCGGACGGGGGCTTTTCTTGCTCCTGATCATTCACTCTCATCTCCATAGGCTTTAATGGGCTAATAATTCCAGTATATTTCCAGGCCATACCAGTACAGCAATCACAGTGAAAGGATTAACATATTTGGTGTGTAGGGATTCACTATGAAGTAACGGAGCATGTCATCATCATCGCTAAGTAGATCATGGCTTCAAACAGTATAATTCAAGTTGTACAGCGTTGGCACCTGATATGACACTGTATTATCACGATTGGCTTGGAAACCATTTCATTGTGACAGAGACTCTAGATAACAACCGCCATCAGCTTCCTATCTCTCTCCTATCAGATAAAAAACGAAAGGATACCCATAAGTCTCGCTACAGAAAAAAGGGGCAACTGTCCACATACATTCGTCTGACTGTAACCTTTAAGGGGAGATGAATAACTTTTTAGTCGATTTTTCAATGTATTCCTTATTATTCTAGTTTCCTCCCTAGACCTCCATCAAACTTTAAAAACAAATAACATCCATTAGATCCCCCTTCTATGTTAATTTGTAAATTTTCGGTAGAAAAATGTCCCGACCAAAGGCCGGTTCTTCCAGGCTCACTATCGTTCGCCAGGAAAAAAAATATACGCCTAAATAGCACGAAAGGTCTTAATAGTGATAAGGAAATGGGGTGAAAGGTCTTAAATTCGACAAACTAATTGGGCAAACATCTTAAAATCTGAAAACTAATGGGGCTAAACATGAGGGAGAAGGGGATATAGAAAAACGACCCATCTCCCCTTAAGTGTAATCTCCTCTTTTTAAAGATATAATAGGAAAATTGACACCATGAAAAATCAACTACTAGACCATACTAAGCAGTATATTTCAACTGAGTGCCAACATAACCAGTGCCAACTCAGTCAAAACTTTCAAAATAGGTTAAGTTAAGACGCTAAGTTGACACTGGTTAGCAAATTACTCGTTGATATAAACTGGTTGACATGATCAATTGGTTGAGTTGTATGTACGGGTTGAGTAATACTGTCACCAGGATAATTAAAATACGAATCTCCCTCCCTAAATATCACAAAAAATTAAGTCCAGCAAACTAACAAATAACCTGGTGGTGTAATGGTTAAGGTGGCAAAAATATGTGTGTGATAACCCGGGTTCGAATCCCGGTGGATCATATATACTTTAATTAATTTCATTGGGGGTGTGGTGGTGAGATTAATAAAAATAATATTACCATATGCAAAAGAAAATTAAATATCGTTTGTTGATATAAAAAGATCCCCTATACAGGTACACTCGGATATTCGTATACTTCACTTACTTTTAACTATGGAAGTATATCTCTGGAAACCAGCTTATGAATAAACTGTTCTATAAATCAACTACAAAACTATATTATACTGTTTATTGAAAAGAAAGTTCTATCCAAAAATCAGTTCACATAGTTATAATTGCATAAAGAAAACTATATGGGGTCCACGACTTATTATGGGTGGGCTAGAAACTATGGTATCCGAGTGTACATTCAAAGTTAGTCAATCTTATGAGTTGTGCCTTATTGAGTCATATTATAGTATTATCATGTATATAAACATACACAGTAAAACAATAATGGCCCCACCATCATATCAATCTCATTATGACGCTGTGTGTGTGTGTGGGTATGTGTGTGTGTGTGTGTGTGTGTGTGTTTGTGTGTGTGTGTGTGTGTGTGTGTGTGTGTGTGTGTGTGTATGTGTGTGTTTGTGTGTGTGTGTGTGTTTGTCATAGCCAAATAATACAGTGACTATATTCCACTTGATTAAATGTGTATTTCACTCGCCTCACCCCTTTTTCTATCTAGCACGCACACACACACACACACACACAAACATTCTCTCCCTCTCTCCCAAATGGTGGCGGCTGCGTGCATGGCGGTGGTAACCCGACTTTAAGGGAGCCCACTTCGCGTTTTTTCTCTTTCTCTCCCTCTCTCTTTGGCTTGTATCCATTCGGCCCCATTCAGCCTACTGTTTTAGGACGTTTACCCCCATCTAGGTGTCAATATTATCCTGGCGAGCGGTAGCGAGCCAGCATATATATATATTTTTGTTTTGACAGCAAGCTAAATTTGAACATTTTTCGATAGAAAAATGTCTCCGGCGAATCCGGATTTCTCCATACAATGCTGGCTCGCTTTCGCTCGCCAGGAAGAAATCAACACCTAGATTGGGATAAACGTCTTAAAACCGTTGGCTGAATGGGGCCGAATGGATACAAGCCAGGGAAAGAGAGAAAAGGATAGAAAGAGAAAAAAAACAGGTGACCCCCTTAATTGTATAACTCACCAGGCATCGAATTCATAGGCGGATAGAAAAACGGTGTGTTTCAGTTTGCTTTCTTATCAATCGACCTGCTTACAATATACTGCTTCTATCTAGGGTCAGTCCATGTCAGATATTATCAGCCCATGAATTTACACTTTCTCCTCCACAATGCAGAACTTCTTCTTATCAGAATTCATTTATCCCCAGAGCTACTACTCTTTGGAATTCACTTCCCTCGAATTGCTTTCCACAAACTTACAATCTACAAATGTTTAAATCCAGTTGTTACAAACATTTTATGAATGGAGGATGCCTTTAGGCAGATGGACCTTTTTGTTTTATCTGTGTTTTTCCTTCCTCCGTTCATTGTCTCTTTAAAAAAAAACAAAAAAACAAAACAAAAATAGTGTATGAGCCAGATCCCTACTAAGATTCATTAACCCCTTATGTACCGGCGACGTCTGTTTAGCTTTATTCTAGCTATATTTAGACGATTTTGTGCCGTTTATGAAGGCTCTGTGGTAGTATAAAGGGTTAAGTGAGATAGTTCGAAGCCTGTTAGTTGCTGGAGGCCTTTTTAAACTGAATAAAATCGTCCAATAGTTTCCAGGATAAAATCAAAGAGACGTCGCCGGTACAGAAGGGATTAATAGGTACCATCAAATTAATGCAATGCTCAGGTTCAACACCAACACACAGTTACTGAGTGATATAAAGGTAGTTACTCATTAAGGGGAGGTTTTTAGTTTGGTCTCCAGATATCCATCAAGCTTAAGATTGCACCCCCTTGAGCTTCTTTCAAGATAAATTTGTACATTTTTCGGTAGAAAAATGTCCCAGCCGAAGGTCGGTTCTTCCTAAATTACAGGCTCACTATCGTTCGCCAGGAAAAAAATCGACACCAAAATAGCACGAAAGGTCTTAAAATCGCCAAACTAATGGTCTGAACGTCATATAATCTGAAAACTAATGGGGCTAAACATGAGGGAGATGGGGGATCAGAAAAGCGACCCTTCTCCCCTTAACTCTTTACTGCACCTCCTAACTTACAAACCTGGTCCTGATCTTTCTACCAAACCCTCAAACGCATCTTGTACAGTCGCGCTAATAAGTCATGTCTCGGCACCAAGTTTGTTGTGATCAATAATTATACAGCAATATCTAAGCTTCATGTCTTCATATCGAGTGAAATATACAAACATGTTCCTACACTTACCCACCCTATTCAACATCTGACAGACATTAATACAGCACAGAGCGAGCCAAACGTAATGACAGCTGGGACCTGACTTATTAGCCCGACCGTACTCCATTATAACGCCAGAAACACACGTCATGGGCGAATATCACACACACACGAATGCACGCCCACAAACACATATGCACACAGACACCCATTTGTTATTATTCCCCCCTCCCCCTTTCATATCAAGCACCCCCACACCCCCATATACCAATAGGAAGCCCCCCTCACCCCTCGCCCGTGCCCCCTACCCCCCCACCCCCATATACCCCATACAGCAATAGCAAGGCCCCCTCACCCCTCGCCCGTGCCCCCTATCCCCCCCACCCCCCCATATACCCCATACAGCAATAGGAAGCCCCCTCACCCCTCGCCCGTGCCCCCTACCCCCCCACCCCCCATACAGCAATAGGAAGCCCCCCTCACCCCTCGCCCGTGCCCCCTACCCCCCCTCCCCCATATACCCCATACAACAATAGGAAGGCCCCCTCACCCCTCGCCCGTGCCCCCTACCCCCCCACCCCCATATACCCCATACAGCAATAGGAAGCCCCCTCACCCCTCGCCCGTGCCCCCTACCCCCCCACCCCCATATACCCCATACAGCAATAGGAAGGCCCCCTCACCCCTCGCCCGTGCCCCTACCCCCCCTCCCCCATATACCCCATACAACAATAGGAAGCCCCCTCACCCCTCGCCCGTGCCCCTACCCCCCACCCCCATATACCCCATACAGCAATAGGAAGGCCCCCTCACCCTCGCCCGTGCCCCCTACCCCCCCTCCCCCATATACCCCATACAGCAATAGGAAGGCCCCCTCACCCCTCGCCCGTGCCCCCTACCCCCCCACCCCCATATACCCCATACAGCAATAGGAAGCCCCCTCACCCCTCGCCCGTGCCCCCTACCCCCCCACCCCCATATACCCCATACAGCAATAGGAAGGCCCCCTCACCCCTCGCCCGTGCCCCCTACCCCCCCTCCCCCATATCCCCCATACAACAATAGGAAGGCCCCCTCACCCCTCGCCCGTGCCCCCTACCCCCCCTCCCCCATATACCCCATACAGCAATAGGAAGCCCCCCTCACCCCTCGCCCGTGCCCCCTACCCACCCACCCCCATATACCCCATACAGCAATAGGAAGGCCCCCCTCACCCCTCGCCCGTGCCCCCTACCCCCCCACCCCATATACCCCATACAGCAATAGGAAGCCCCCCATCTCCCCCCAACATCCCATCGGCCTCCCACCCCCCGGTTCAGGCAATCAGCTTAGCAAGGATCAAAGGGTACTGTTCTGTAGCGGGGGACACGATAATTTTTTTATTCCACAGAGATGGGGGGGGGGGGGGCGTCCGTAGCGATACAATGCCAAACATTATGGGTTTAAGGGGGTAGTACTCGCTTTTCCTGGACCCCCTTCTCCCTCATGTTTAGCATATCAGCTTTGAGGTTATAAGACGTTCGTTCCTTTATTTTGGCGATTTTGAGACCTTTTGCCTAATATATTTATCAATATTAAGACCTTTCGTGCTCTTTAGGTGTCGATTTTTACTGGTGAGCGATAGCGAGCCTCTAATTTTAGAAGGCCGGGACATTTTCCTACCGAAAAATGTACAAATTTATCTTGAGAGGGGGTCTAGGGGGTGCTTTTCTAAGCTTAATGGAGGTCTAGCGAGGAACCTCAAAAAAAAAAAAAAAAAAAAAAAAAAAAAAATATATATATATATATATATATATATATAGGTTCTTAACATTAATCATCAATTACAAACCCCAATGCCCTCGAATAAACTAATGAAAGCATATGGTCCTCCCGGGATTCGAACTCGGGACACCACACCCAGAACATAAGCGTCTAAACCATTACACCACCAACACAGTTAAAAGTTGTGTACACGATCACGATGAATATCCATTATATAATAAAACATCGTATTGTCTCATTTGGATGCGATACAGATTCGAATGACCTTATCTTGGCGGAATAAAAAACTCGGCATCGGGACCCCCAGATGAGGCAGCGGACAGCAACAGGTGGAGGCCAAAACCGTATTAAGGGGGTAATACTCGCTTTTTCTGGACGTTCCTTCCATTAGTTTGGCGATTTTAAGAGGTTTCGCCCCATTTTGTTGTCAATATTAAGACCTTTCGTGCCATTTAGGTATATATTTTTTCCTGGCGAGCGATAGCGAGCCTGTAATTTTAGGAGAAATCGGCCTTCGGCCGGGAAATTTTTCTACCGAAAAATGTACAAATTTATCTTGAAGGGGGTCTCGGGGGTGTATTTCTAAGCTTGATGGGGGTCAAGCGAGGAATCTAAAAAATAAAGGAATAAATAAATTAATAGCCCCAAACCGGCCACTAGCCCCTTAATATCTGGCATTTTTCTTTCAAATCTGCCAGTTTATTTAAATATATAACCCGGGTGAATTGGGGATATTGGCTATTATCTATTCGGCTTTTGTTATTAAGGGGGGGTCATCGGCTTTTTATTATCTTGCTCTCCTTTTCTCTCTTTTCATGGCTTGTATCCATTCGGCCCCATTCAGCCAACTGTTTTAAGATGTTTATCCTCATCCAGGTGTCGATTTCTTCCTGGCGAGCGATAGCGAGCCAGCATTGTATGGAGAAATCTGGCTTCGCTGGAGACGGTGTTCTATCGAAAAATGTACAAATTTAGCTTGCTGTCAAAACAAAAATATATATGCTGGCTCGCTACCGTTCGCCAGGAAAATATTGACACCTGGATGGGGGTAAACGTCTTAAAACAGTAGGCTGAATGGGGCCGAATGGATAAAAGTCAAAGAGAGAGGGAGAGAAAGGGAAAAAAGCGAGGTGGGCTCCCTTAATATGCGCTAGTGTCGCATATCGAGGCGGACAACCCGATTAATATATAGTTTCCATGTTGGTTTTATCATTTAAATATCCTCTCTTTTTCGCGATATGGGAGGATATTGGCTATTACATGTCGGGTATATATATATATATATATATATATATATATATATATATATATATATATAAGGGTTATTGGTGGTTATTGGCTACCATCGATACAGATTTTGTTAATTTTGTCCACACTAAATGTTTCAGATTTTGCGGACTAAATTACTATAAAATTATGTTAGTGCTAATATTTTGTGTTTACTTCCTTTATTTATTTCCGTGAAATATGTGGATATTGGCCACTTTCAGACAGGATTCAGCACTATATTTGTGAACATTGAGGAATGAGATATATTTGTCAGTATCTACGATGATGCTAGTAATATTGATTTTGTTTTTATATGTTGCAACTCAACCTCCAGACAAAGACATACAGCCATTAGATTCAACTGTACAACAAGGTGAAGTCAGAATATCCTATTAAATAACACTCCGTTCTTAACATTAACCATCAATTACAAACCCCAATGTACTTGAATAAACTAGTGAAACCATATGGTCCTCCCGGGATTCGCACTCGGGACACCACACCCAGAACATAAGCTTCTAAACTATTACACAACCAGATGGTGGGTGAGACATCGAGACAGTGTCGTGGTCTTGCTAACTTCGTAGACCTACGACACCCGGTTGTCTCCCTGTGGCCCGTTGCAACTCTGACGGCATCGCCACTGTCTCGCTGTCTCCCCTCATAATCTCGGACACCCCTCTCTCTCTCTGTCAAACGCCACCTATTGTACTTTACTAACGAGGCACTACCCCAAAGTATATTATTTTTTAATAATTGTTAAGATGTGTGTGAATTTGTATTTTGTTTTTGTGTGTTCATTGTTTTCTGCGGTGTTGTCCCTATTCTGGCTCTGTCTTGAGTCCCCCCCCAAAAAAACAAAAATCAAGGAACCTTCGACCCAAAATGCCTGGACACACGAGTTTGAAGCAATTTAAGTCATATGATGAGGGAAAGATGGATTCAGGGAGAGAGTTCCAGAGCTCAGCTGTTGAATAGAAGAAAGATTGAGAATATCGTGTTATGTTTAATATTATACAGCTACTTCTTCACCAGTGGCAAGGTTACACTGGAAGAAATTATTTTAGTATGTTTACTTCAGTACTTTTGTGACATTTAGATGTATTCAGTATTATTACTTGGAAATATTTATGCATCTCTCTCTCAGGGATGGTTCCTTGTTATGCCGCTAGGGTAACCTAAGTGTATATAGGGTACCCTAAGTGTATATAGGCTACCCTAAGTGTATATAGGGTACCCTAAGTGTATATAGGGTACCCTAAGTGTATATAGGGTACCCTAAGTGTATATAGGCTACCCTAAGTGTATATAGGGTACCCTAAGTGTATATAGGGTACCCTAAGTGTATATAGGCTACCCTAAGTGTATATAGGGTACCCTAAGTGTATATAGGGTACCCTAAGTGTATATAGGGTACCCTAAGTGTGTATAGGCTACCCTAAGTGTATATAGGGTACCCTAAGTGTATATAGGGTACCCTAAGTGTGTATACAGTATATATCTTCCTATAAAGTATACGCTATGTATTTTGGTTAAGGGAGCCCACCTCGCTTATTTTCTCTTTCTCTCCCTCTCTCTTTGGCTTGTATCCATTCGGCCCCATTCAGCCTACTGTTTTAAGACGTTTACCTCCATCCAGGTGTCAATATTTTCCTGGTGAGCGGCAGCGAGCCAGCATATATATATATTTTGTTTTTGACAGAAAGCTAAATTTGTACATTTTTCGATAGAAAAATGTCTCTGGCGAAGCCGGATTTCTCCATACAATGCTGGCTCGCTATCGCTCGCCAGGAAGATATCGACACCTGGATGGGGATAAACGTCTTAAAAAAGTTGGCTGAATGGGGCCGAATGGATACAAGCCAGAGAGAGAGAGAGAGAGAGAGAGAGAGAGAGAGAGAGAGAGAGAGAGAGAGAGAGAGAGAGAGAGAGAGAGAGAGAGAGAAGGAGAGAAAGATAAAAAAAAGCAGGTGACCCCCCTTAACCTATTCAGTACCAGGGACGTTCATTTAAGTATATTCTGGCAACTATTGGGCGATTTTATTCAGCTTAGGAAGGACCTCTAGCAATAATAAGGCTTCAAACTATCTCAACCAATCCTTTTAACGACCACAGATCCGTCCTAAGCTGCATCATCTCGTCTAAATATAGCTAGAATAAAATATAACACACGTCGCTGGTACTCAAAGGGTTAATACTATCCCGGATGTCGTGGGATACAGAGCCTGGCGCCCACCGACAGCCAACCGAGCGTTCGCTAATCAGATCCAGCTATAATCCCCGCTCTCATGAAAATGCATGTAAAAACGGAGAGATTATAATAATACCCAGAGCCCTCAGCTTACGCACAGTCGCGGCCAAGACTCGTGTTTATATCGGCAAATTCAACTTCATTTTTTAATTTATACGCTACAACAATCATGCGCTGAACTGTAGTCAGATTTGCATATATTTATGTGCAAAAAAGTTGCGTTATATTCCTGCAAAATTCAGTTTTATTACGTTGAATACGAACTGAAAATTAAGGGTGCATGTGCTTGCAAAAAACATATATAAATGTGTAGCAATCAGCATATATATATATATATATATATATATATATATATATATATATATATATATATATATATATATATATATATATAATGATGGTAGTATGTATTCATTGTTTATAAAATTATAATGCGCATCAGCTTAGCTATACTTGCAAACATAATTATTTTTTTCTGGAAATTAAAAGACATACCGACTGTAACCTTTGATATCCAATCATCCATATTATGCAGATAACGCCTTGTAACATTAAGGGGACATGGGCCGTTTTTCTGGTCCCCTTTCTTCCTCATGCTTAGCCCCATTAGTTTTCAGATTTTATGATATTTGGCCCATTAGTTTGTCGATTTTAATACCTTTCACCCCATTTAATTGTCAATTTTAAGACCTTTCGTGCCATTTAGGTGTCGATTTTTTTTCCTGGTGAGCTATAACGAGCCTGTAATTTTGAGAGTAACCGGCCTTAGGCCCGGAAATTTTTCTACCGAAAAATGTACAAATTTATCTAGAAGGGGGGTCTATGGGGGTGTTTTTTTTAAGCTTGATGGAGGTCTGGCGAGGAAACTAAATAATAAATTAATACATGAATTAATAGACCAAAAAACCGGCCACTATCCCCTTAAAGCGATATCGCTATCTAGGAAGGGTAAACTTGGAATACGAGGCGTCTCTCTCAAGGTGAATAACATAAATATATAACAAAGGTTGTTAAGGGGAGATGGGCCGTTTTTTTGTGGTCTATTAATTAATTTAATCCTTTATTTCTTAGTTTCTTCGTTAGACCTCCATCAAGTTTTTTTTTTACGGTCGAAAAATGTTCCTCCTCTTTAAATTTCAGGCTCGCTATCGCTTTCCAGGAAAAAATCGACAACCTAAATGGCACAAAAGGTCTTAAAATTGACAACGAAATGTGGCGAAAGGTGTTAAAATCGCCAATTTTTTTTTTTTTTTTTTAAATACGACTTCAGAGGCTATCAACCCTAATGGATTATTAAGCCAGCACACTGTAAGTCAAGTAGAACATCAGGACTGAAGCCTCTCTGCGAGAACTCCCTAATGGATTAAACATCTAATGCTCTCAAAACAAATGGGGCTTAACACCACCATGAACATTGCAAACCTTATCCACCTGCTTACTGAGCCCCAAAGAAGATTGATCATACCTTGATTGATTGTAAACCTTGATATCAATGACCCACAGGTATTGAGTATGTTAATAATACAAATACTAATAATAATAATAATAATAATAATAATAATAATAATAATAATAATAATAGTAATAATACCCATAAGGGGTTTATCTCGCACTTCTAGTATAACATTTAAAAAAGACCTATTAGTCAAAATATTTAAGATTTAATGTTCCAGCTATCGCTGACTATCATCTTGAATATATCTAAATTTACTGACATTCTTTAATCGTGAATAATTAAACAAATCTATATAAATGATCCTATTTGTTAATATGTATATTACAGTAGCTAGTGAATTTGCTGTTCAGATAAATAACAAAATTCATGACCTCTATCCTTTGTAACTCAAAAACGACTAGAGCAAATGGGCTGTAACTTTCCACACCTATTCCTTGACTGACTCTTCCCAAATGGTAGACATATTAGCTCGATTACTCTAGTCATTTTTGAGTTACCGAGTTTAGAAGTCATGTTTTATCGCCTACTTACAGCGAATAGACTATAGTTTACATTGTGTGCATGCTAGTAAACGATAAATAATCATATATTTCCAGGATATCCGCAGTAATTACACAATCAAAAGTAGCTTGTATGGTTGCCGAAGAAATTATATATCAAGGAATTGGGGTCACCTCAAATTCGCCCATTCAATTGACCACTTGCGAGTTTCAGGCTATAAGGAAGTTGGAACCGTGAAATCGATATTAAAGAAAGATACAATAATAATGTTAGTTTTTGATGGATAAATAGTATAATCAATTTGGTTTTATGTATTTATAAATGTATTTTGACCGTATTTTAACTTATAATTTTGCTAAATATTGATGGCCACAGCTCCAACTTCTTTAAAGACCAAAACTCGCAAGTGGTCAATTCGATTACGATTTCTATTAACTACCTTCGAAAGATGTTTTGTTCAGATTGGGAATGACCTCTCGGGGCTAAAGGATATATAACTGTCAAGATCAGAAGACGCCGTATTTTTTTTTTCTATCCACCGCCGAGTGTTAAAATTACATTATGGTCACATTTATTCATTAAAAAAAAAAACATCTCAGATGAGTCTTTCCATTTTAAGGGGTACGTAGTACTCGCTTTTTATGGAACCCCTTCTCCCGCCCCGCATGTTTAGCATATTAGTTTTGAGGTTTTAAGACGTTTGTTCCGTTAGTTTGGCGATTTTGAGACCTTTCGCCTCATTTTGTTTTCAATATTAAGACCTTTCATGCCCTTTAGGTTTCCTGGCGAGCGATAGCGAGCCTCTAATTTTAGAAGGAACCAGCCTTCGGCCAGGACATTTTTCTACCGAAAAATGTACAAACTTATCTTGATAGGGGGTCTAGGGGGTGTTTTTTGTAAGCTTGATGGAGGTCTAGCGAGGAAACTAAACAAATATTATAATAAATACATATATAGACCAAAAACCAAGCACTACCCTCTTAAGGTTAGGAAGAACTTCTTTGTTTCAATAGGTTGCTTAGATTATGTGTAAATCCTATTTGCCCACAACACACTACTTATCAGCCAAAGTTACATCACCAAATTCAGAAATAATCATAGATAATCTGAAATGTGTAGAATGAAGACAAAAATCAATAATTAATATACAGTTTCTTTATGCAGAAGTTCAGTGGTTCCAAAAAAATACATTGGAGATAATCTGCGCACTATATCGTGCTATCTTGATTATCTGCGATTTTGAATAAAGCAAACAAACAAATAATACTTATAATATGTACAACTTTCTCATAACACGATAATTGTCTTGATATTTGATTGCATCATGAAATCGTGAATATCCACCAAATAAATGGTGCCCCCTGCGCTATCGACCGCTATATTCTATTACATTCTATACACTCAGGCCCAATCCCCACCTTTCCTATTTTTCTTTGCCTTTTCCCTATTTTCCTTTTTTTGGAGGGGTGGGCGACTCAAGACAGAGCCAGAATAGGGACAACACAACCGAAAACAATGAACACACACAAACAAAATACAAATTGACGGCCGCGAGAACCCAAAATGTGATGATGAGGGTCGGGTTGCGCCGGGCCGGGTGGGTTGCATGGCGGCGCTCCACAGTTTTATCCGGCTTATATATTGGAGGTCGTATATTAAACACGTGTCAGGTGGCTGTGACTGCAACACGTTATATTTCACATTAACACGCTGCCTACACGGTTAATAAATGTAATATTTTTGCCTAGTTTATGGACCGCATGTCCTCCTCATTACACAAACTATGCTATATTATTATAACGGCGGCGGCCCCCGGAAATATTCGCAAATTACAATGCGTCGTGTAAATTAAAAGCATCGTATATACAGACATTAAGGGGGAGTCACCTGCTTTTTTCACTTTCTCTCCTTTTCTCTGGCTTGTATCCATTCGGCCCCATTCAGACAACTATTTTAAGACTTTTATCCCCATCCACCTGTCAATTTCTACTTTCTGGCGAGCGATAGCGAGCCAGCATTGTATGGAGAAATCCGGCTTCGCCCGAGACATTTTTCTATCGAAAAATGTACAAATTTAGCTTGCTGTCAAAACAAACAAATATATATGCTGGCTCGCTACCGCTTGCCAGGAAAATATTGCCACCTGGATGGGGGTAACCGTCTTAAAACAGTAAGCTGAATGGGGCCGAATGGATAAAAGCCAAAGAGAGAGGGAGAGAAAGAGAAAAAAAAGGCGAGGTGGGGTCCCCTTAAAAGCATCATCGTATATACAGACATTATCTTTTATGCCGCGCGGACCAGGAACCCTAATATATTTACACCCGGGCTATTTTGTTTCCTATTAATTTAACCCCTTCTGTACCAGCGACGTCTTTTTTCATTTTTGTCTAGCTATATTTAGACGATTTTATTCAGCTTAGGAAGGACGTCAACTCATTAAAAGGCTACAAACTACTCAATTAATCCCTTTAGCTACCATATATCCTTCCTAAGCTTCGTAAAATCGTCTAAATATAGCTAGAAATAAATAAAAATGACGTTGCCGGTACAGAAGGGGTTAATTCCACCCCTTCTGTACCAGCGACGTCTTTTGCATTTTTGTCTAGCTATATTTAGACGATTTTATTCAGCTGAGGAAGGACGTCTAGCAATTAAAAGGCTACAGACTATCTCCATTCATATTTTCAGCTACCATCTTAGGCTTCATGAAATCGTCTAAATATAGCTAAAACTTAGATACAAATATGTTGCCGGTACAGCATTGGTTAACCCTTTGAGTACCAGCGACGTTTCTTAAATTTAATTCTAGCTATATTTAGACGATATTATGCAGAATAGGAAGGAACCTTGGTAGTTAAAAGGGTTGGGTGAGATAGTTTGAAGCCTTATTATTGCTAGAGGTCCTTCCTAACCTAAATATAATCGTCTAATAGTTGCCAAAATATGATGAAAAGGACGTCCCTGGTACTGAATGGGTGAAGCTTTTCGATTGGGGGTAAAGCAATGTAGATGAAAATTCGACTTCTATAGAACGGGTTAACTGAATATTGTTTTTCTTTTATAGAACCTTAGGTATACTGTATACAGCAGATGCTAATGTACAATTATTTCACAGGGGAGATATGTGAATAATAAAGGCAAGTCAAAAATTTTACACTAAATTAAGCCATTCAGTACTGGGGACGTCCTTGTTATCATATTCTGACAATTATTATACTATTATATTCAGCTTGGGAAGGACCTTTAGCAATAATAAGGCTTCAAACTATCTCTATCAACCCTTTTAACTACAACATATCCTTCTTAAGCTGCATAATATCGTCAAAAATAGCTAGAGTAAAATATAACACGACGCTGGTACTCAAGGGGTTAATATGGCGGCTAAACATAGTGTATATCGGTACGGGTTGTATTGTCTTCTCATAATATACAAATGAGGTTCTAGTAATAATCACCAACTTCCCCTATACCTGTATAAAATCGCTAACGCTACTCGCACGTTATTGAATGTAATTATTGTATATGTTAATACAGTGTAGTTCAAGTCTATCTAGCATGTTAATATCTAGTGAGGAGTCAAGAGATAATAAGTGGTGGTAGTAAAACTTTAAGCCAAGGCATTAACTTTGGAAAGCTTTTAATGGTACTCCATGAGAGAGAGAGAGAGATAAATTTACATAGATACACTGGCCACACAGAACTTACGATCCAAACGAGGTGGTCAGGACTTAATTCTAGTAGAGATGGCATAGCCGATAGAAAAGGAAAGTTGAAGGAAAGGATAGAAAAGAAGAAGAAAAAGAGAGAGAGAGAGAGAGGGGGGGATTGGGGGACTGGAAATAAATGAAAATAATATGATCTAAACCTTCCTTAACTAACGAGCTGAAATTAAATTCCATGGAGTAGAAACCATAACCATAAACCTAACTGACAAGAGCATAGGCCTAAGCGACGGTCGTTTTTATAACAGAGAATTCCAGACCACAATTACTTTATATAATATCACGTGTTCCCGTCCAATTACGGTGTTATTAGTTATGCTCTTTAAGTTGTTAAGATTATTAAAGATGACATGCGAGAAGAACCCAAAGGAAGCAAAAACTGTGTTACCACATTACTTTGTTGGAGGAAAATCAATTAATGGTTAACAAATATTACAAATAGTCAGGTTTTCAGTGTTTTATTTTATTATTTTATTAATGACTAATGTTCTGCAAGCGTAATAAACAAAGGAGGAACTTAGTTGAGCCCAAGTTATTTATATATTTGACTTTACTTTTCACTTCTCAACATATTCCTCCTCAATCCAAATTACTCTGCTCTCCTACTTTACTCCAGCCATCATCATCATCATCATCATCACCAAGTATAATAATATTAGCTATGTTGTCTAATGGGGCATCTCAACCCAGATCGATGTTAGTCAAAGATCAGTCGGGAACTCATGGCTAGCCTAAACATCAAACTGGAATTAAGCCGGTATCACACGAGAGCTTTTATAGTCAACATTCAATAATCAAATTTTTTTCTGGCAACATTTCTGGAATATTTTGCACTGGTATCAGAAACTAGACTGATGGTAGATGAATTTAGGTGACAGAAATATTTGAAATGTTGACCTCATAAGCTGCCAGACCAGTGTTGAGGATAATTGTTGAGGAAAAAAAAACCGCCCGTGTGATACCGGCTTTAGTTACCATCGAAAATTAGTCAGCCAGACGATTTTTTGAGGATGTTTTTGGTTTGTGCGGAGTGACGGACGAGCGGGAAGGACCAGCGGACACGGAGTATCCCTCCCTGGACCATTGTTATTTACCCTCACTACATACAAGCACGAAGGACCTGTGTGTGTGTGTGTCTAGGAAAAAAATAGGAAAATCAGAGTCGACTTCCATTGTTAACGCGGCCGAGAGTGGTGTGTTAAACAAAGGCCACCTCTTGTCTGATGGTGTTGGTGACGATGTTTACCTGTGCCGGTGGTGTGCTGCCCGGAACATGGCACTCTCTCTCCCTCTCTACTCCTCCTCACTCACGCACTCCGGCTCTCATTTAGTATGCACAGAAAGAGTGATGCAAGAAAGAAAACAAAAAATGTGTGTATGTGTGTTTTCCTTCTCCCCTCCTACAGAGTTGAAGTGTCGGTCAGTTCGCGGGGGGAAATAAAAAAGCCATCCCCTGCGAGGTCATTATGTGAGGGCGAGCATCATAGCGAGGCCCCATGGTCAGCTGAGAAGAGTATGGAGTCCGGCAGGCGTGTTTTATCAGTCCCGGCCACCTCTTCATTAAGACCCCCTACAGCTTGTCGCAAATTTATAATATGTCGTATTCAAAGCGAAGCATTCATGAAAAATCAGTGTACTTGTGTATTTCTGTTTGCCAAACACATGTCGAAAATATTAGGCAGACAGTCCTACGAAATGTTCCACTCATTCTCTGTCCCATCCCAAGGTGCCAGTGAGGCGTATCCAATAGGAGGCGCCCAGGGTAAAGGGCAACCAATCAACGAAAAGATTTGCTAAAAGAGAGAGATGAAGCCGCCCTGGCAGCCAATAGGGAGCATGGCGGCTTCAGAAGCCCCGCCCGCGCGCGCGAGGCTCCGCCCCATTGGCTCGCTTGTATGGAGTTAGTGGAGGACGTGTTGTGTGTTGTTAGTCTTGTGTATGTCGGACCCCAGTGACCAGTTGTGTCTACTGTGTTGGCCAGTGACCGCCCGATGGCCAGTGTCGATGGCATGTGTAATTAGTGTCAGAAACACTTAGCGAGGTTCACATCACTGAGGTGCCATAGACCAGGCCTTCTCGCGCCAGTGGACTGTAATTACCTCGTCCTGCAGCCTACACTCCTCACCATGTCGGCCTACACCCAGTTCGGCTACACCTACCCCACGGCCTCACAGGTAAGACCAAGGAGCACCTGAGGGTCGCCCTCAGGCCTCAAGGCGGCCTAGAGTCTCTCACGACCCCTCAAGGCCCTGTGTCGCTCTGAGACTCGCCGTAAAAATGCCGTCTTTTTATATGCTTTGTGGTGCGCATGTCGGTAATATGAATCAATAATTCATATTTTTCCCCGCCCCCTTGAGTCGAGACCGATGCCAGATTGGCACCAAGGCCCTGGCAGGGGAAAAAGGACCTCTCAGACTCCCAATTAGCACCCACATCAACATCCCCGGTCGCGGAGATATTGCCGAAGTCCTCTTGGATCGATGGTGGCGGTGAAGGCGGCGGCATGGTGGTGTGAGAGGGCTGCCCGCACCACCTGCCGCCTCCCAACACTGACACACTCACTCATGCATAAATACTTAACACCCTCACATTCAGCCGTTTGGGGACACCGCCCTCAACATATTCTCCAAAGACAATATAGAAATTCGGCTTTGCGCATAACATAATCGTACTATCTCGCTGACTATGACATATACCCAAAAGTCTCATGTGGGTTGGTTACTGTGCTAAGGGAGTCACGAGGGAACAGTAGACCATGCAGGGGAATACGAACTCAGCCGATAATTATCAGGTTAGGACGGTTGGAGTCACAATAAATTATGTACCCCCTCTCACTCTCCCGCTCTTCAACCTCATCAAACTTTCAACACTCTCGCGTCACGGTAAAATGCTAAGTAGTGGATGCATTTTCTGCCAAAGTAAACACAAACTACTCTGAGATGTAAGGAGGCACGTGTGAGAATGTGACTTGGCTTCTAATGCTAAGTTAATGAAGGCTACCGGCGCGGCTCTAGAGTTGTACGGCATACTTGTTAATGAAGTCATCGCTCAGAATAATTTATGTGTTTGTAAATGCGAGTGTTTCTACCTTATAAATAATCCTGTCGCTGTTTTTATTTTCCTACATCAATACTGCCAATAATTATATATTTGCGCAAATAGCATCGCGTTATTTTTGTAGTGTAATGTGTCCGTGTAGAAAATTAAAATATATTATGATAATCATAAGCATTAAATATTGAGGCGGAGTAGAGTATATGCTATATATATCGTATGCGCAGTAAAACTAACCCATCAGAAAAAGTGAATAATTAAAACAAATAATGTTCGCAAATGTTTAATATAGATGATCACTAGCAATGCATTCGTATTATACTTTTAAAGAAGAAAGTCCAACACACGTATAGAAATGTTGAGATCAAACTGGCCGTCAGAAACAAACACCTAAAATATGAAAATGGAACGAACCACGATTGCTCAGGTGTCCCAGGTAATTATCATCCATTTGTGTACCTGGCCGTCATAATAGACCCCTCCACTACAGTAAATCTATTCCGATAGTATATTTATGTATTTGGGATGCTAGTTACATTATGTTAGTGAAGGTTGTGTGAATGAGTACAACATTTAGGATATTTGAATAGTTAACGTATATGAGCGCTATTAAATTAATTGATGTGAAGAAGTGGTGCTTGTGACAATAACAACACCAATTTATGTTATTATTATTATTATTATTATTAATATATTTATTATTAATATTATAGTATGAGACTCGGGCTGCCATTACCGTAGATTATTTGGGCGTGTGGCTAATTTTGTGAGGACATAATATTACGATTGTAGTAAATGTTAGTATTTATGATGATTACACTATGCAGTTGGTTTTAATATGATCATGATAATATACAGATTAAAGGAACCAAACAGAGAAATCAGTTGGAACTGCCGGAATGGGATTGGGATGACTAGGGATTGAGAGATAGAAAATCGGTTATGATATACTATATAATATATATATATATATATTTATATATATATATATATATATATATATATATATATATATATATATATATATATATATATATGTATATATATATATATATATATATATATATATATATATATATATATATATATCACAAGTACACATACGCTACTAAATGTTTTATATACTCTCAGCCGGGCTCGAAACACCGACGGTCAGGACGCGTGTCCGTGCTTAAAATAAATTACTATATACAGTACCGTATATTAAGGAAACGGAGAAATCTACTTTGATAAAGTATTCCATTTCATACAAGTCGTAGGGCACATATTTTAGAGTACCATAAAGGGATTTTTACAGCTATTTCCACGCAACTCAGGTTCAAGTGATTTATTGCTCGCACAGCCAAGTATGAGAGTTATTTATATTAAGTATATTTCACGAATACATGTGGGCTACTAAATGTTTTTATACTCTCAGCGGGGCTCGTAGGTGTAGTTTATTAAAGCATGGACACTCGTCCTGACTGTCGGTGGTTCAAGCCCGGCTGAGAGTATGTATATATATATATATATATATATATATATATATATAATGTGGATAGATGGGTAATAGTGTTGATAAAAGTAAAATTGGGATGTGGAAAGAATCGGAAGCATAGGTTGAGGATGCTTGGGTGATAATGAAGAGTTTAGAGGGATAACGAAGGAAAGTTAAAGACTATTGATTAGAGAGGTAAGGAAATGTGGATGAATTATTATCAGGTATGGAGGTGAAAGTAAAAGAGGTGCAGGAATATTGGAGATGAGAGGAGACTAATAAGACTTAAATAATACGTGGTAGCTGACACAAAGATAATAAGTAACACCCCGTTCTTAACATTAATTATCAAATACAAACCCCAAGTACTTGAATAAACTAATGAAAGCATATGGTCCTCCCGGGATTCCAACTCGGGACACCACACCCAGAACATAAGCACCTAAAGTGAGACACGGAGGAGATGAGATACAGAGGGGTGATGTGTGAGGGCTGTATATTAACCCTTTGAAGCTCTGACGCGTTTTAGCAGTTTTTTTGGCGATCATTAGACGATTTTATGCAGCTTAGGAAGTATTTGTGGGTAGTAAAAGGGTAAATACTATCTCAATCAACCCTTTGACTTCCATATACAGTTACTAATCTGAATAAAATTGTCTAATAGTAGCCCGAAACAGAACAGAAACGCGTATTGGAGCTTGAAAGGGTTAAGAGAAGGCTTGTGAAGGAGTTTAGTGAAGGGGGAGAGATGGAGAGCAACATTTATGCATTGTGATATATTTTATGTTAAGGGGGTACAACTCGCTTTTTCTGGACCCCCTTCTCCCTCATGTTTAGCATATTAGTTTTGAGGTTTTAAGCCGTTCGTTCCGTTAGTTTGGCGATTTTGAGACCTTTCCCCTAATTTTGTTGTGTCAATATTAAGACCTTTCGTGCCCTTTAGGTGTCAATTTTGTGATAGCGAGCCTCTAATTTTTCGGCCGGGAAAATTTTCTACCGAAAAATGTACACATTTATCTTGAAAGGGGGTCTAGGGGGTGTTTTTCTAAGCTTGATGGAGGTCTAGCGAGGAAACTCAAAATATATAAATATATAGATTAAAAACCGAGCAGTACCCCTTAACTCTGAGATGGCCTTAGTGAGCTAAAGTAAAATCGTCTGAAGGTAGCTAAAACAGAATTGTCTATAAGATTTTGGAGGAAAAACTTGGAGGAAATTGCATGGTGTCTAGAATATTTTCATCCGGCGGTAGCCATTAACCCCTTTTGTACCGGCGATGTATATTTTATTTTATTTCGGCTAAATTTAGACGATTATATGAAACTTAGGAAGGATATATGGTGGCTAAAAGGATTAATTGAGGTAATAGGTAGCCTTTCATTGGCTAGACCTCCTTCCTAAGCTGAACAAAATTGTCTAATAGTTGCCAGAATAAAATGAAAAGGACGTCACTGGTACCGGACGGGTTAAAACTCTCCGGTTGGTAACGAAAATAAAATCGTTTGGCGGGAGCTAGAATAAATGTACTATCGGTAGCTAGAAGAAATGTACTATCGGTAGCTAGAAGAAATGTACTATCGGTAGCTAAAATAAATGTACTATCGGTAGCTAGAAGAAATGTACTATCGGTAGCTAGAAGAAATGTACTATCGGTAGCTAGAAGAAATGTACTATCGGTAGCTAGAATAAATGTACTATCGGTAGTTAGAATAAATGTACTATCGGTAGTTAGAATAAATGTACTATCGGTAGCTAGAATAAATGTACTATCAGTAGCTAGAATAAATGTACTATCGGTAGTTAGAATAAATGTACTATCGGTAGCTAGAATAAATGTACTATCGGTAGCTAGAAGAAATGTACTATCGGTAGCTAGAAGAAATTAATGTACTATCGGTAGCTAGAATACATGTACTATCGGTAGCTAGAATAAATGTACTATCGGTAGCTAGAAGAAATGTACTATCGGCAGCTCGAAGAAATGTACTATCGGTAGCTATAAGAAATGTACTATCGGTAGCTAGAAGAAATGTACTATCAGTAGCTAGAAGAAATGTACTATCGGTAGCTAGAAGAAATGTACTATCGGTAGCTAGAATAAATGTACTATCGGTAGCTAGAAGAAATGTACTATCGTAGCTAGAATAAATGTACTATCGGTAGCTAGAAGAAATGTACTATCGGTAGCTAGAAGAAATGTACTATCGGTAGCTAGAAGAAATGTACTATCGGTAGCTAGAATAAATAATATGGCCTGGAGATAGCTAGGATAACACTGTGTGGCGATAGTTGAATATTAAGGGCGTATTTAGTACTCGGCTTTTATGGACCCCCTTCTCCCTCTTGTTTAGCATATTCGTTTTAAGGTTTTAAGACGTTCGTTCCATTAGTTTGGCGATTTTGAGACCTTTTGCCTCAGTTTGTTGTCAATATTAAGACCTTTCGTGCCCTTTAGGTATCGATTTTTTCCTGGCGAGCGAGAGCGAGCCTCTAATTTTAGAAGGAACCAGCCTTTGGCCTGGACATTTTTTCTAACGAAGAATGTACAAATTTATCTTGAAAGGGAGTCTTGGGGGTGATTTTCTAGGCTTGATGGAGGTCTAGGGAAGAAACCTGAAAAATACATCAATAAATAAATATATGGACCCAAAACCAAGCACTACCTCTTTAATATTCGCGGTAGGTAAATGCGCATTAGTCGCTTAATGGCAGCGAGGCGTCTAGTGGCAGCGAGGATTAAAATGGTGTAGCGTTAGTTGAGGGGGTCACCGGTTTTTTTGTTATCTTTCTCTCCTTTTCTCTTTTTCCTTGGCTTGTATCCATTCGGCCCCATTCAGACAACTGTTTTAAGACGTTTATCCCCATTCAGGTGTCAATATTTTCCTGGCAAGCGATAGCGAGTCAACATTGTATGGAGAGATCCGGCTTCGCCAGAGAAATTTTTCTATCGAAAAATGTACAAATTTAGCTTACTGTCAAAACAACAATATATATATGCTGGCTCGCTAGCGCTCGCCAGGAAAAGATTGACACCTGGATGGGGGTAAACGTCTTAAAACAGTAGGCTGAATGGGGCCGAAGAGAGAGGGAGAGAAAGAGAAACAAAGCGAGGTGGGCTCCCTTAACATAATATTGTTTTGCGGTATCTAAAAATAATCGCATGGCGGTAACTATATTTATATCTAATGAAAGTAGACACCATATGAGGAGTGAGCACTTTATTGCCAACGTTTCGCAAGTAGCTTCTTCAGGTCACTGTATTTATATCGTCTGCGGGTAGCATAGTAAAATCGTCGGAATATAATACATGGTTTATGGTATAGGTAGCGCCGAAGAACTTGACAATAATCTTGATCCTTGACCTCTCTGTAACTCAATAGGGCCTAGAGCAAACTGGCTGTAAATATCCATACCTATTTCCTGGTGGACTCTTCCCAAATGATAGAAACGTCAGCCCGATTGCTTTCATTCATTTCGAGTTATAAGAAGTTAAGGGGTCAAGATTATTGTCAAGTTCGCTGGCGCTACCTATAGTCCAATAAGGTTTTTTGTATTAGCTAAATAAATACGTCTGAAGGTAGCGAGAATACAATCACTTGGCGGTAAAGAAAATCACACTTTTTATGGACGCCCTACTCCCTCATGTTTAGCATATTACTGTTGAGGTTTTAAGACGTTCGTTCCATTACTTTGGCGATTATGAGACCTTTTGCCTCATTTTGTTGTCAATATTTAGACCTTTCGTGCCATTTAGGTGTCGATTTTTTCCTGGCGAGCGGTAGCAAGCCTCCAATTTTAGAGCAATTGGGAAGAATTAATGATGGTGAGAGGCGATAAAGGTGACTTGTATCTATTTGACCCCATTCAGCCAACTGTTTTAAGACGTTTATCCCTATCTAGGTGTCAATTTGTTCCTGTCGAGCGATAGCGAGCCAGCATTGTATGGAGAAATCCGGCTTCGCCAGAGAAATTTTTCTGTCGAAAAATGTACAAGTTTAGCTTGCTGTAAAACAAAAATGTATATATGCTGTCAAAACAACAATACTGGTATACTGTATATATGGCATTAATTGTCTAGGCAAGGATGGCCAGAATAGGAGATTGAAAGAGGGTGAAAATAGACGGAGTGAGAAGAGATTGTCTAGAGCGGGGAGGTTGAGACGTAGAATGGTAGGTCGAGGGATAGAAGGGGAGAGAGCAGTAGGTAGAATAGGAAAGAAAGTGGTAGGTAGTGATGGGTCGAAGGAGAAAAGAGAGAGAGAGACTGTAGGTATTGAGGTAGAGGCGGTGAGAGGGAAGACATATGAAGGCTGGAGAGATAGACAAAGGAAATCAAGCAACAACAGGTCTATGGGAGGTGACTCAGTTTGTTGTGCTTTATTATATTTTTTCCACCAACCAACTTGACTTCTAAACTCAATTAATGAAATCAATAAATACATGTGGCACTCCAAGGACTCGAACCTAGGATACTCACACCGAAATTCCGCGGACTAATGCATTACGCTATCAAGACAGTTTACCATGCATCAGCGACCTAATAAACAGACACATAAAGACACGCACACATAATAGACACATACAGAGATCTACAATCTAAATGTACCGTATACTATAATATTATTTTTACTTCATTTCTATGAAGTTGTAATAATCATGAACAATTCGTCGGGGGAATCTTAGTAATTTTGTGAGATAATGATTATTTATTCGTGGGATATAATTACAGGAGTGTATGAGAGAGAGAGAGAGAGAGAGAGAGAGAGAGAGAGAGAGAGAGAGAGAGAGAGAGAGAGAGAGAGAGAGAGAGAAGTTATGTTGAAGTATATTTCAAGGGATGCAGAATTGTGGATTTACCGCAGATTAATCTTAATTAATAATATAAGCATAAAATATGCATGAATATTAATTATGCTGTTCTGCTGAAGGCTAGCGGTGATTGTTGCTTGTTATGACAATGTTTAACTGGTGTAGCCAAAGTAGGGAAATAATGGTGATGGTGAAACGCTGTAGTGGAAATAGCGTTGACAGGATAGTGATGATAGCTATGTTAGTGGTGGAGCGGTGTTGGTATTAACCCCTTCTGTACTGGAGACGTTTTTTTTCTTTATATTATTTTAGCTATATTTAGACGATTTTGTGCAGTTTAAGAACGATCTGCGGTGGTAAAAAGGGTTAAATGAGTTAGTTCGAAGCTTGATAATTGCTGCAGGCCCTTGTTAAATTGAATACAATCGTATACTAGTAACCAGAATAAAGTTAAAAGGACGGCGCCGGTACAGAACGGGTTAAATGGACAGTGTCGTTTGTTTCATTAGTGATGATGAGAAAAATGGCGGTAAGAATATCCTGGTGCCTGCTATTGGTGGTGGTGATGTGGTGGATGGGTAGCAGTGGTGGTGAGGGGAAACCTGTGGGATAAGCCTTTACAAGGGAAGAGGGAAGAGAGAGGAAGCTGTTGAAGTGGCTTTGTTATGGTGAGGGGAAACCTGAGGAATGACGATAGAAGTACGGTTGGCGTGACTATGTATCAGGTGGTAGAGTAGACATAATGCGGTGGGGAAAAAAATGACTGCGGCGGTAGTGGCATAATTAATGAGTTAAAAACAGCGATATGGCAGTGATGGGCCAAAGAGCGATATGGCAGGTGGTAAGCGGTTGGTAGCTGTGGCAAAATGAGAGATGGCAAGTGGCAGCTACGGTTTAATGATTGATATGGCAGGTGGTAGCGGCGGCGCAGCGGTTGGCAGTGGTGCCATGATGGGTAAGGATAGCAGGTTACGGCAGCGGACCAATGAGTCAGATGGTAGATGTTAGCCGCGGTTTGGTAGTGGTGTCGCGATGAGTACTATGACGTTCGTTCCTAGTTTGCCGATTTTGAAACCTTTTGCCTAATTTTGTTTTGTCAATATTAAAACCTTTCGTGCCCTTTAGGTGTCGACTTTTTCCTGGTGAGCGATAACGAGCCTCTTGTTTTAGAAGGATCCGGCCTTCGGCCGGGAAATATTTATACCGAACAATGTACAAATTCATTTTGAAAGTGGATCTAGGGGGTGTTTTTCTAAGCTTGATGGAGGTCAAGCGAGAAAACTTAAAAATAAATAAATAAATAAATACATAGTAGAGCCAAGGCCCCATTGAGTGTGGAGGCAGGTGGTAGTGTTGGTATGGTAACAGCGTGATGGCAGGCGGCAGCTATAGTATATCGTCAGCAGGCGGGGAGAACTACGAATGAGAGACCTTTAGGAATATATAGTCCGTTCATACTTAGTTGAGCAGAAATCGTAACCTCTAACCTCTGTAACTCAAAAAGTACTAGAGTAATCGAGCTAATATTTTTACCAAACAGAACAACTTGGCTGGGGAATATGTGTATAAATAGACAACTCATTTGCTCTAGCCCTTTTTGAGTTACAGCGGTTAGAAGTTACGATTTCTGCCCAACGTAGAATTAACGGATTATAGTGAAACAAACACAGGTGCTTCACGGGGGCGGCTGATTTGTAGGCCAATCCACTTATGGTTTCCGCACACATTAGTTCTTTTTCTCTTTCTTCATTCCACCTCTCTCTCGCCATCGCTTTCTGTCTACCTGCCTGTCTGTTTTTCTCGCGTTCTGTCTCTCTGCCTGTCTGTTTTTCTCTCTCTCCTTCTCAGCACTGTCAGTCTCCCTAGCTTTATTCTTATCTTTGCTGTCCGTGTCTTTCTCATTAGCCTATCTCCCCTACTCACGGCCCGCACATTATCTCACTCACTCCTTTTCCCATAAGGGAGCCCAACTCGCTTTTGTTTGACCTTTCTCTCCCTCTCTCTTTGGCTTGTATCCATTCGGCCCCATTCAGCCAACTGTTTTAAGACGTTTATCCCCATCCAGGTGTCGATATCTTCCTGGCGAGCAATAGCGAGCCAGCATTGCATGGAGAAATCCGGCTTCGCCGGAGAAATTTTTCCATAGAAAAATGTACAAATTTAGCTTGCTGTCAAAACAAATATATATATATGCTGGCTCGCTACCACTCGCCAGGAAAATATTGACACCTGGATGGGGATAAAAGTCTTAAAACAGTAAGCTGAATGGGGCCGAATGGATACAAGCCAAAGAGAGAGGGAGAGAAAGAGAACAAAGCGAGGTGGGTTCCCTTAATGGCCCTAGTCTCTCTTCTTTCGCACCGCTGTAAGTATCGTTCGCTTTTTCTGTGTTTTACCCAGTCTTCAATATTTGTTCTTCTTACCCCCCCCCCCGCTGTCAATCTCTGTCGCTCTGGCTTCTCCTGTTATTTCGGTGTGAGTATCCTAGGTTCGAGTCCTTGGAGTGCCACATGTATTTGTTGATTTCATTAATTGAGATTAGAAGTAAAGTTGGTTGGTGAACAAATATAATCAGTGTCTCTGTACTTATTCCCTGGCTAAGACGTTTGTTCCGTTAGTTTGGCGATTTTGAGACCTTTTGCCTCATTTTGTTGTCAATATTTATACTTTTCGTGTCCTTTAGGTGTCGATTTTTTCCTGGCGAGCGATAGCGATAGCGCCAGTCTCTGTCGCTCTCGCTTCTCCTGTATGTTATCAGTGTCTCTGTACTTATGCCCCGGCTATCAATGATCTTCGCTATAGCTACGCCTTCTCTTGCTGTCAGTGTTTATCTCGATCTCGCCCACTCACCCTGGCCACGGTCTCCCTGTCTCTATCCTCCTATCCTGATGCTAGTGTCTCTCTATCTCTCTCCTTCTCGCTCTCGACCCCTGGCCAGCAGCGAGTGACCGGACATCGCTGCGTCGCCGCTGGTCAAGAACATGGAGTGACCCACCGCGCAGGAACAACACTAGCACCCCCCCCCCCCCACCCCGACCCCTCTTTCTCCCCTCTGCCTCGCCTTTGTGGTGTGTGCTTCTGTATACATCGCTGCCTACCTTGCTGACACGGCCTGCCTCACACACACACATATACGCTGCCTAACCCGGTGTCTTCCTAAGCCCGCTGGTGCTTGCCTGGAAAAAAGCCCGCGGTGCCGAATCGTACACTTATATAGACAGTGCGATAGACAGTGCGCTCTGGACACTTTGCATTACCTCGGGTGTGATGGTGTAATAGTCTACTCGTGGATTTTAGTCTCGGTCGCTATGGTGAGTAGTCCTGACCTAAGGGAGCCCACCTCGTTTTTTCTCTCTCCCTCTCTCTCTCTGGGTTGTATCCATTCGGCCCCATTCAGCCTACTATTTTAAGACGTTTATCCCCATCCACGTGTCGATTTATGCCTGGCGAGCGAGAGCGAGCCATCATACTTTGGATAATGAGTTAGACAGCTGGCTAAATTTGTAAATTTTTCGATAGAAAAATGTCTCCAGCGAAGCCGGATTTCTCCATAAAATGCTCGCTCGCTATCGCTCGCCGCTAAATAAGTTGGTCTATATTACCACCTCACCTGTTCCTTGTTGTATCACCTGGCCAGTCTTATATCACCGGGGTATGCTATGTTTTACCTAACCTCTCAAAAGTTACCTTGGCGTTATTATTTCACCTAACCCGCCCTGTTTCATTTGTTTATATCATATTAACCCCTTCTGTACCAGCGACGTCTTTTTAATTTTATTCTTGCCATATTTAGACAGTTTTGCGCAGTCTAAGAAGGATCTGTGGTAGTAAAAAGGGTTAAGTGAGATAGTTCGAAGCCTGTTAGTTGCTTGAGACCCTTTTTAAACTGAATAAAATACTCACATAGTAGACAGAATAAAGTTAAAAAGGACGGCACCGGTACTGTACGGGCTAATGAGCTCCCGTTTCATCTCTCTCCTATTCCCTATTTCTACTGATCGGGTTTGTTTTATCTTATCTATATAAACATCACTAGATCTGTCCAGCATTGCGTATTACTTCACATGACGCCTGTTATTGCTACTGGCTATCATTAGACGATTTTATGTCATTGAGAAGAATTTGTGGGAGTGAGAGATCTAATTGTCTTGTTAGCGTAATGCATAAGTGCGCGGAAGTTCGGTGTGAGTGTCCTGGGTTCGTGTCCTTGGAGTACCACATGTATTTGTTGATTTTATTAATTGAATTTGGAAGTGAAGTTGGTTGGTGAAAAAATATAATACTATAGATATCACCCTGAATAATTCGTCTAGAGATATGTAGCAGAATGTGTCATGGTATTGCATCGTTCCACCCGATCCGATTCTTGAAATATCTGGCCTGTCTTGCATCATAGAGCTTAATAATCACACCTGGGTTTAAGGGGGAGGTAGTCGCTTTTTCTGGACCCCCTTCTCCCTCATGTATAGCATATTAGTTTTGAGATTATAAGACGTTCGGGCCATTGGTTTAACGATTTTAACACCTTTCACCCTATTTCGTTGTCAATGTTAAAAGCTTTCGTGCCATTTAGGTGTCGATATTATACTGGCGAGCGATAGCGAGCCTGTAATTTTACGAGGAACCATTACAAAACTGTATACATAAATACATACATAATACATACATACATAATAAAACTGTATACATAAATACATACATAATACATACATACATAATACAACTGTATACATAAATACATAATAAAACTGTATACATAAATACATACATAATACATACATACATAATACATACATACATACATAATACAACTGTATACATAAATACATACATATACATACATACATACATAATAAAACTGTATACATAAATACATACATAATACATACATACATTACAAAACTGTATACATAAATACATACATAATACATACATACATAATAAAACCCTGTGTATAATTAAAGTTAAGCCGATGTCATGCATTAATAACTCCAGATGCTGCATTTACCTAACGAAAAACGTAACAAGTTCACGAGTTTGTATAAGTGACTTTTATCGACGATGTGTCTATGCTCAAGTTGTGAAGGCATGAAGGTTGTAATGAAATTCGATGATGTAAGGTTTTAAAAGTGACTAAAATTATGCCGACGTTATAATTGTGATGATAAGATTGATGGAAGTTGCGATGTCTTATAACGGAGTCCCGGTGGTTGGAATATATTAAACATGCGCCGGTGGTTGAAATATATTTAACATGCGCCGTCGCTAAGTATACGATGGATTCCGTTGTATAAAGCTTGATAACATGTTAGTAAATAAATTAGAAAGAATAAAGCTAAAACAAAACTATTAATGTGCTTTGGACTTTGTTTTAGGATACAAGTAATTACTACGCAAACAAATAAACTGGAAAGATAATGTTGGGTTGTAATAAGTCTCGATGGTAGTAATAGTATATCAACATTTGTCAGGATCTTTTGCAATCAAGATATATATACACTATTAAAATAAGCCTTTGCCTTTTTCAGGTAATTTATAATCTGAATAAAATTTTCTTAAGAAAACTAAATTTAAAACAAACCTATTGAAACATTTCGCCTACAATATACAGCAAAGGAACTGTGGATTGCAGATGATAAATATAACGATCTCGAATAATAATTAATAATATATCTTAATGGACGTTATCGAGTGTTATTGTTAAACTGATAGAGCACCGTCTATGGGCGTATAAATCACCGAGTAATGAGTGATTCTGTATTGCGTATTTTAAATTAGTTCAAATGTTTTATGAGTATACGTATGATTAATGATAACAAATTATTTAAAAATATTTAAATGTTTAAAAATAATTAAATAATAATGATTAAATATAGCGTTTTTTTTTCTGTGTTTTTTTTTTTTTTATCTCCTAATGACATTTGATTCCATATATTCTTAGATGACTATTTGAATAACATTGAAAACTAATTTTGTTAGACGTGATAATACCTGTTAAAGATAGTCTAAGAATAGTACTAGCGATGATTAATTCGTTCTCCGTTCAATATGTGTTTCTAGCTGTATAATAATAATAATAATAATAATAATAATAATAATGCAATGATTACAGTACTCCAATGTGCATTATACTTGGTACAGCTGAACGCAGAACATTTTATATGAAAGAAGTTTGAGTTATAGATAAATAGTTACGCTATAAACAGTATAGTCACAACAGTAAACAAAAATAATCGATACACGAATTTTGTATATATATTATTATGTTTTTTACACCAACCAACTTCACATGTAAACTCAATTAATTAAATCAACAACAAATATATAACATCAAAGTTTCGTGCGTAACTTAGCTCTCAGTTTCATGGGAATAGCAACAACATCCCCATACTACATGCATGTACAATCGCGCTAATAAGTAATGTCTCGGCACCAAGTATGTTTTGATCAATAATTGGTATCAGCAATATCTAAGCTTTATTTCTTCATATCGAGTGGAATATACAAACCTGTTCCTACACCTACCCACCATATTCAACATCTGACAGACATTAATACAGCACAGAGCCAGCCAAACGTAATGACAGCTGGGCCATGACTTATTAGGCCGACTGTACAATCGCGCTAATAAGTAATGTCTCAGCACCAAGTATGTTTTGATCAATAATTGGTATCAGCAATATCTAAGCTTTATTTCTTCATATCGAGTGGAATATACAAACCTGTTCCTACACCTACCCACCATATTCAACATCTGACAGACATTAATACAGCACAGAGCCAGCCAAACGTAATTACAGCTGGGCCATGACTTATTAGGCCGACTGTACAATCGCGCTAATAAGTAATGTCTCAGCACCAAGTATGTTTTGATCAATAATTGGTATCAGCAATATCTAAGCTTTATTTCTTCATATCGAGTGGAATATACAAACCTGTTCCTACACCTACCCACCATATTCAACATCTGACAGACATTAATACAGCACAGAGCCAGCCAAACGTAATGACAGCTGGGCCATGACTTATTAGGCCGACTGTACAATCGCGCTAATAAGTAATGTCTCGGCACCAAGTATGTTTTGATCAATAATTGGTATCAGCAATATCTAAGCTTTATTTCTTCATATCGAGTGGAATATACAAACCTGTTCCTACACCTACCCACCATATTCAACATCTGACAGACATTAATACAGCACAGAGCCAGCCAAACGTAATGACAGCTGGGACATGACTTATTAGGCCGACTGTACAATCGCGCTAATAAGTAATGTCTCGGCACCAAGTATGTTTTGATCAATAATTGGTATCAGCAATATCTAAGCTTTATTTCTTCATATCGAGTGGAATATACAAACATGTTCCTACACCTACCCACCATATTCTACATCTGACAGACATTAATAGAGCACAGAGCAAGCCAAACGTAATGACAGCTGGGACATGACTTATTAGCGCGACCGTACAGTATAGTGTTTAAATTTCAGATTATAATTACGTATGGCTACTCAGATAATGTATGATCTACCAGAATAATGCAATGCGGATGGTTCAAACTATGTTCAGGATAACACCCTCATTACCGTAGAGCTGGTATCACACGAGCGCTTTTTCCCTCAACATTTATCCTCAACACTGGTCTGACAGCTTATGAGGTTAACATTTATAATATTTATGTCACCTAAATTCATCTACAATCAGAATAGTTTCCGGTCCGATACCAGTGCAAAATATTCCAGAAATGTTGCCAGAATAATGTTGATCATCGAATGTTGACTATAAAAGCTCTCGTGTGATACCGGCTTAACATCCTTATTTGTTCATGCTATTTGATTTGTGCGTCTATGAATTGGAAAGTTAGAACACGAATAAATATATATATATAATAGGTCTATGGAGGAAAGGTTCAGGCAAATCTTGGTTCAGGCTACAATATTTAAAGAAGACTAAAGCGCGTCTTATTCGCCGCAGTTAAATAAATAAGGAATAGGGTAAAATACATTTGGTGAATTTAATCTAAATTAGTTTTCCTCGTCGGAAAATGTCGAGTAAGCCTAGCACCGTACATCTTGTGATGCTATATATCATAGCGATATATAAATATATACTCAAGTACCGTAAGAAGCTATCTTTCCATGTTTTTCTAAGACCTTTCGTGCCATTTAGGTGTCGATTTTTACCTGGCGAGCGATAGCGAGCCTGTATTTTTAAGAAAAACCGCGCTTCGGCCGGGACATTTGTCTACCGAAAAATGTAAAAAAAATCTAGAAAGGGGGGTCAAGGATTTTTTTTTTTTTTTTTTTTAAAGCTCGACGGAGGTCCAGCGAGGAAATCAAAAATATATTAATGAATAAATAAATAGATAAAAAACTAACCAATAACCCCCCCCCCCACCGTTAATCATCCCAAACCATCACCATATTCACCATACACAATGCTCACTATAATATGACTTCCCGCACTCCTCCGCATCCAGCACCACAACACCAACACACTAGGGGCTCACCATACTTTCTAAAGGGGGTAGAGTTTGGTTTTTGGTCTATATATTTATTTATTTATTTAGTTATTTTTTGAGTTTCCTCACTAGACCTCCATCAAGCTTTAAACAAAAAAATATATATATATATAAAAAAAAAAAAAAAAAAAGCACTCCCTCGACCCCCTTTCAAAATAAATGTGTACATGTTCCTTCTAAAATTACAGGCTTGGTACCGCTGATAGCGAGCCTATAATTTTAGAAGGAACCGGCCTTGGCCCGGAACATTTTTCTACCGAAAAATGTACACATTTATCTTGAAAGGGGGTCTAGGGGATGTTTTTCTAAGCTTGATGGAGGTCTAGCGAGGACAATCAAAAATAAATTAATACATATATATATAGACCAAAAATCAAGCACTAACCCTTATTGTTTACACTCTCTCGGCATAGGATTATTATACAGTGCATTCTAGATTATATTTATCAAAAGGCGGCACCTACATTATTATTATTACAAGGTTAATTATATTTACTTTATAATTATGTAGTGCCGGCTCGCGGTAAATCTGCCAAGTTTCGCGGGCAGTCTATCATAATTAAGTAAACGGAGAAGGAAAATTGGATATGGCGGTTCTCTGATTTCGGAACCAAAATTGCACACCCGACCCTGAGAAAGCCATCAACTCTATAATTATCTTCATTAACCCTTCTGTACCAGTGACGTCTCTTTAACTATATTCTGGCTACTATTGGACGATTGTACTCAGTTTAAAAAGGGCCTCCAGCAATTAATAGGCTTGGAGGAACTATTTCGTTTAACCCTTTTTACTACCACAAATCCTTTTTAAGCTAGGCAAAATCGTCTAAATATAGCTAGAATAAAATGAAGGAGACGTCGCTGGCACAGAAGGGGTTAATATAATTTTTCAATCATATGAATAAGGAAAAGGTTGGAGTACGGTCGCGCTAATAAGTCATGTCCCCGCTGTCATTAAGTTTGGCTTGCTCTATGTTGTATTAATGTCTGTCAGATGTTGAATAGGGGGGGTCAGTGTATGAATATGTTTGTATATTTCACTCGATATGAAGAAATGAAGCTTAGATATTGCTGATACCAATTATTGATCAAAATATACTTGGTGCCAAGACATCACTTATTAGCGCGACTGTACCGTACGTTCTATCACATCGGAAAACCGGTGTCACACGAATACTTGTTTCCGAGATCATTTGCATTGCTATCGGAAACTATTCAGAAGATATAATTATTATAACAGTTGATCTCATAAGTTTCCAGACGAGCATTGCCAATAGACATTGAAGGGAAAGCGTTCGTGCCCTACCGCCTTAATCCTGAAAACATAAACCTATCGATAATCAGAATCGCCATAAACTATACCACCACCAACCACCAACCACCCTCACCTGTCACCACCACCACCACCTGTCACCACCACCACCACCACCTGTCACCACCACCACCACCATCACCCTCACCTGTCACCACCACCATCACCCTCACCTGTCACCACCACCACCACCATCACCCTCACCTGTCACCACCACCACCCTCACCTGTCACCACCACCACCACCATCACCCTCACCTGTCACCACCACCACCCTCACCTGTCACCACCACCACCACCATCACCCTCACCTGTCACCACCACCACCCTCACCTGTCACCACCACCACCACCTGTCACCACCACCACCACCACCATCACCCTCACCTGTCACCACCACCATCACCCTCACCTGTCACCACCACCATCACCCTCACCTGTCACCACCACCACCCTCACCTGTCACCACCACCACCACCATCACCCTCACCTGTCACCACCACCACCCTCACCTGTCACCACCACCATCACCACCCTCACCTGTCACCACCACCATCACCCTCACCTGTCACCACCACCACCACCACCCTCACCTGTCACCACCACCACCCTCACCTGTCACCACCACCACCACCCTCACCTGTCACCACCACCATCACCTCACCTGTCACCATCGCCACCACCACCTGTCACCACCACCACCCTCACCTGTCACCACCACCACCACCATCACCCTCACCTGTCACCACCACCACCACCCTCACCTGTCACCACCACCACCACCACCATCACTATCACCTGTCACCACCACCACCACCCTCACCTGTCACCACCTCCACCACCCTCACCTGTCACCACCACCACCACCCTCACCTATCACCACCACCACCACCCTCACCTGTCACCACCACCACCACCACCACCCTCACCGGTCACCACCACCACCACCACCACCACCACCCTCACAGGCACTCGTCACAGGCAGGTTTGCCTTTTGTTTCCCTCACCCACATAGAACAAAATAAATAATTGAGTAAAAGAAAGGGCGTCTGTATATAAGACTTAGTACTTTAAATAAAATGAAGGGCATCGGTATTTCGTTGAATAAGTAAAATAGTGCGTCTGTTTACAAGTAAGTACCACTAAGTAAAAGACAGGCATGTGTTTATAAGTAATTAAGTAACAGACAGGCATGTGTTTATAAGTAATAAAGTAAAACACAGGCGTGTGTTTATAAGTAATTAAGTAAAAGACAGGCATGTGTTTATAAGTAATTAAGAAAAAGACAGGCGTGTGTTTAAAAGTAATTAAGTAAAAGACAGGCGTGTGTTTAAAAGTAATTAAGTAAAAGACGGGCGTGTGTTTATAAGTAATTAAGTAAAAGACAGGCGTGTGTTTATAAGTAATTAAGAAAAAGGCAGGCGTGTTTAAAAGTAATTAAGTAAAAGACAGGCGTGTGTTTAAAAGTAATTAAGTAAAAGACAGGCGTGTGTTTATAAGTAATTAAGTAAAAGACAGGCGTGTGTATATAAGTAATTTAGTAAAAGACAGGCATGTGTTTATAAATAATTAAGTAAAAGACAGGTGTGTGTTTATAAGTAATTAAGTAAAAGACAGGCGTGTGTTTAAAAGTAATTAAGTAAAAGACAGGCGTGTGTTTATAAGTAATTTAGTAAAAGACAAGCGTGTGTTTATAAGTAATTTAGTAAAAGACAGGCATGTGTTTATAAATAATTAAGTAAAAGACAGGCGTGTGTTTATAAGTAATTAAGTAAAAGACAGGCGTGTGGTTATAAGTAATTTAGTAAAAGACAGGCATGTGTTTATAAATAATTAAGTAAAAGACAGGCGTGTGTTTATAAGTAATTAAGTAAAAGACAGGCGTGTGTTTATAAGTAATTTAGTAAAAGACAAGCGTGTGTTTATAAATAATTTAGTAAAAGACAAGCGTGTGTTTATAAATAATTAAGTAAAAGAAAGGCCGTGTGTGTTGTAATTAGTGGGCCTCCTTAGTGATAATGAGCGAGGTAGTTAGTTATAAGTGAGAGGGTCGTTAATTACCCAGCCAAGGATTACCCCTACAGTACCGGTATGGACAGGAAGGACCGACCGTAACCTCATGATTTCGTAACCTGGCAAATAATAACAAGATAAATAAATACATATATAATAAAATACATAAATAAATAAATATATATAAAATTAAATAAATAAATAAATAAATATATATATATATATATATATATATATTGATTACAGATTGATAACATTTAATTTAGATTTTTTTTTTTTTTTTTTTTTCTATGTGATTGAGGGAGGCAAAAGGCATAACTGCCTATAGCGAGTGCCTCCCCCATAGTTGAAAGAGTGACAGGGCCAAAATCAAGGGACGTTCGAGCCAAAATGCCTGGACACACAGAGTTTGAAGCAATTTAAGTCATAGGAAGAGGGAAAGACTGATTCTGGGAGAGAGTTCCAGAGCTCAGCTGTTGAGTAGAAGAAAGTTTGAGAGTAACGTTTCACTCTTGGGTTGGAGAGTTGCACAGAGTAGGGGTGGGATTGAGTTGCAAGACGGGTACCACGTGCCCTATGTAACGGAGGTGGTATGCACTGGGATAGCTCTGAGGAACACTGATTATTATAGTAGCGATAGAATAGCGAGAGAGATGCAACATTGCGGCGGAGAGAGAGAGGTTGCAGAGAGTTGGTGAGTGGATGGGAGTTAATGATACGAAAGGCCTTCCTTTCAACTTTGTCTAGGAGAGCGGTGTGAGAGGAACCTCCCCACACATGTGAACAATACTCAATACAAGGGCGCACTTTGCCCCTGTACAGAGCAAGAAGCTGTGCAGGGGAAAAGAACCCCTTAAGGCGGTTGAGCACACCCAGCTTCTGAGAGGCTGCATTAGCAAGACTGGTAATATGGTCCTTCCAAATGAGAGCAGAAGAAAAAGAGACACCAAGAATATTGAGAGAAGATGAAGGGTTGATTTTTGTATTGTTGAAGAATAAGGGATAGTCCGCTGGGAGATCCTGACGGGTAGATAGATGGAGAAATTGGGTTTTGGAAGCATTAAAGTTAACAATGTTTTCTCTGACCCAATTGGAAATAGTATTTAGATCAGAATTTAAGAGTTCTATGGCTTCATTACGTTTGTCGTTGAGGGATTGCTGGCTGGGGCGTTCTGAAAAACTAATGGAGTAGTGTAAGGTTGAGTCGTCTGCGTATGAATGGATGGGAATTAAGGTACAGTTAAGGAGATCATTTATAAAAATTAGAAAGAGAATAGGAGATAGGACAGAGCCCTGAGGAACACCGGAGTTTATAGGGTGAGGAATTGAACAATGGCCGTCCACAACCGCAGCTATGGAACGGCCGGAAAGGAAATTAGAGACAAAGGCACAGATGGAGGGATAGAAACCGAAGGAGGGTAGTTTAGAAATTAAAGATTTATGCCAGACTCTATCGAAGGCTTTCGATATGTCTAGTGCAATAGAAAAAGTCTCACCGAAGTCCCGAAACTCTTTTGTTGTTTTATCTAAATGGGTAAAAGTTGATACTCATTTTCGATAAATGATAGAAGTATATGAAATTACTAGATATCGGAGTCATAATTATGCCAAGTTTTCATATTTAACATCATATTTCGTCAACAAAAATCTTCGTAATAGCTGAATAATCAAGACGGGGATAAGGCACTTCACCGTAAGATTAAGGGGGGTGACCAGCTTTTTTTTCTCTCTCTGGGTTGTATCCATTCCGCCCCATTCAGCCTACTGTTTTAAGACGTTTATCCCCATCCTGGTGTCGATTTGTACCTGGCAAGCGATAGCGAGCCACCATATTTTGGATAATGAGTTAGACAGCTGGCTAAATATTTACATTTTTCGATAGAAAAATGTCTCCGGCGAAGCCGGATTTGTCCATAAAATGGTCGCTGGCCATGAACAAATCGACACTTGGATGGGATAAATATTTTAAAACAGTAGGCTGAATGGGGCCGAAGGATACAACCAAGAAAGATAAAATAGCAGGTCACCCCCCTGAAATAAAACTGGGTATAGTAAGCTATATGGACTAGTTTTCACCGGCTGGGACTAATCTTGACTAAACCGATTCTGTATATCTCAGAATTAGTCCGGCCTTAGCTAACCTTACTTAACCCTTTGAGTACCAGCGACGTGTGTTTATATTTTATTCTACCTATATTGAAACGATATTATGAAGCTTAGGAAGGATCTGTGGTAGTTGACAGGGTAGGTTGAGATAGTTCGAAGCCTTATTATTGCTAGAGGTCTTTCCTAAGCTGAATAAAATCGTCTAATAGTTGCCATAATATGATGAAAAGGACGTCCCTGGTACTGTACGGGAAAATACCTGATTATCCTCATTTATCTCCTTATGTACGTTTTCATTTTAATTGTGAACGTGTCCTATTTTTCAAGTGATTATTTTTTGTAATATAATAGAAAGTATTGAACCATATTTGTCTTAATCTATTTTTTATTAATTTCACCACATCACCAAACACCTCCAATGAAATTAATGAAAGCATATATGTGATCCACCAGGATTCGAACCCGGGTTATCACACACAAACAGTAAAACATATATAAATGCGAGTTTTCCTACTTATAAAAAATATGTGAATTAAATACGAGCGAGGCATTTTATCAGCCCCAGTGTTAAGCGGCTATTAAATATTTTGTATTAAACATGTCCCCTTCGGGCGATTTACCCACTGGCACCAAATATTATTTGGGAGATTAATCTATGCTCACTTCAGCTCAGCTTAAATCATTGTGGGATCCGCAGAGGGTTACTCTCGGGCAGTATAATGTGCGGGGGAGGGAAGGAGAGTGGTCAACAACTCCAAGAGAGGAAGTGCAAAGGAGTACAGTGGAAAGCAAGCAACAGCATATCAACTGATCCTTACGAGCCTGTTTATATCTAAACTAACCAAATTATTATGTAGGAGTGAAAGGATGGTTTAGAAGGGACAGAATTTATCTTTTTCATGCAGAATGGATACATTGACATGGTACTTGACAGAAAAAAAGGAAAATAGACCTACCATATTATATCTATTCTACCAAAAGAGGTAATTTGGGCATGTCTTGTTATTCATCTGTACACGCAGTCAGTGGGGGATTAAAGGCGAGATATTTGTCTAAGCAATTTTTGAAGGTTTCAGCAGTACTGCAGTCTATAATATTGCTAGGCAGGCCATTCCATACGTTTACTGCCCGGTTGAAAAAATAAATGTTTTGCTTCATGCAAGTGAAAGGGCTTACGGATGATTTTACAGCCATTCCCTCGTGTGTAATTTGAATAATCGAATGTGAGGTACCGGTATTTGTTTGTATCCATATTGTCGATACCTTAAATTATCTTAAATACTTGAATTACATCCCCTTGTAATTCTTCTAGACGTTCTTCTTATGGCATTTGTCTTGGTCAGGGAATCATTTTGGTTGTTCTTCGCTGTACTCTTTCAAGTTTTTCTATCTCCTATTGATAGTAAGGAAACCAAAATTGAACGCAGTATTCTAGATGAGGTCGAACCAATGAATTAAAATGTAAAACTTGCACACTAAGCAAACCAAAACATGGACAAAGACAAAATAAAGGCAAAATAACTTTTATCAAAATCGCTAAGTGGAAACAACGCTTACTAAAATAAAATTTATGAAATATACAGTATGTAAGGTGAGAATAACATCTGATATGATAAATACCCCAATACTTTAAGGTCATGTACAGTTGCCCACATAAGTTCTGTTCCTTGTCATAATCTTATGTATGAAAGTGAAATAGTATGAATGAATTGCAAGTGTGGTTTCTATTAATTGATAATTAATAGAAACCACACTAATCAGACGAGTTAATCACTGCATACGAAACTACGGTACACTCGTAATTCAATCATGTGCGTTATATTTCCATGTACAGTACAGTACAAGATCACGAAGAGGAACAGAACTTATGTGGCCAACTGTACATTAGGGCAATGTAAATTTCCGTTAATCTGAATTGAAGACTGTGATTATAAAATGTATATAAGTTATTATTATATCTTTTGAAGAGTAAGAGTTAAGAGTAAAGACCAAAATAAACTAAAATAGAGTAAACACCTACGTCATAATAGATTGATTAAGTTCTCATTATCATCTACCCATTTCATAGATTGGGCAAGATGGACCATAATTAGGCATTGATTGGTTAGAAATGCCCGAAAACTAGGACAGGACAGGATGGCTAAGGAAAAGTTAGAAATATAACTGTAACTGATGGATTGGTGGTTTAGGGAGTGGGAATGGAAGAGTTAGGGGTGATATACATGGGAGGGATTTGGGGTTTGGTAATTTGTAGAAGGTAAAGACTGAAATTGAAACCAACGAGTGAGTTTAGTCTTTGGTACCGAGCTGGGGGGATATGCGCGCCCTTTATTCTGACTTTATCAGTGTTCGATAGTGGCCGCCCTTTTTTCCCGCCCTCTTTTCTTGCATTTTTTCCCATTTTTTTTTCGCGCCCTTTCCCCGACTTTATCATCATACGGCGCCCGATAGCGTCGCGTCCGCCCAGAAGTTTATCATTATCAATTACAAATAACGCACGCGGATGAAACGAAGAAGAGGAAATTTGCCGTAATGGTGCATATTAAGGGGGAAGAACCCACGCCATCAAGGGGGGGGGGGGGGGGCTCAGTCAGGTGTGAGTGAGTGCAGGAGATTGGGCGAAGATAAGCAGAGGAAATGGATAGCAATTCCAGGGAATTTAGGGGGGGTCACCTGCTTTTTTTATCTTTCTCTCTATTTCTCTGGCTTGTATCCATTCGGTCCCATTCAGCCAACTGTTTTAAGACGTTTATCCCCATCCAGGTGTCGATTTTTCCTGGCGAGCGATTGCGAGCCATCATTGTATGGAGAAATCCGGCTTTGCCGGAGAAATTTTTCTATCGAAAAATTTACAAATTTAGCTTGCTGTAAAAACATATATATATATGCTGGCTCGCTACCGCTCGCCAGGACAATATTGACACCTGGATGGGGATAAACGTCTTAAAACAGTAGGCAGAATGGAACCGAATGGATGCAAGCCAAAGAGAGAGGGAGAGAGAGAGAGAGAGAAAAAGCGTGGTGGGCTCCCTTAATGACATTACCGAGTTTCCTGATATAAATAGCTACTTTAATTTATCTTTCGATGTACAAATTGAAAAACTTAGTTAAACCATATCCTTAAAATTAACACAAGTCAATGTGGTAGTGCATATCAATATAATTCAGTACACAAAGGAATATTAATTCAGTACACCAAGGAATATTAATTAATTCTATTAACCATAATTACTTTTTTGTCATAACATCCTGATTAGTTCAAATCAGTCAATGTTATTTATGAAAAACACAAATATATACTTAACCCATTGAGTACCAGCGACGTGTCTTATATTGTATTCTAGTTGTATTTAGCCGATAGTATGCAGCCTACGAAGGTTCTGCGGTAGTAAAAGAGTTAAGTGAGATGGTTGAAGCCTGTTAATTGCTGGAGGCCCTTTTTAAGCTGATTAATATCGTCTAATAGTAGCCAGAATAAAGTGAAAAGGACGTCGCCGGTACAGAAGGGGTTAAAAATAAAGAACAACATAGTTTTATCTATCACGGTAATCTGCTGAAGAATGAGGTGGAATTTGAAACCTTTGTCCAGAGTTGGTGGAGAAAGACAATTACGGCAATATTTTAGTATGTATGACTAATGTGTTTTTCGAGCATCAAAACATATATAGTATAGTAGTAGTGGGTAATAGTGGCGTTATACTGTATAGTAGTAGTGGGTAATAGTGGCGTTATACTGTATTCATTAAACTTATTTCCATATTCAAACGAAGACATAATTTTTGTTTAGCTCTTACGGGGGTCACCGGCTTTTTTTGATCTTTCTCTCCTTTTCTCTCTTTCCCTGGCTTGTATCCATTCGGCCCCATTCAGCCAACTGTTTTAAGACGTTTATCCCCATCCAGGTGTCGATTTTTTCCTGCCGAGCGATAGCGAGCCAGCATTATATGGAGAAATCCGGCTTCGCCGGAGAATTTTTTCTATCGAAAAATGTACAAATTTAGCTTGCTGTCAACAAAAAATATATATATGCTGGCTCGCTACCACTCGCCAGGAGAATATTGACACCTGGATGGGGTAAACGTCTTAAAACAGTAGGCTGAATGGGGCCGAATGGATACAAGCCAAAGAGAGAGGGAGAGAAAGAGAAAAAAAGCGAATGATGTGTTCAGAGATTAGAATAACAACAAACGTCAATATTAACCCATACAGTACCGGTGATGTCTTTTTCATTTGATTTCGGCTACATTTAAACGATTTTATGAAGCTTAGGAAGGATATATGGCAACTAAAAGGATTAATGGAGATAGTCTATAGCCTTTGAATGGGTAGACTTCCTTCCTAAGCTGACTAAAATCGTCTAATAGTTGTCAGAATATTATGAAAAGGACGTCACTGGTACTGAAGGGGTTAATCACAATGTCAAATAAAAGAAAATGGTATGACACTCAACTGGTTAAACTAGATATGTACAATCGCGCTAAGAAGTGATGGCTCGGCACCAAGTATGTTTTGATCAATAATTGGTATCAGCAATGTCTAAAACTTGATTTATTTGTTTCGAGTGAGATATACAAGCACGTTCCTAGACTTACGCACCCTATTCAACATCTGACAGACATTAATACAGCACAGAGCGAGCCAAACGTAATGACAGCTGAGCCATGACTTATTAGCGCCACTGTACATAAAAGATCCGGACTTCTTTATTATGCAACTTAGAAACGGTGGATAATATAGAAGGGGGATCATATGGATGTGTTTGTTTAAGTTTGATGGAGGTCTAGGGAGGAAAGTAGACAAAGTAATATATAAATGAAAAACTCAACCAAAAAGTGAACCATCTCCCCTTAAACCAGATGCACAAAATGTCCGGACTTCTATATTATGCACAATTAAATCTTCATGCAATTTAGCCACGGTGGATAATTTAATAAGCGTTGAAGATTGTAATGCTCTAATAATTACACCACCATCTTTATCATGGAGTAGATGTAATGATGTCTGAACAAGAGAATCCGTCCCCGGGTAGTTGGCTTAAGGGGGTACTACTCTGTTTTGTGGTCTATTAATTAATGTATTAATTTATTTTTTAGTTTCGTCGCTAGACTTACATCAAGCTTCAAGATAAACTTGTACATTTTTCGATAGAAAAATTAACCGGCCAAAGGCCGGTTCCTTTTAAAATTACAGGCTCGCTATCGCTCGCCAGGAAAAAATCGACACCTAAATGGCACGAAAGGTCTTGAAATTGACAACGAAATGGGTATAAAAATCGCCAAACTAATGCAAGGAACGTCTTAAAATGTCAAAACTAATTGGCTAAACATGAGGGAGAAGGTGGTCCAGAAGAAGCGAGTAGTACCCCTTAACCATTGTCAGCCCCCCCCCCCCCCTCCCTTAGGACCCCTCTCGGTCTTGGAATTAACCATCAGTCCATCAGGTTTATACTTTATTAACCCCTTTTGTACCGGATAAGTTTTTCTAATTTATTCTAGCTATATTTAGACGATTTTATGCAGTTTAAGAAGGATCTGGGGTAGTAAAAAGGGTTAAGTGAGATAGTTCAAAGCCTGTTAATTGAGTTTAGGAGTAAAGTTGGTTAGTGGAGAGAACATAATAATTAGTGGAGGCCCTTTATAAACTTAATAAAATCATCTAATAGTAGCCAAAATAAATTGAAAAGGACGGCGCCGGTACAGAACGGGTTAACCCCTTCTGTACCGCGACGTTTTTTGCCTTTATTCTGGCTACTATCACACGATTTTATTCAGTATAAAAAGGGCCTCGAGCAATTAACAGGCTTCGAACTATCTCAATAACTGTTTTGTTGTTCTTCCACAAATCCTTTATAACCTGCACAAAATCGTCTAAATATAGGTAGAGTAAAATACAAAAGATGTCGCCGGTACAGAAGGGGTTAAGGGGAGATGGGCGTATTTATTAAGGGGAGATGGGCGTATTTATTAAGGGGAGATGGGTGTATTTATTAAGGGGAGATGGCTGTATTTATTAAGGGGAGACTGACGTATTTATTAAGGGGAGACTGACGTATTTATTAAGGGGAGATGGGCGTATTTATTAAGGGGAGATGGGCGTATTTATTAAGGGGAGATTGGCGTATTTATTAAGGGGAGATGGGCCTATTTATTAAGGGGAGATGGGCGTATTTATTAAGGGGAGATGGGCGTATTTATTAAGGAGAGATGTGCGTATTTATTAAGGGGAGACTGGCGTATTTATTAAGGGGAGACTGGCGTATTTATTAAGGGGAGATGGGCGTATTTATTAAGGGGAGATGGGCGTATTTATTAAGGGGAGATGGGCGTATTTATTAAGGAGAGATGGGCGTATTTATTAAGAGGAGATGGGCGTATTTATTAAGGGGAGATGGGCGTCTTTATTAAGGGGAGATGGGTGTATTTATTAAGGGGAGATGGGTGTATTTATTAAGGGGAGATGGGCGAATTTATTAAGGGGAGATGGGCGTATTTATTAAGGGGAGATGGGTGTATTTATTAAGGGGAGATGGATAAATTTATTAAGGGGAGATGGGCGTATTTATTAAGGGGAGATGGGCGTATTTATTAAGGGTAGATGGGTGTATTTATTAATGGGAGATGGGTGTATTTATTAAGGGGAGATGGGCGTATTTATTAAGGGGAGATGGGCGTATTTATTAAGGGGAGATGGGCGTATTTATTAAGGGGAGATGGGCGTATTTATTAAGGGGAGATGGGCGTATTTATTAAGGGGAGATGGGCGTATTTATTAAGGGGAGATGGGCGTATTTATTAAGGGGAGATGGGCGTATTTATTGGCTTATTAGTTAGTTATGTAGAGCAGATTAACCAGACCACTGAGCTCCATACGGAACTCTCATAGGTCTGGCTATTGGCTTATTGTTTTAGCTTTTTATTATTGCTTAGTTTCCTCCCTAGACCTCCATCAAGCTGTAAAAAAACACCTCCTAGACCCCCCTTCAAGATAAATGTGTACATTTTTCGGTACAAAAATGTCCCAGCCAAAGCCAAATACTCTTATCTTGAAGGGGGGATCTATTTTTTTTTAAAGCCTGATGGAGGTCTAGGGAGGAAACTAAATAAATAAAAAGATAAATAAATTAATAAATAAATAAATGCATAAACAAGCAAATTAATACGCCCTTCACTTTTTGGTCGAGTTTTTAATTTATTTATTATTTTTCTAGTTTCCTCGCTAGACCTCCATCAAGCTTAAAAAGACGCCCCCTAGAACTCCTTTCAAGACAAATTTGTACATTTTTCGGTAGAAAAATGTCCCGGCCGAAGGCCGGTTCCTCTTAAATTACAGGCTCACTATCGCTCGCCAGGAAAAAATCGACACCTAATTGACAGGAAAGTTCTTAAAATTGACAGAAATGGGGCGAAAGTTCATAAAATCACCAAAATAATGGGGCTAAAGATGAGGGAGAAGGTGGTCTAGAAAAGCGGCATATCTCCCCTTAAGGAGTAACCTGAGCGGCGACTATTCAGGATTCATAACGCTTTCAAACACGTGATTTGATAGCGTAATGCATAAATGCGCGTAATTTCGGTGTGAGTATCCTAGGTTCGAGTCCTTGGAGTACCACATGTATTTGTTGATTTCATTAATTGAGTTTAGAAGTAAAGTTGGTTGGTGAAAAAAAAAAAAAAAAAAATTATTCCAACTCAGCGACCGCCAGGCGATTTTATTTACTTAACTGGTAGAAATAATCAGAAGCCTTGGATATTATAATAGTGTTCTTAGCAAGTGTCCCAAGTGGCAGCCGCATGCTCGGAGACCTCTGAATAATCTCTCTTTCTCTCTCACCCCCCCCCCCCCCCCCCCTCTCTCTCTCGCTCTCTCTCTCACCCCCCTCTCTCTCTCTGTCTGTCTAGCCTATAATACCATTTTTATTGCGCATTCACTTAATATATTATTTTACAATGTCCTCCATTACATGACTTATTAGCGCCACCGTACGAACTGCGCCGTACCAGTGGAAAAAAAAATGGTGACAGTTAAACTAAAGTTATTGTCACACGATGAACAAGATATTTGTATATAATCTATAATTATTCCAATGAAAGGCTCTAACTTTCTATGGTAGCATGTAATATCATATTATAATTACATTGGTATAATGATTTCCTATTTATGTAGATTTTGGTATAACTAATTAAAAGATTGACCTATCTTGAGTTATTGCTGGTAAAACGCCAAACGTGGTTTTGTATTTTCAATATATGAGGATATTTAATGTAAGTCTTCGATATTTTTACTAACCCTGAGCTATTGCTGGGATAAAGACCAGCTTCTGAGTAATCTCGCACAAAAATAAACCGGTGAATGAAACGAATATTTTTGTTGTAATAATTTGCTAACAAATGACTCATTACTTACTAACCACTATTTGGAAGTAGAAATATATGTTTAGTAAGAGAGAGAGAGAGAGAGAGAGAGAGAGAGAGAGAGAGAGAGAGAGAGAGAGAGAGAGAGACTGTTAAACTATTATTATATTTATTCGTCTTTCTAACACTGGAATATTATGACTTCTCAAACCCAACACTTTTCTATATCTATAATACAAAAATCATCAATAAAATGCATAAAGGCTTGAAAATATACTACGATATACATGCAATATATGTACCCCCGTATTTATGAAGATATAACTTATAGGACCAGCTTGGGCATAGCGCATAAACTATATAATATTATATCCTCAGTCATTGATGGTTAAGGGGGTGTAGTACTCGCTTTTTATGGACCCCCTTCTCCCTCACATTTAGCATATTAGTTTTGAGGTTTTATGACGTTCGTTCCGTTAGCTTGGCGATTTTGACACCTTTCACTTCATTTTCTTTTCAATACTAAGACCTTTCGTGCCCTTTAGGCGTCGATTTTTTCCTGGCGAGCGATAACAGGAACCGGCCTTCGGCCGGCACATTTTTCTACCGAAACATTCTTCTACCAACAAATGTACACATTTATCTTGAAAGGGGGTCTAGGGGGTGTTTTTCTAAGTTTGATGGAGGTCTAGCGAGGAAACTAAAAAATATAATAATATAATAATATACAATATATACCAAAAACCAAGCACTACCCCCTTAAGTATATTTCCTAAAAAGAATTACAGCCAACAGTAAAACACAACACTGATAAAACATCTCTACCTGCGTTTAAAATATTTTCTTTAATGATTATGTGCCGTTTATGATAATCACTTTACGACATAAGATAAGATTAGGGTTAGAGAGAGCTTAGGGAGTGATAATATTAATTTACACCGATATTATATTTGTAGCTTGAGCAGTCAACTGGAACAGGTATTTGACCATAATGTGATTATGAAATATTTGTAGGACATTTTGTTTTGTTCTACCCACAATTATTTATCATATTTTTGTATATTCATAAAGTTATTTTGAGTTTATTGTAATTCGTGATCTCAATGGCATAAATAATTTCTTTTGATATTTGTAGTAAATCCTACTGAGGCACATATTTTACAGTGTTCCGCAAAATATATTACAGTACATGTGCATACTATTTGTAAACTATCTATTTATTTTAGAAAGAACTGAGGATAATATATATGAATAAAGAATAACGAAGTTGCCTAAAACATATTTATATTACCGTACATATACACTAAGAGACAGGAGATGCTTATGATATCGAGTTAGTTAAAATATTACTTTAGAGGCTATCAACCCTTCTGGATTATTAAGCCAGCACACTGTATGTCACGAATAGCGTCAGGACTGGAGCCCCTTTCCGAGAACTCCAATCTCTTATGCATGATGATATTGATAAAACAATATATATATGTGAAAATACTGAAGTGGCCTAACATATTTAGAACAACATACTCAATTCTGATAGTGAAAAATAGTAAACATATAACAGTTGTTCTTTTTTTATAAAGGCCAAATAATTACTAAGGGAATGTCGCTCAATAATACATGTTTTCATTGGTAATCTGAAAATAATTCAATTTGACTGTATATATTCTTGATAGCAAAAGGTCTTTTTCTCAGCTGAATTCAATCCTCGGAGGATAGTCAACATAAGATATACATTGATAATTTGTTTGAATAGTTTAACTAATATCTCCATTATGCTGTTTCAAGTTAGCATAAATATAATTTAGTAAATATTTATCAGTGTATATATACAGTAGGCTATATATATATATATATACAGGTATATATATATATATATACAGGTATATATATATATATATACAGGTATATATATATATATATATATATATTTATATATATATATATATATATATATATATATATATACAGGTATATATATATATATATACAGGTATATATATATATATATATATATATATATATATATATAGGGTATATAAATAAATAAATGCATAAATAAATACACAAATTTAATAAAAAAATAAAACAAATATATATACTGTATATATCTATATACTGTATATATATATATATATATATATATATATATATATATATATACATACATACGGTGTATATATATTATGGCAAGGGGCTTCTATAATATTTTAATGTTATTTCATCCATCAATCTGTGAAGTCATATAGACGGCGGCAGGTTTCGGAGCCTTTTCATTATTAAATCTTGACCACCTCGGCCAGCACTGTTTTGCATTTCTCCCGCACCACCAACCCTTCATCGGGGCTCTGTCTAATAGCTCCAGGGCCAGCCTAAGCCACCACCACTTCTATGGATGATATATATATATACATACTGTACATACATATATATTACCTTTAGTTTTTTAGTATTGTTTTAGAAATTTATTTAACACGATGGTTCCGTTTTAAATGTTATTCTGTCGATCTTTTGAAAGACCTCTAAGAGACAAAGTGGTATGAATAGTTAAAGGGTAGGTCCCCGACCGTCACAGTTTCTTCCAAAGTTTCATACAAATGTCTAACGATAGCCAACATCAAAGTAAGTAATGCGCCATTGTACTGAATGTGTTAATCAGATTTATATTTTCGGAGTTAAAGCTTTTCAATTTGAATATTATCGTCTAACGTCAGCCGGGATGCAAGAGAACAAGGTGTACAGTCGCGCTAATAAGTGATGTTTCGGCACCAAGTATGTTTTGATCAATAATTGGTATCTAAGCTTCATTCCTGCATTTCGAGTGAAATATACAAACATGTTCCTACACTTACCACCCCTTTTCAGCATATGACAGACATTAATACAGCACAGAGCGAGCCAATCGTAATGACAGGTGGTCCGTGACTTATTAGCGCGACCGTACCATAAATCAATGCACTGGTAGTATTTTTGTTATTATTGTTAACCTCTTGACTATGAAGCGTCTTCCCTATTTTGAATATAATCGCATAATGTTAACTTTTTCCAACTGACGGTAAATTGACACTTCCTCATCCTGAGTACCTAGCTATTACGAAGACTTTGCAGCATTTTATGTCGGTAATTATGAAAACTCAGCATTAATATGACGTACAACTATATTACAATTGTTATAATTTTTTTCCAGTAACTATCGATAAATCAGGTACTAACAAATTTTATTTACCGTCACCTAAAATAAAACCGACTATACTGTAGTGTATGATCTAAAAGACGTATTGACGAAGTAACCCTTCGAACAACCTTTCGGAATCAAAGGTTAAAGATTTATGTCAGACCTTAGTAGCAAAACACGGCTTTCAGTATTATATGTGTCTTATTGTTATGTGATCGGATGCAGTTCGGATTTGTTTTTGTTTTATTAAATAGGCCAATACAAATTCCACCAACTGTACCCTATTTCATTCGATTAGATATTGTATGCGTTATATTCTTTCTCTAGCTATTCTATTGTATTCAACTTACGACCATTCGAAGTACTAAATGGAAAACATGATGGCTAAACGTATCGAATAAAGAATTCTCGAAAAACAAGTACACGGAGCAATACTAGAGAGGAAATTGAATGGTAAACTTTTTTTGGTTCTATATTCCAACTACTCCCTTACAGAACTTAAGCCGGTATCACACGAGAGATTATATAGTCAACATTTGATAATCAAAATTTTGTTGGCAATATTTCTGGAATATTTTGCACTGGTATCGGAAACTTGACTGATGATAGATGAATTTTGGTGACAGAAATAATATTTATGATTACCTCATAAGTTGCCAGACCAGTGTTGAGGATAAATGTTGTGGGAAAAAGTGCTCGTGTGTTACCGGCTTTATAAACATTGACCTTTGTTGGGAACCCGTTGTCTGGGTGAGCTGTGGCGGGTTTATACACTATATAGGAGTGAGGGACGAACATTATCAAGGCAAGTGACTGGAGTTATCGAAAAGGGGCTCCAGTCTTGACGTTATTCTTGACTTTAAGTGTGCTGGCTTAATAATCCAATAGGGTTGATAGCCTCTGAAGTCCTATTTTAAGGGAGCCCGCCTCGCTTTTTTTCTCTTTCTCTCCCTCTCTATTTGGCTTGTATCCATTCGGCCCCATTCAGCCTACTGTTTTAAGACGTTTACCCCCATCCAGGTGTCAATATTTACCGCTCGCCAGCATATATCTATTTATGTTTTGACAGCAAGCTAAATTTGTAAATTTTTCGATAGAAAAATTTCTCCGGCGAAGCCGGATTTCTCCATACAATGCTGGCTCTATATCGCTCGCCAGGAAGAAATCGACACCTGGATGGGGATAAAAGTCTTAAAACAGTTGGCTGAATGGGGTCGAATGGATACAAACCAGGGACAGAGAAAAATAGACCCCCCTTAACTATATAAACTATTATCAAGGCGGCCATAATACTGGATAAACATATCTTTGTATCAGCAATTCCTTCGATATTTTGCATGCTTTATGTATCCCTATTATGTAATATATATTTATTGCTTGAATATATTCCTTGGTCAATATACAGGAGGCGCTACAATATAGGTAGCAACATTCTAATGGTAGTTTTGGGTTCCTATCATCATATGCTTCATTTCTATATACTTTTAATCCCCGGGGAAAAAGAAAAAAAAATCTTGGGATTTTTCATTTATTTTCTTGGGTTTTTTGTTTTGGTCATTAACCTAACCAAAAAACCTAACCGGTAAAATTCTAGTTTCACGTACACAGCGACAAAAGGGAGGCGCCGTTGTAAAGGCATAGCTTCCCGACCAACTATGAAGATCAGGGAAATTGCTGGGTAAAAGACGTAATATAATGATAATAAACTACATTAACGACATTAGCCTAACCTAACAACCTTACCTAACCTAACCTAGTATTATGTAATAGCTATGGTGCCGCATATGGAGAGATTTTTTTTTTTTTTTTTTTTTTTTTACAGTAGGTATAATTCCTTATAATGCATTTCCGCCGCTTTGGACATATATAGAAATTAAGTATGGTATATGACAACTCTAAAGTAGCCATAGAAATTGATGAGTATGCTGTGAAAGCGAAACTAGAATTAAACCACCTAACCTAACCTAATAGCCCCCAAATACATTTAGGTTAGGTTAGGTTAGGTTTTTTGGTGAGGTTAATACAAAAAAAAAAAAAAAATCCAAGAAAAAAAAAATAAAAAACCCAAGATTTTTTTTTTTTTTTTTCCGGGGATAAAAAGTATATAGAAATGAAGCATATGATGATAGGAACCCAAAACTACCATTATAATTTTGCTACCTATATTGTAGCACTTCCTGTATATTGACCATATTTTTTCTTGGGATTTTTTGTTTTGGTCATTAACCTAACCAAAAAACCTAACCTAACCTAATAGCCCCCAAATACATTTAGGTTAGGCTAGGTTAGGTTTTTGGTTAGGTTAATAAAAACAAAAAAATCCCAAGAACAAAAATGAAAAATCCCAAGATTTTTTTTTTTTTCCCCCGGGGATAAAAATTATATAGAAATTAAGCATATGATGATAGGAACCCAAAACTACCATTATAAATTTGCTACCTATATTGTTGCGTCTCCTGTATATTAACCCATTCCTTTGTTGGTTTATATATAATAACTACATTAATATGCCTTTTAATAATATTTGTATCACATAAGGCGCCTGGACATAACCATGCTTGGAATCACAATACATGCTTGTGTGAAGGCTAATGTTCTGGAAAAAATGTTTACGGTCCTTTTTAATTCATGCAATTGTACGGTAAATCCGGGCCCAATATGAACTCTTTAACTGCAATATGAACCTCCGAAACATAACTATAAAATAAACGAATCATTGAGAAGACTCGATTCCCTTTGGGGGTTAACTGCACCACTACTACTCCTCGATTACGGGATTCCTGTCTTAGGTAATTATTTGTTGTTGATCTTACCTTACTCAAGGGACCCTACAGATGCGCGGATAAGGGATACTTTTCTTATTTTGTCAATTTCATTGTCACCCCCCTATACAATTTTCAGAGTTAAGTCCTAGTTTTGTCCAGCCAGTCCAGTCCAGTCCACAACACTTTGTTTACATGCTAGGCTCCTCCCAGAAGTTCCCGGATGTTCATTAGCCAATGAGAGTCGAGCTTCACCTAGTGATTTATTTTCCCAACAAATTATTATTATCTTTTACAATTGTCTCTTCCAGTGTTTTACATACTGTCTGAATTTATTACTTTCTAATTTTTCTACATTTAGTTTTTGGGATATCGATTTGTAACAATACATTTTAACTTGTACCCACAATACACTTCGCCTGTGAAGTGTGACGTCAGTTTCAAACACAAACTCCTGGAAGGCCTCATGCCAGGTTAGTTTTCCTCACATTTAGGGGTATTTTTGGCGGTATTTCTCGAGTATGGCTATTTTTCTTCAATATATAACCGTAAGTAGACCCTTAGGGCTTGCATTACAGGGTCTTTTCCATGTCAAAAAGGCCAATTTCGCCCATTATATAGGGACATATCCTCAGGCCCCCTCCCCCCCACCCACACTCACGTATGTTAATGCTTTGTAAGTGTGTATTTTCTATTTAGAAAGTGAGGAAAGCCCTATTTATTAGCATTTGTATTATTAATTGTATTTCCGATACCTCAACAATCTAGGGGAGAGTTTGGGAATGCAGGGTTTCGGGTGGGGTAAAATTAGGGGTATTGTGGACAGTGGGAATAGCTAACTCTAAAAATGTAATAAATACAATTGAAAAAACCCCAAAATGTTGAAATCCGAGCCAAGTTTTGGCCAATTTTCAGAGTCCAAAAAGGGCAAAACCTATAATACTAGGTTAGGTTAGGTGAGGCTAATGTTAACCCCATAATACTAGGTTAGGTTAGGTTAGGTTATTTGGTTAGGTTAATGACAAAACTTGGCTCGGATTTCATGGATTTAGCGGGGGTGTGGGGGCGGCAGCCCCCACCCATAATACTAGGTTAGGTTAGGTTAGGTTAGGCTAGGCTAATGTTAACCCCATAATACTAGGTTAGGTTAGGTTAGGTTATTTGGTTAGGTTAATGACAAAACTTGGCTCGGATTTCATGAATTTAGCGGGGGTGTGGGGGCAGCAGCCCCCACCTATAATACTAGGTTAGGTTAGGCTAATGTTAACCACATCCTTACTGAGTTTTTCAACAGTGAAAAACAAGAAAACCCCAGCCAACTTTCAAAATGAAGTTACTGTGTTTTTGGACTCTGGAAATTCGACAAACACCAGCCAAGTTTGGTCAACACTTTGGGGTTTTCTTCAGCTGAAAAAGGGTGAAATCCGAGCCAATTTTGTTTTCCAATTTTGCCCTTTTTGGACTCTGAAAATTGGCCAAATCCGAGCCAACTTTTGCCAAAACTTGGCTCGGATTTCAACATTTTGGTGTTTTTTCAATTGTATTTATTACATTTTTAGAGTTATTCCCATAATACCCCTATTTTTACCCCACCCAAAACCCCGCATTCCCTAACTCTCCCCTAGATTGTTGAGGTATCGGAATTACAATTAATAATACAAATGCTAATAAATTGGGCTTTCCTCACTTTCTAAATAGAAAATACACACTTACAAAGCATTAACATACACAAATAAAATAAATTAAACATAAAATAGCAGGAGTAGTAGTTATGCAGAATTACCTCTGCGATGTACACAAGGTAAGCCACTGTAATATATCGGTGCACAGGTGGTCCGATGCCTACCGTCAACATTCAAACAACTGCCGATGTTGTGGGAGGGTTGGCAGGGCTACCAACGTGTGGTAAGCCGTCCACTAATATTTCACTGATTTTCGTTCCTTGGTGTCATAATGTTTCACGCATATTGTGCACCGATATTTGTTTTACCTTGTGAGCCTCGCAGGTGATTGACTTAACCATAGAGTACAGTAGATCTGGACTGGACACGGAAATGGAACTTTGCAGTAAGGGACCCAAAATCGGAGAATTAACCCCCAAGTTCGAACTTTGAAACCGCCAAAAATATAAAATTTTCGCGGTTTGAGGTTCTAACTTGGGGGTTCGTTTTCCGATTTTGGGTCCCTTACTGCAAAGTTCCATTTTCGTGTTCAGTCCAGATCTACTGTAGACTATAACTTATCATATTGATATTTTTACGAGAATACGTACCCTCTGATATTAATAGGTGTCATTGTTATCGGTTTCAGAAGGTAACTATAGCCTATAGCTGCGTTTTGCTTGCCATTGAGATTACTTTAGGAGTTAGCTAAACAATGCATTTTGTTGATGTATATTAGTGTCTTCAGTATATTTTTGTCAATTATATTATACCTAAGAATAATTTCCTTAACTAATTTAAGGACATTGCGAACAAATGTAATTGGTGTTTTTCGATTAATTTTGATATAATAAATTATGCATAATATTTAATTTGAATAATAGTAGATGGTATTGGTTAAGACTATTATTTAAATATGCAAGCCGATACATGTTAAATAGAAAGAGAAATGCATACCTTGATGATTTCAATATAGAACGTTTTCAAGTATACTTATTAATTTCTATATTGCTTACTATATAACATTTTGATTTAACGTATTTTCATCATTGACAACTAATTTGTTTGACATTTAAATTGCTGACTAATTGTATTATTAGTAGGATATATATTCATATTATAATAGTGCAAATAAAGCAATGTGTGTGTGTGAGAGAGAGAGAGAGAGAGAGAGAGAGAGAGAGAGAGAGAGAGAGAGAGAGAGAAAGACTGCTAATATTCAAGCATTTGGTCACCTTCGAAATTGTTGAATATTATCATTAGCATATCAACAGGATCAAGTGTTTCCCCCGGGACGAAACCCAACCTCGTCTATTTTCTTCCGTATGATATAATTCGCAAACTACACCTTTTGTTTCGGTAATGTTGGTTGTTATTTTGTCAAGCAGATGAACGAGAATTCTGGTGGCATTCTTTTCTCTCTATATATTTCCTTTCGTAGCACATATCATACTCTTAAGGGGAGATGGTTTACTTTTTGGCCGATTTTTGCGTGTATTCATTATTTTTCTAGTTTCCTCCCTAGACCTCCATCAAATTTAAAAAAACATCCATTAGATCCCCCTTCTAGATTAATTTGTACATTCTTTGGTAGAACAAATTTCCGGCCGAAGACCGGTTCTTCCAACATTACAGGCTCACTATTGTTCGCCAGGGATAAAATTGACACCTAAATAGCACGAAAGGTCTAAATATTGACGAAGAAATGGGGCGAAAGGTTTTAAAATCGACTAACTAATGGGGCAAACATCTTAACATTTGAAAACTAATGGGGCTAAACATGAGGGAGAAAGTGGTCCAGAAAACCGGCCCATCCCCCCTTAAACGTATTTCTTATAAAAGATAGTAATAATGTTCCTAGTTTACCGACGACGGAAGGATATTTGGGGCCCATAACTCGCGGCGCTCAATTGCATCCGTCATCACCGGAATCGTGGGGTGGAGAATTACGCGCGAAAGGTACCGCCCAGCAAATAAGGAAAACATTCGTATTTCCGCCACTTCTGTCGGGCCACGGGGACGGCAGTGTTACATCTGTGGGCTATAGGGCAATTTGGGGGGAGGACCACCGCGCTCCGAGCCCCACTGTGGAGTCCAAAGTGTTCTCCCTCTCTCAGAATGATGTACAGTCGCGCTAATAAGTGATGTCTCGGCACCAAATATGTTTTGATCAATAATTGGTATCAGCAATATCTAAGCTTCATTTCTTCATTGCGAGGTGAAATATACAAACATGTTCCTACACTTACCCACCCTATTCAACATCTGACAGACATTAATACAGCACAGAGGAAGCCAAACGTAATGACAGCTGGGACATGACTTATTAGCGCGACCGTACCTTTCTTTCCTTTATTCTGGCTACCACCAGGCGCATTTATTGCGGTTAGGGAGGTATAATACATTTGGGATTGGGAGGTTAAGGGACCAACGCGTTTTCGATCCCACCGAGGAGTCCAATTTTTTTTTTTTTTTTTTCCAAGGTTTTATATGCAAAGACCATCTATATATATCAATACTAGCCTCAGAATTAAAGCTCTACCATAATTCTGCCACGTGAAACAAATCTACCTTTAGCCTAGTTACCAATACCACTACAATTGACTTCCCGAAAACAGACCCACAAAAAGTTGCTAATCGAACATTGCTGGAAAAAGCGTTCGTTTTAAGGGGGGGTCACCGGTTTTTTGTTTATCTTTCTCTCCTGTTCTCTCTTTCCCTGGTTGTATCCATTCGGCCCCATTCAGCCAACTGTTTTAAGTCGTTTCTCCCCATCCAGGTGTCGATTTCTTCCTGGCGAGCCATAGCGAGCCAGCATTGTATGGAGAAATCCGGCTTCGCCGGAGAGATTTTTCTATCGAAAAATTTAAAAATTTTGCTTGCTGTCAAAACAACAATATATATATGCTGGCTTGCTATCGCTCGCCAGGAAAATATTGACACCTGGATGAGGGTAAACGTCTAAAAACAGTAGGCTGAATGGAGCCAAATGGATACAAGCCAAAGAGAGAGGGAGGGAAAGAGAAAAAAAAGCGAGGTGGGCTCCCTATAAGTTACGTCGGGGTGTGTGGGTTGTCACCGTGGACCAGATGAGGGAGGGATGTCGCACCTGAAAATTGTTTATATTTCCGTCATCTGTGGTCCTCTTGGCGTCCTGTTGTCAACCTACGTGTCAATAAACTCTGTTCCTTTTTGACTGTTCGAACTACTTAAATGAACCTAGAAATGCCTATATTAACAGCAAACTTTATTAGAAGATTCTCACACAAGGACCTGGAGTTCTCGCAGAGAGGTTCCAGTCCTGACGCTATTCTTGACTTACAGTGTGCTGGCTTAATAATCCAATAGGGTTGATAGCCTCTGAAGTCCTATTTTAACTAACAAGATTTTATTCAGTCTGAGAGCTTAAACAAGTATAGTCTGCTTTAGAGCCTTACAGTGTACTGTTGGTTTAGTAACTGATGATGTCGATGTAACTATTATATCTACGAACCATATTTTGGTCGTGGCCCAGATTACCTTGCTGTTCCGTAGATGGAGCAATTAGCAGGCCGTTTATTTTTCATCTTCATCGTTCGTGTACGGCCATATAAATTATAGTATGCTGAAGTACAATTATAGTATGCTGAAGTACAATTATAGTATGCTGAAGTACAATTATAGTATGCTGAAGTACAATTATAGTATGCTGAAGTACAATTATAGTATGATGAAGTACAATTATAGTATGCTGAAGTACAATTATAGTATGCTGAAGTACAATTATAGTATGATGAAGTACAATTATAGTATGATGAAGTACAATTGAGCTCAAATAAAACACTCCAACATCCTGCTTTCACTCAAAATTGTCAATAACAAAATTATCAATAGGTGTAACTATTAGAAACTTGAATTATTTGCGGGCTACTTGCTTCCTCATTTCAATTTCTTCTTTTCTCAATGAAACCATACAAACGAAGGAAGGTAGTTTTTGTGTGAGCGCTGCCGGTATGAAGTAAAGCCGGTATCACACGAAAGCTTTTATAGTCAACATTCGATGATCAACATTTTTCTGGCAACATTTCTGGACTATTTTGCACTGGTAACGGCAACTAGACTGATGATGGATAAGCTGCCATACCAATGTTAAGTATAAACGTCGAGTGAAAAAGCGCTCGTGTGATACCGGCTTAAGGGGAGATCTCCACTTGAGGGATTGTTTTCTTGACCCCTTTCTCCCTCATGTTTAGCCCCATTGCTTTTTATATTATAAAACGTTTGCCCCATTAGTTTAGCGATTTTAAGAACTTTCACCCCATATTAAGACCTTTCGTGCCATTCAGGTGTCGATTTTATCCTGGCGAGCGATAGCGAGCCTGTAATTTAAGAGGAACCGGCCTTCGGCCGGGACATTTTTCTACCGAAAAATGTACAAATTTATCTTGAAAGGGGGTCAAGGGGGTGACATTTTTAGATTGCTGGAGGAGTAGGAAACAAACTAAAAACCTCCCCTTAAGCGGAATTGGAGTGCGGTCCTATCAACATAAGGAGGAATTGAATTTCGAGCGAGTTCAAACTGTGGTCGAAACTGATCTCATACAATTTTTATCGCGGTCGAATCGGATATCCGGAAAGGAAAAAAAATCAATGTCGGGTCGGACCCCTTGAATAATTTACGGTGTTGAATTGGATCTTCTCTTCACCAAGCTGGTTTACTACTTCATGATGAACTAAAACCAGTGAACATTTGATTGAAGGAAAACATTGATTTGGTCTGTGGCTTACGGGAATGCTTCAAAATATTACACCAATGTGGTAGATATGGTAATAAAATATGCACCACTTATCACTATTGACGATTGTACAGGTATTCCAAACAGCTTTCAACGTCATTATTTTGTCCTTAAATATTATTAAAAGAACTCCGTTACATATTAAATACGTATAAGTTATAAATATCAAATGAGTATAAACCCGAACCAGTAAAGGCTGTTTCTGCAATAAGTCCGTATTGTTTTGTCAGGGTATTTTTTGCACTCATTACTTGCAATAGATAAATTTGGTGGACATAATTAACCACATACGAGTTTCGGGCTATAAGGAAGTTGGAGCTGTAGACATCGTTATTTACAAGAATTACCAGCTAAAATGCGGTTGTAGTGCCTTTGTATATACTTAAAATCAAATTCAATATACTTTTCTCCATCATGCAAGTACATTACAGTATTATTACAGTTATTTCTTATATTGATGTGTATGGCTTCAACTTCCTTATAGCCTGAAACTCGCAAGTGGTCAATTATAGCTGTATTATCACATCAGTGTTGCCCCAGTTATTGATAGCAACCTGGAAACCAAGTAAACTTAGTTGATGAAATTGTTGAGTTAAGGGGAGATTTCCACTTGAGGGAGTTTTTTCTTGACTCCTTTCTCCCTCATGTTTAGCCCCATTGCTTTTCTAATTTTAAGACATTCGCCCCATTATATTGACGATTTTAAGAACTTTCAACCCATTTCTGTCAATTTTAAGACCTTTCCTGCAAATTAGGTGTCGATTTTATCCTGGCGAGCGATAGCGAGCCTGTAATTTAAGAGGAACCGGCTTTCAGCCGGGAAATTTTTCTACCGAAAAATATAAAAATTTATCTTGAAAGGGGGTCTAGGGGATGTAATTTTAAGTTTGATGGAGGTCTAAGCAACACACTAGAAACCTCCCCTTAACGATTGATATTAGCAATGTACCAAAGTAAAATGGTAATTCTACTCTAATGTTTTCCTTGATCTACATTCAAAACCTAGATGCAGTAATGATTGAATGTGTTACATTTTAGACGTGGCTTAAGGGGGATCGCCTGTTTTTTTTTATCTTTCTCTCCTTTTCTCTCTGTCTCTGGCTTGTATCCATTCGGCCCCATTCAGCCAACTTTTTAAAGACGTTTATCCCCATCCAGGTGTCGATTTCTTCCTGGCGAGCGATAGCGAGCCAGCATTGTATGGAGAAATCCGGCTTCGCCGGAGAATTTTTTCTATCGAAAAATGTACAGATTTAGCTTACTGTAAAAAACAAATATATATATATATATACTGGCTCGCTACCGCTCGCCAGGAAAATATTGACACCTGGATGGGGGTAAACGTCTTAAAACAGTAGACTGAATGGGGCCGAATGGATACAAGCCAAAGAGAGAGGGAGAGAAAGAGAAAACAAGCGAGGTGGGCTCCCTTAATTATTGCACCTTTGTTTTACTTTTGTATTACCTCTACTGTTTCCCTTCCGTTTCCATGTAAGCCCCGTCCAACATTTGGGCTAATGCTGTCCCTAAACCTGTGCTACAGAATGATGTCTCAAAAAAGCCTCGGGTGAGATAAAGAATACACGAGTTGAAGGAAATGGAGACAGTGGGGCAGAAGTAGAAGGAAAATTTGACTTTAACGACATCCCCTTCAACCCGTGATCGAAACTCTAAAGCCTCAAAAACTCTGAAACCCACAGGATAGAAACCGATATTGGGGGATGCCGTCGAACTCAAAGACAGTATACGGTAATATAGCGGCGAGAAGTGACCAAATTGAAACGCAGTCTAATCGCACCCATCCCTATTTCCCCCCCGACCCTTTCTTTATCATTTCCCTTCCCCTCCGCTCCCCCTATAAACCCTGTCGAAAATGAGATGGAAAATGAGGCGGTGGTGGAGGTGTCGGGCTGCGGGTCGTAATACTGGAGGTGAGAATGGCAGATTACACGCTGCAGGGGAATTTATTTATCCTCCTCACGGTACAGTCGTGGACAGGAGTTTGTTCGTGGTCTAGTCACGGAATTTCGGTGTGAGTGTCCTGGGTTCGAGTCCTTAGAGTACCACATGTATTTGTTGATTTCATTAATTGAGTTTAGAAGTGAAGTTGGTTGGTGGAAAAATATAATTAGGACGTATTTTGAGCTTGGAGCCACATCCAAGACCCCAGTCCCTTGAAAGGAAAATACTTGGCCTATTCTTTAGTATAACCACAGTCGTTAATTTTTTAATTTTGTATTTATTTATAATTTATGCTATCTCTGATTAAATTGAACCTTTCGAATGATTTTTGACCTGAATCATACCAGGAGCTCAAAAGTTGTCAGGCTTATTGTTCGCGAGTGCACACCCTAAGACACTAATGTTTTATTTTTCGAAACTGTCTCGGACTGATTCGAATATTTTTTCGTATTAATTCTGTACTTATTGTAACTGGTTCATTTAAGCAATTTAAGGAGTCAAACAGGGTAATAATGTGCATGCCAGAGTGTGTAAATTTGGCCTAAATTGGAAGAAGTGATTTCCTCATCCCTACGGAACATAGGAAGTAGCAGTGGAGCCGGGTTATCCTAAGACTGAGGTACGTACACTCCTCCTTCCTCTCCGCCATCTGTTCTCATGTCTCGCGAATTTACTAGCTGTTGTATTTGTTGATTTCCTCGGCAGCAGCTCCGTTCGTGTCGGTAATCCCAACAGGGCAATTAATGGCTCCCAGGCCTGTTATTTATGGGTTATGAGAACGACGGCGCTGGCTGGATTGGTGGTGGTGGTGGGGTCGGGGAGGGGATAGGGCGGGCAGGTTCTGATGAGCTGAAATGGACAAATTGGCTGGCGTACAATTAGGAGGGTTCGTCTTCTCAACTACCCTAGGCCCTATTGTTCTCGCCTCTCCTCCTTGATTCTCACACCGACGTAATATTCTTTTGTGCACCTGTCTTGATAGCGTAATGCATAAATGCGCGGAATTTCGGTGTGAGTATCCTAGGTTCGAGTCCTTGGAGTTCCACATGTATTTGTTGATTTAATTAATTGGGCTTAGAAGTAAAGTTGGTTGGTGAAAAAATATGAATACTTTCCTTTGCTTAATTATGTGCTTCTATATATCCGATTTCTTATTATTCTGTTATTTGGGGAACAGTGAAGCTGATTTTTAATTCGTCTATTGGATCTCTGCGAATGGTTCACCCTCGTGCTTATCTATTGCCTACTGCAATTACCATTTTCATTATTATTGAATATCTAGCTAATTATAATCGTTGGATCTTCGAATACTGGAATAATGTGAGCGCCAATACAATAATAGGAAATATTTGCGTTGCAAAATTGTCATTAATGTAAGCCTCGTATGTTTGATCTTGTTACTGTACTGTCTTGTCACAATATGCGTCCGTCTAACCATGGGAAACATGCTTAAAAATATCTGGTTTATCCACGTCTTATAACACCTCGTCCTGTTGTTCCAAAGTCTTGCGTGCGCTAATCCGGTTGGTATATTTGCTCACAGATGGCGAATATCAAGGGTGTCAGGATTGTTGTCACAGTTCTCTCTCGTGTCTTGATCGACCTAGAAGATGAAAGTCTGAATATCGTGTGTATTTTTAGCGGCGGATAATTTCATATTTGTTTTCACCAACCCACCGGAGTAACTGTATCTGATTAAGGGGAGATGGGTAGTTTTTCTAGTCTCCCTTCTGCCTCATGTTTAGCCCCATTTGTTTTCAGATTTTAAGATGTTTTCCCCATTAGTTTGTCGATTTTGAGACTTTTCGCCCCCATTTCCTTGTCAATATTAAAACCTTTTGTGCTATTTAGGTGTCGATTTTTTGTTTGCTGGCGAACGATAGTGAGTCTGTACTTTTGGAAGAATCGGCCTTCGGCGGAGACATTTTTCTACCGAAAAACTTTACAAATTAATCTAGAAGGGTGATCTAATGGATGTTTTTTTTTTTTTTTTAAGTTTGATGGAGGTCTAGGGAGGAAACTAAAAAATAAATGAATATATAAATAAATAGACCAAATAAAATAACCAGTCCAATGGGTTAACAATTATAATATAGTAATCAAGTCCATTATACCCGATTGTTTGTTCCTCTATTATATCAGTGTTTTGATTCGCGTACCTTATATTCTTGAGTAGCCTACTGTAGTCCCATCTCTTACAAGAAGAATGACGCAATTCCATTTATTATTAGTTAACTCCGACCAGAGAGTATGGTATTGTCCCCTGTGTGATAGTTCCGTGGCGCTGGGAACCCTAATCTATTGACTGTTCTCTCTATAAATCATTCATTCATCACCTGGCATGCGATACTCCTTTCATATGTGTTCTGGGACCTCTAATCCGACGCTGTGCCCATTATATTTTTATTTACCGTGTGTGTGTGTGTGTGTGTGTGTGTGTGTGTGTGTGTGGTATTTTTATTATTATTTTCGTAATTTGTATTAGGATTATTATAATTATTATTATTGAATTTAAATTTCGACGAAGTAGTTGTAAACAAAATGATTTTATGTTTGGATAAATAGTCAACCCTATTGATTGGTCATATTGGCTGTAGTGGTATAGGTGACGGCTATTGTGTGATATATTAGGGGAGGTGTGGTGGAGTGGTCTTGCCACTGGCCTGGTAATCCAAAGGTCCCGGGTTCAAATCCCGATGTACCAATGGGAAGATATTATTGGGATGGAATTTGTGCTGTACCTGGTATCAGTGCATTACCACAAGCCCACCGAAACTTCAATAAAATACCCTCATTGTTCCCTGATTAAATAGCACTGTA